>OX401406.1:45492135-45944227 GCA_947846245.1 Cerastoderma edule
ATTTTAATTGATATCAAAATCGAAGCAGGTATGGTAGGTGTAAATCAATCTGTGCATTCGCTACAGGCTGATCCTTATAACAATGGCAATGTTCGCGTTTACAGACAGAACAAGGCCCCTTTATTCGCAGGACTGTAAGTATTTAACATGATGTAAATAATTTCCAAACTGTCACTCAGACAGACCGTGAGAACTACTCTATTATAATATTAGCTATACTTTGACGTTTTGTCCCCTTTCATAGTAGAGTTTTTATTGATTCGTCTTCAAACGAGGTTTAGGTATTAAAGATGTTTTTTCACAGAAGAACAAACTTGAAAATAAAAGTATAAAGTCGTTGAAACAATACAGGTTTTGGTATTGGTCGTTGACATACAATTACATGTAGCAATTGAAAGCATAATTAATTCAAGAAGTGTCAATCTATCTAAGTATGAACAGTTTATATATGAGGTAAATCTCAAAAGCGATGGCACACTTTTTGAATAAAGAACACGTTGATTCACTGATTTCACAGCTTAAAGAATTGAAAACGATCATATTTTGCATCAAACGACTGTTCTTCAATGCATATAATATAACAGTGATTCTGTTTTGCAATTTTAAGATGTTTGATTTAACTGAAAAAATTTCTCACATCTGTGAACAAGAACCTTTAAATGCTAACCGTCGGCTTCACTTTCAGCCCATATATCTTAAAGCAATGTGGCGAATTGAGAAATTGAATAGACTGAGCATTATCGCCAAAAAAACTTAATCTGTGTCGCTCATAGTTGCTTTAACTTTGGACAGATCATAGTATTCGATACGGGACTCTTTCCTTTTCTGCACTATCGATTTTGCCCCTTAAATGTTGCTGTTATATCAAATGAGGGCACCTGCTACAGTACGTGAAAATCGTAATGTACTGCATAATTTAACTCGTGATTCTATTGAATTACATGTTTTAAATGGGCTCTGCGGTGGTGTATTGGTTATCTTCGGGGACTAGGAAATGGCTATGCCGGGATTCGATCCCCGGAGGCGATCATTTTATTCACCGTGCAGTGCCTTAGGTAAGACACATTTTCTAGACTAGTACTGGTTTGTCACCCAGGGAACATTTACTATAATACTAAAAAGGGTTGCTGTACATTTTTTCAATAGAAAAATTGTAGACGCAGTGAGATTTGTTGGAAAGAGGTGTACGTCGTTTTTGATATACATTTAGTCATACCAGTTCTCATTTAATGGTGAAACTAAGCCCTTCGAGGAAAAGTCCCTTCCTTAACACCTAGAGTGCTGAGTAATTTTCGGAAATAATTGTTTTGTGAAGTCTGATATCCAAAACGTAATGCAGACAGATTGGATCATAGGCCAACCGCCAATTTACTTGGCTGATGACCTGGTTCCAATTTGTTTTCATAAGCATAAAGTCGGTTCCAGCACTATAAGGATTGAAAATATACTTCATTGACGATATTCGTGCAGAGTTGCCGCTTTATCAAGGATCAAGAATGAAACTGCTGTTCATAGATGTATGAAAATGGGTCGTAAACCCTCTCCCAAACAATAACGATATTTATTGCAGACTACTTCAGAAAACATTGAGGGAAAAGTAGCAATTGCTCGTGACGATGTTTTCTGGCATATCAGAAGATTATTTTCCAACTTCTTAACATTTTGAAATGTCGTCTGCAAACTCTTTTAATTTGGGACAGTCGGAAATTGGTTGTTTGGGAGTCAAGGTGGTCAAATGTCGTTATTGTTTGGGAAAGTGTTAAGCGAGACAAAGAAAAACAAGGGTATTTTACACCGTACTTTACGATAGGTCCATAACGTTTATCATGATACGGTATATCAAATTCGACATTTTTTTGTTTCCCTTTCAAATTTTCAATTTAGGCCCATCTTTCTGTCTACGTAAACACTATTACGAACTAGGGCCGTTAAGGATGGCGGTAATTTATACAATTACTTGATATGTCAGTCCGACCTGGCGCTGAATTAAATCAAAGGTCACTAGAAATGGGTACTGAGACAAATAGAACTGTCATTTCAACCTATCATTTGACATTTTTGTGACTCAACTTAATCAATTGTAAGCAATGTTTCATGCCTAGGACGTTAATCACTTTATTTGCATTTTTGTAAAACCTTAAAAAAATCATACAACAATGTATTACTGAGTATTATTATAAGTCCGTCTGTTTTTAAGTTCAATGCTCTCCGGTATAAAAAAAAACACTTCTTCTGCAGAAGACTTCAATGAAACGAACCCATGATTATCATTTTGTCAGATGTATCGATGATGTTAATGATCAGTAAATGTTGCTGAGGGTTCGTTTAGTAATTGAAGTATGTTAAGAAATGAGTATATCCAATCAGAAGTGTTAGATATTGAGATATTTACAGAAATGTGTTTTTTCTATTATCTTTAAGTACATGCACATATAATAATATGAAAACATGTATTATGATAAAAACAAACTCATTAAGAGAGTGAAAAAAGAAAACGAAAGGATTTTTTTAAAGCCTTCTAATAAGCAATGTTTCTCTCAATGTGTATACAATGCTGTTTTATCAATTACATATAATAATCTATTATACATGAGATACAAAACAGTAAGAGAACACACAACGTTACCAACCATACTATAAAAAAGTAAGAGAACTTAGAACGTTACAAATCATGCTATAAAAAAGTAAGAAAACTTAGAACGTTACAAATCATGCTATAAAAAAGTAAATGAACTTAGAACGTTACAAATCATGCTATAAAAAAGTAAGAGAACTTAGAACGTTACCGATCATGCTATAAAAAAGTAAGAGAACTTAGAACGTTACAAATCATACTATAAAAAAGTAAGAGAACTTAGAACATTACCAATCATACTATAAAAAAGTAATAGGACTTAGAACGTTACAAATCATACTATAAATAAGGTAATAGGACTTAGAACGTTACAAATCATACTACAAAAAGGTTATAGGACTTAGAACGTTACAAATCATACTCCAAAAAGGTAATTGGACTTAGAACGTTACAAATCATACTACAAAAAGGTAATATGACTTAGAACGTTACCAATCATACTACAAAAAGGTAATAGAACTTAGAACGTTACAAATCATACTACAAAAAGGTAATAGGACTTAGAACGTTACAAATCATACTACAAAAAGGTAATATGACTTAGAACGTTACAAATCATACTCCAAAAAGGTAATTGAACTTAGAACGTTACAAATCATACTACAAAAAGGTAATAGGACTTAGAACGTTACAAATCATACTACAAATAGGTAATAGAACTTAGAACGTTACAAATCATACTACAAAAAGGTAATAGGACTTAGAACGTTACAAATCATACTACAAAAAGGTAATAGGGCTTAGAACGTTACAAATCATGCTATAGAAAAGTAAGAGAACTTAGAACGTTACCAATCATACTACAAAAAAGTAAGAGAACTTAGAACGTTACAAATCATACTACAAAAAAGTAAAAGAACTTAGAACGTTACCAATCATACTACAAAAAGTAAAAGAACTTAGAACGTTACAAATCATACTACAAAAAGGTAATAGGACTTAGAACGTTACAAATCATACTACAAAAAGGTAATAGGACTTAGAACGTTTCAAATCATGCTATAAAAAAGTAAGAGAACTTAAAACGTTACCAATCAAACTACAAAAAAGTAAGAGATGTTAGAACGTTACCAATCATACTACAAAAAAGTAAAAGAACTTAGAACGTTACCAATCATACTACAAAAAGGTAATAGGACTAAGAACGTTACAAATCATACTACAAAAAGGTAATAGGACTTAGAACGTTTCAAATCATGCTATAAAAAAGTAAGAGAACTTAGAACGTTACCAATCATACTACAAAAAAGTAAGAGAACTTAGAACGTTACCAATCATACTACAAAAAAGTAAAAGAACTTAGAACGTTACCAATCATACTACAAAAAGTAAAAGAACTTAGAACGTTACAAATCATACTACAAAAAGGTAATAGGACTTAGAACGTTACAAATCATACTACAAAAAGGTAATAGGACTTAGAACGTTTCAAATCATACTATAAAAAAGTAAGAGAACTTAGAACGTTACCAATCATACTACAAAAAGTAAAAGAACTTAGAACGTTACAAATCATACTACAAAAAGGTAATAGGACTTAGAACGTTACAAATCATACTACAAAAAGGTAATAGGACTTAGAACGTTTCAAATCATGCTATAAAAAAGTAAGAGAACTAAAAACGTTACCAATCAAACTACAAAAAAGTAAAAGAACTTAGAACGTTACCAATCATACTACAAAAAAGTAAAAGAACTTAGAACGTTACAAATCATACTACAAAAAGGTAATAGGACTTAGAACGTTACAAATCATGCTATAAAAAAGTAAGAGAACTTAGAACGTTACCAATCATACTATAAAAAAGTAATAGGACTAATAACGTTGCCGATCATTTGCCAGAGTATGAACGTTTCCCTACATAGTATGAAGTGCGACAGTGGCGAAGGGGGAAACTGGATTAATCTGTAATAGATTAACATTTTTCACCCGGAAATTTAATATGATATAATTATTTAAAATATTCCGGGTTAATCGCTCGAAAAGGCCCGTGTTCTCATTCAGTAAGTAGTTGTTTCGTGATACTCAGATCGAATACGCCGCGTCAAGGAAAATGGGTCGAAACGCCTATTGACCGAGATAACACTACCGACATTACGCAAAGGTTATTTTACCTCAAACGTTCAATCAAATTTGCTCTCAACAGATTTGGAAAATTCTAATAGAACTATCTCAACACATTGAACGGAATCAATCATACGTATGTGTTATTATGTCCTTAATTAGCCCTTGTAAAGGAAACCGGTTGATCTACGTCAATTTTCGAACGGTTTGCGCGTTGATACGTGTTGGTACGTCGCCATGCGTTTGTAACCATATACGTCATTCGAACCTCTCTATTAACTGACCCAAGGGTCGACGCACCTAATATCGGAGGCTGACTGTCACGAAAGCCTCTCTCCCTTTTTCTCATTTTTTTATAAAATTGTTTTTGTTTTATTCGATGTCCTTCAATGAGAGTAACCTGCATTTTGGAAAAGTCTTCCACATTCTGTAACCAGTGCCAACAACGTTAACGCCTTCAAAAAATGCTAGAGTGTTCTGGCGCTTTTTCAAAATGGCGACAAGAACCGGATGTCAAGTATATTTTGAAATACACCACGAATGCTGAATAGATGACATAGATTGGACTTGTGTCGGTAGAACTCATTAAGACTTCGAAAGTCCTTCCTATCCTTATTTTTGATACACTCTTCATGCAATGTTTCGGGTCCAAATCAAACTCCTTACAATCGTTACTTAACGATGTTACACTTATCATTGTCTTCACGTAATAATTGTTTATGTATCAGCGTGAATATTAATTCCGAAAATACCCGATTCATCTACGATATTCACCCAAGTTTATTTACTTTTTTGTTTATATTCGGAGATTCTTTTTATGAGCAAAGACTAAAATTAAACAAAGGCCTCAAAATCAAAACTCTTTTTATTAGGTCTTTGT
Organism: Cerastoderma edule; assembly: GCA_947846245.1. NCBI lineage: Eukaryota > Metazoa > Mollusca > Bivalvia > Cardiida > Cardiidae > Cerastoderma > Cerastoderma edule. Next base: position 45,497,716 of record OX401406.1, read on the forward strand.
AATGGCTCATAACCACGAGTTTCATTCTGAACGGCTTCGTTTTTAAGTATTTTACGGATCATATTTTATTATTGGCGACTCCCTCGGATAACTATGGAGGATCGACGATTTCTGATCGCCTGATTTAGAAAACAAAAAGTGTTGATCACTCTCTATCTATGCTCAGTCGATCATGCAACAGTTCTAAAGTACTGTGGGTTTAAGTTTCAAATAAAGTCCAACACTATGAAGTCTTGTAAGAAAGTCAATACAGTAACATCTCGTTAATCCGAACACGTCCTAACCAACAAATTTTACTGTTTAACGAATAATCCGGACTAATGAAGCAAGGCCTGGTCTTATACATATTTAGACATAAACGGTCTATATGAGGATCATCAAATATTCCCCCAAATTCTGTTTCACAAACGTTTTCCTCAAGTAAAATTCAGAGTTGATAATCTGATATGACAGAAAACATTGTGGGTCGAGGAGAAATTGCTCGTCACGAGCAATTTCTCCTTGACCCACAATGTTTTTGAGAGTCGTCTGCAAAAACTGGCCAAATGTCGTTGCTGTATGGTAATTGATTAAGCAAATTACTGCTAAATATTCCGTTCCCTTACAAATTTCGTTCGGATTGCGAGATATCCGGATATTCGGGGTCCGGATAAACGAGGCTTCACTGTACTAAACACTGGGCCGAAACAGTTCTTTGTCGATAGGTCTTAGTCAAACTCCTCACAGTGATCTCCCCTTGCTACGCTGCATCGATCACTGCCACCACAAGATTTTTCATCCAGATTTGGATGAAATTCAAATGATGCTGTTTTGTTAAGAGATTACCGGATATCTTAGTTAATTTAGTAACAATACCTTGTTGTATTGATTTCTGACCAGTTAAGTTGAAAAAAATTGGTTTTGTTTATAAATAAAGCAGTAATGGATTACAATTTTTAGTTTTGCCGCCATCTTGTTATGCCATTTTCGTTTCTAAGTAGGTGGTCACGTGACATTTGTGATGGCAGTGATCATCCCTATACAGGGAGATCACTGTGGGGAGTTTGGGTCTTACTCACTAGTAATTTACATTGTGCATTGTCATGTGGAATAAAAAACTAACATTCCGATGAAAATAATGCCGACCTAAACATCGAATACCGGATCTTTGTTTTCGTTGCAGAAATAGAATTAGAAATAGTTATTGTTCATGTATTCGTCATATCTGTATCTGTTTGGGTGTCTTACAATGCAAAAGTCTAAAACAAATAAGAACCAAAGTAATACATTTCGGTAAAACTCGTAGATTCCCACAGTGTTTTTTTTTCGGAAATGGACAACAAGACGACAAAACAGTACTACAAAAATCCATTTTCTATATTGGTTTGGGAAGAAATTGCATGTATTGTGACCAATGGACAACTTGTTTATTTTACATGTATTTTCTTATCACACTTAAAAGATGGCTATGTATCGTACGATAGAATCGCCTTATGTTGCCAATATCACGCACATGTCACTGGTAGTATGGTTCCCTTTCCTACCAATCCTGTGTTATTGAAAGATTCGACAACCAGTCTGCAGTTCTCTCGCGTACCATTAAGATACTCTCAGAGAGTAGGACAGGTAACCGGCCCAGAGTGTAGGATAGGGAACCGGTCCAGAGATTATGATAGGGAACCGGCTTACTCGACGACGGTCAAGAGACGGTGAGCAGCCTTTCAAGTGCTGGACTAACCTCAACTCGAAACATCGCGCCTTACCATTATCACAGCGATTAGCACGGATAAGAGAAAAGTACGCAACGCACCATCATGGGTCAAGAACAAATCGTTGTCAACGTTTATCGTTAACCCTTATAGTGCTGGAACCGACCTCATGCTAATGCAAACAGGTTAGATCCAGGCAAGCCGCCAAGTAAATTGGCGGCTGGCCTGTGATCTAACCTTTTTGTTATTTTGAGTATCTCTCCTCGTCAAAACGAAGCAGATATTTTAGGTTTTGGAAAGATGACGACGCAAACATCTATCTTTAGAAAAGTACCCAGCACTCTAAGGGTTAATATATACGCAAATTACCGCTAACAAGATACTGGACATATCAACCGGTAACATATTGCGATTGAGGGGATCGCAAACAAACATGTTTACGGCAGATTGACAGGCGCTTAACGCCTATCAGCTGTTAATGTCAAGCGTCTGTTGACATCGGTTGCTAGGGAGCTACTTGGAGGCACGCGACAAACGTCGGGATAATATTCCGTGATTTATTCTGTGTAGATCTTTATGTATCATATTTGTTGTTGTAAACTTGCAAAGTTTCTTGTAACATACAATGAGCATGTTCTAATAGAAAAATGTTAATCTATATTTGTAATGAGGGCGGAAAGCCCTTTCCACCGAATAAAACATTGTAATGTATTGTAAGAAAATGGTATCGCACACTGTCTCTAGGGTTATATGCAATGAACCTATGCAGCTTAAATTACTCTATCATGGATCATATAGAGAATGATCATAGATATATACAATGCTCTAAAATAACTTTATTCATAACATTAGGCATGTTTATGATTGATTATGAGGAAGCTTATTATGAGTTTTAGTGCATCCTGCATATACACCTCTTTGAAGCAATTGCCTCAGAAGACCTGATAAGTTATTGTTACATAATGACCCATTTCTCATAATATGCAATTTTGTTTTTATGCAACCATTCTAATCCAATACCTAAAAGATCTTGCCTCGTATTGCTCACGTTCTATTTTGTCTTCTGTTGTGGCTTTTAATTGAAACCAATCACAAATTCCCATATTGAGGAATGTCACAAGATGAGTTGTACTGTAACCGTTTGGCGCAAAGGTAAACGGTTCAAGAAATGATTCGGGTTGTAGCAAACCGAAAGCAAATCTTTCAGACAGTTTTACAAACTACCAAAACTAAAGATATAACATTAATATTGAGTAGACGTGTCTAAAATCGCATTAGACTCCAACTTCGGACCGATGGTCTTAGAAAACGTCCCCTGGCCAATGAATCAATGGTTTTTTGTATAACACCGTGGTTTGTTAAATACAAAAGGGGCTATAGAGTGTAAGTAATGACTGTTTTATCATGCATTTTAAATCGATAAAACATATGTTACAAGAAAATAGATTAATTGATAAGTGAATGGATACTGAAAGATGTGGCAAAAGACTTAAATAGTTTAACCAATTACACCTCATAAACTTTAACCAAACCCATACTTGTAGTGAAAAGCAAGAATTATTCGCAAAGTCATTCATTTTCTTCCAATCAAAATCGAATCTTGAATTAGTTTTAATTGATGAGAACTATTTAGGAGGAACCCCAAACGTTGCTTTGTGATATTTGGTAAGACATCAAAGTAATATAAGCTCATTCTATCTGATAAAATTCTCTTTGCCATGCTTAGAAAATTTGGTATAATTTCCACGGAACTTTAGATTACGCGAAATTTTCAAATCCCATGCCCAAACTAGACCAATGTTCTTTGCAATGTTTAATTGAAGTCGATGAAACATAATTTATTCGTCTCTAAATCACTGAACAGTTAGCTCCGTTCGGGATAGAAGTCACTGACTTGGAAAGAGAGTTGAACTTTTAACTTCGAAAAGTTGCGTTTCAAGGATGCAAATTGTGTGCTGTATATGTTCACAGTAAACGTACACTTTCTGGCGCGTTATGACTTAAAGGTGATTGTTCACAGATGTGAAGAAATTTGCAAGTTAGAAATTAACTTCGTTAAAACTGCACAACATCTGTACTGTTATATGATACGCACTCAAGAACATCATTAGACACATAATTAGATCGTTTTTTAATTCTTGTACGTACGTATACAGTGAAATAGTTAATTCAATCCAAAAGCGTGACATCGCTTTTGAAATGTGACATCGCTTTTGAGATCTACTGCACATAAACTAAACATACTTAGGTAAATTGAAGCTTCGCGAATTGATTGTTCTTTCAATAGGTACTCTTTGCTTTTTATCAAACAACAATACATAAACTTTATCAATCATACGACATGTTAATTTCTTTTTTCCGAATAAGCACCTTTATGTACTGTTTAAACGGCGTTTACCCCAAACTAACTTAATATTTGCATTATCGCTTGATGATTTATTCCTTTGCCTATATTGCTTAGTTTTTGCCTTAAACAACAACGAATTTAACATGAACGCAAAGAATAATTACCGTTATGGTTTTCTCATTGAGTAATAAATACTGAAATTCGTTTAATTAAGAATGGTGTCCTTGTTCTTTTATGCCATGCTGTCTTTAATTGCTGTCTGTTTTAAATTGCGATTAAGGTATTCAGTATTAACCCTTACAGTGTTGGAACCGACTTTATGCTTATGCAAACAGGTTGGATCCAGACCAGCCGCCAAGTGAATTGGCAGCTTGTCTGTGATCTAACCCCTTTGATACTCGGGGATTCCTTCCTCAACAAGATTAAGCAAATATTTAAGGTTTTGGAAAGCAGACGACAAAAAAAATACATCTAGAAAATTACGCAGCATTCTAAGGGTTAAAAGAAAAAAGGTTTTAAACAGGCATTCAAACAGGTTGTACGTCAAATCGGGCTAATAAATGTGACACAGCTCCCTTAAAACGCAGTTGTTCAAATCATCAAATGCATATGTATTATGTTTTATGGAAATGAGCTGTAATTAATGTTTCGTTCATGAATACATTCGAACACATGTGTTTATGATGAGTTTACATCTATAGACAAAGAACCAGATGAGGGTCATCAGGGTTTAAACAGTAGTTTTATGTCTCATATAGTCACGTCTTTTGCTGCAAGAAAATCTAATGAACTCTCTAATCTTTTGATTAGGTATAGAGTCTATCTTGTTTTAACCCTTTCCCAAACAATAGCGATATTTGACCACTTCGTTGCAGACGACTTTAGAAAACATTGAGGGAAAATGAGAAATTGCTCGTGACGAGCAATTTTTCCTTTTCCCGTAATGTTTTCTGGCCTATCAAAAGATCATTTTCCAATATCAACACGTTTTGAAATGTCGTCTGCAAACTCTTTTAATTTGGGACAGTCGAAAATGTGTTGTTTGGGAAAGGGTTAACGACTTCTTTTTTTATTGATTAAAAGTGTATCTACCCTGGTGCTATCCTAATACGTGGCACCATTCATTCGGAAAGCTCTGAAAACTGAAGTTTTCTGAATGCCTTTTGTACGGATAAAGCCATTGGTTGTCCTATACACCAAGTGGTTTACTTTACTATGTCGATCGCCTATAACAAAGTTGAATCTTCACATTTGCTATAAATATGATAATTTGAACCAGTGTGATAGAAAAAAAAACCATTAACACCAGTGTGCTTTGGAAAACCTTTATTCAAACCAGTGTGCTATAGGGAAAAGCAAATTCCAACCAATGTGGTAAAAATAACAGTCACTAACCAGTGTGACGGATAACGGCAAATTCGAACTCGTGAGATAAAAATAACATTTGAGCCAGTGTGATAGAAAGAGAAAAAGTATTCTAAACAGTGTGATAGAAAGACAGACATGTTCGTGTATTAGAATTATTGATAAAATGAATAGTTTTATACTCATGGATCTGAATCAAAGAGTAATGTCGCAAATTTTTAATTCTCTTAATAAATGATTTTTGTTGATAAGGTATTACGTAACAATATGTTTAATAATCGTTCCCGACAAAGGTGCTTGCATAAGTCTCTGTCGAGGGATTGCTCAACAGTATCCCCGTTGATTCTCAAGATAGAAAAGACGTTTAAAGTTCAATTTGGAGTTTACATCGCGTCAACATTAGTCGATGCTTCGTTCATACTTTAGTTGGAGGACAATCCAACATTCAACTTACCATAAGGCCCGAGTTAAGCTGTGTACATTGGGTTTGACGCCATGTCAACTCTTTTAACGGTTAATTTTGAAAGAGCCATCGATATTTGGTATCCATTCACAGACTATCTCTAATGGAATTCAGAATAGAGCATTACGCATTACACAAGCATGGGCTTAACACTGCAGAGCATTGTACAGAAACTTTCGGGAATTACCGAAAACTATTTGAGGAACGGAAACACCTGTCTTGATTAGGTATCAGCCTGAATATTAATTCGAACACGATGATTTTGTGATAGTCATGCTCGTTTTTACGATGACATGAATGACATTTTCCCAGAGCGCTTTACATCAACAAGAGGGTCATTCATCAAACTACCAGTCCCACCAATGAAACCTTTCACGAACATGTGTATATGTTTATCCATATTATACATTGAACAGTGTAGTTTATTGTCACGATGTTTTGAAAGCATTTTGTCCCATATGGAAATTTACATGAGAGGTTGTCTCCTGAATGATTTGCGAATGCCCGTGGCTCTGTCCGTTTTTCATGGCCCTTAGAGTGGAATATCCATAATCCGCCATTTTGAAACTCATTCTCTCGTCGGAAAACTTCGGTCGTTCTCGGTAAACTTCGGTCGTTCTCGGTATGCATCGGTTGGGGCCGGAACTATTCGCATTAAACTACCTGGTAAAACATTCCAAATATATATGACTGGTGCCCGGCAGCGAAAGGGTTAATAATACAGTTAACCATTCTACCCGTGTTGACCTGCACTTATAGGCAGTTGAGCATAGGGTCCTGCTACATCATTAAGATTCGGGCATGGTGACATGAATGAACTAATGTTGAGGCCATGTTTGACCAATATGAGAGATAAATGTAAAAATATTGAGAGAAAAATGAAATTAATTTCTAGCACGCAATTTGATTTTTGGAAAAAATCGTTCAATTTAATAGTAATAACGCTTTCGATATAAACGTTGGGAGTTTACACATGCTTTACATTAAACCTTGAATTAAAGGGTACATTTGTTAACAGGAAAACAACATAAAACCAAAATCAAAAGAAAGTCCATTTACCCCTAACCGTTTCATAATCATGACTCGCGTTAAGTATGGAGTAGCGGGAAAGGCGCATACCTTTAGAATCGTTTGGACGGATTCCACTGTACATTCCTGGTGTGGATAAGGTTTTCATTGATCTGAGGTAATCTATCATAATTTTTATCACGACCTGTCAATGATGGTACCCCTGTCGACTCGCCTATCTCTTTCTTTTTACGGTGCCGACTATCTATAGGCCCTATCGATATATATAGTTATTTGGCAGGTTAGTCATCAAATCGATATTCAATAACGTATACCTATCGACATCTTGGACTAGTACGTATGATCCAGACGTATATATTCCATCATGCGTCCAAACTGTACTGCAATTATAGCTTGGAGCAGGGTCATGTGTGGCCGAGTGGCTAAGGTCTGAGGCATGAACTACGGGGGTTCCAGGTTCGATCATAGCTAGCTGCACTTGATTCTTCTTGGGGGGTCCTTGTGCATTAAACTGAAGAGACATTCCCAGTACTGGCGAAGTCTAAAAAAAATTCGTTAAATAACAGAAATAATGTTGAAACGACATTAAATACCATACAAACAGCTTTGTTCATCCGAGTATTTCCGGGACCGTCGTTTCGAACGTCCGAACGGCCAGTAAAATTCCGTTTATACAAGTGGTTCAGGTGATAGGCTTGTAAACTTTGGGTGCCTGGTTCGATTCCAATCGGTACAGCTGGTTTCGTGGGGTCTTTTGATAATATACTTAGGAGCCCTACTCTTCTTTTGAAATCCCGTAAAACCGTGATGTAGCTTGAAATGGTTGACAGGGTGTTAAGCCACATATAAATGTTTAACTAATAAGACAGTTTGTCTGTATGATTAAAGAGAACGGCTTAATAATGGTTACGCTAGATTTTTTTTGATTAACCGCTCATATGGTAAGCCGAGGGGTTGGAAGGGACTTTGGACACCCTAGTTCCTTTTTGTCATCGAGAAAATGTTCCAAATATATATTGTCGCTCAAACAGTTTGCAGAACTTTGACATAGAAATAGCTAAAGGAAATATTGAAAGAAAAGAAAACATTTTCTTATTCGAAAAATCTGGACTCATTTACCTGGTAAGTTCTGAGGAAAACTCAGTAACACAAAATCATTGTGCACCATTTAAAAAACATCACCCAATTGCTTATTAAAGGCCCATAAAAGGAGATTAATGCTATATCAAACTATATTATTTGGTAAACTTTTGGACAGATTCAAAAAGTTATCATTAGAAAACACCGTCAGCACAACTTAAATGTGAAAGTTAACCAGAAATAACCCAGATAAGCAAGTTTTATAAAACAGATTTCCTGATTCTTCACCTCTGACCTTGACAGTTGATACACACATTTTTGAACCGACCAATCAGAACTCGTTATTTTGAATATATAAACAAACAGGTTGTTGATAAACATGATTGAATTGGAGACAACTATATTTCATGCACAAAACAACTTATTTTAAATGAGTCTGTTTAATATGGTCTCAATGCATTCTTAAACCAGTTCTCATTACTTTTATGAACATAATAAAAGAACTCCAAATAATTTTTCAGTAATTTATTTGTACTCCTCTCCTTTGATGTGCCTTTAATGTTCATAATTCACCAACAGAGTTCTTGTATACACACGTACGGAACGGAATGTTTCACACAGGGATACATATATAAGTGCCTTGTTTTTCCATTGGACTATACCACTTTCTATAAAAAGAAAAAGTAAAATTGCATTTGGTTTTGACATTCATACGTGCTTAAATGTCGTCTAAGGTCAGACTGAATATTTACTTGAATGGTTACCAAACCGTCGTGTAGAGGTGTTGATGTACACGTTGAAAAACAATGCATTTGATATGACAGACAAACGAAGCTACTGTTGTCAATAAGTGACGACCCCTTTACCTTATTCCATGATAACTCACTTCGAGCCACTTGTTGAAATATGATGATGTAACGGAATGATGAGTTTCACCTGCTAAATTTCTACCAAATATCACAAAGAAATGAATGTGTCTTGCGCTCGCTCCTGTAAAATCGATTATTACATTCTCTTTTTACAATATACATGAATGGGTTAAACATAATTGATGACAAATATTAATAAAGCCGAATTTCATATCGTAATGACTTTGTAATCTATTTGATAAAACATTCATATAAAAATATTCGGCAAAGTGATGGTTTGAAATCGGCACCCCTGTACTCTTAAAAGGTACACCAGGATAATGCTTTTGTTAATCGTCAAGTTGTTTGCCCCATTTCGGGCATCTTGTTGAACTTATACCGTAAAACTTTATATAGGAATCGCTTAGGGTTTTCGTTCGAATACATTACAGTTTTTTTCATAAAGGTAGGAAACGGAGTTTTATCATTTCTGAACTGTGTTTAACATTTTCCTAAAACTGTTTAAAGCAAGTTACCCGATTGAATTGGGGTAAAAAAACGAATAATTACATTTTGAAGTATCAGTTAAACATAACATTTGCTATGAATCAGCTTGTATAGATTTCAAATTCTCATCTTGGGTCAATAACTTTACGCTGATCGTATTGTTGGTGTCCTTTCCACCCGAACCGGCGCAAGACATTCCAGGCCCTATCTGACAAATAGCGAAGGGAATTGTGCGATCGAAACATTGGAAAGGTTAAACGTTTAATTCTGGTTCCGGTCTCCACTCAAAGGCCGCCGCTATCGTCATCGTTCCACCGGAAACCAGTTCTGGAAAAGTCATTTGGCAAGCCTCTGTAAACATCGTGTTATGACGTTACGGGGTTCGCCACATTCGGAAAGCTCGAAACTGTTTCCGTCACAACATTTCCACTAATTAGCGGCACGGTGTTGCGGGATGACTCGCGTTTTACCCAGACAAATCCTGTCCCGGAAGACCGAGTTGTTTTGGTACTTACGTCGCTAGTTGGCAAAGTACGGCGCACTGGAAAAACACCTCAATGATCGATTCACGGACGAAGATGTCGTCTAGAATATAAGCCCGTGTTTTACCGTATTTTCTGCACATGCTGTTTGTTGTTCACAATTTAAGTTTATCCCTTTACACATCAGCAGTGGTGGTGGTTAGAGCACTATTTTGTTAATTTTATCTATTTAATTATGAACCATATACGAAGAACGGTTATCCATAGAGTCTTTGGAGCTTGTATGGGCTTGGGGCTTGGTTTTAAGATGTTAATGGGATTTGAACCATATAGAATAGTGTTGTCGTCATCACATGTCCACCAAAATACGATGGATCATGTTAATAATTAAGTTTCAAAAACCAGGAAACTGTGAGAATGGCATGTGGAGCTTAAATAACAAACTTCATTTAAAAAATGTAATACTACTGTACGAAAATCAATTCAGCTGTGTTGGGAGTACGGACTGTTCCAGGGCGAAAATTCAAGCGGGATATATTTCCGCTCTATCCCGAGCCGCCAATTAGTGATGGCCGAATCATCGAATAACATAATAAACAAAACAGACGAGTCTGTATGAAGGAGAAGCTCAACGGAGGCGTGATGTTGAAACATTTCAGCCCGCTGGGAAACTGTTTTACATTTCGCTCATTTAGTTTCCCTCATAGTGGATTCCTTTGATTCGGTCCGTGGTCAAAGGCGAAGAAATGCGTATAACCGAAAAGTTCATTATTGGGAGATAAGAGAATTTGAAAAGCATCGTTTGAGCATATTCTTAATTCATACTGCCTTGCGTCGACGCATCTGGATCGTAAGGAAGAATATCATATTTTGCTAAACGACCTTTCTCATAGAGCATTGTTTGGTAATAGTAGTAAATGGAATCTGTATACAACACAATACAATACATCTATATATTTAAGACTATTTTTCCTATATTACAAAATTAAATGTATCTAATTCAGATTAGTGAAATACTTAGATAGGGAATTCTGGATTGATAAATATTTATTTTATATAAGATTTTTTTTTGGTATAGTAATATATTGAACACAGTACGAAAGATAAATATAGTAACAATTTGTTATAAAGCCTTCCTTCCTATCGATTCAATTTGCCTTACTTGTAGGCAAAGGACTTTGACAACAGGATAAAAAATCAGGCGCATATTTTCTTTTATCGGAATGGTTTCCATTAAACCCTTCAACACATGCCATGTACATGCTTGATCAAGACATTTTTTATCTACTTTACTCAACAGTGACACGTTGTATAGTTTGAAGATTGGTTTAAAACAACATACGCACTTACAGACCTATGATTCATTTAGCATTTATAGTGATTTTCGTACCAATCTGCGTGATACATGGTGTGATGTAATAGCCTTGAACATATGAGGTTGTTTTAGGTTCATTTTTGATAGCATTACAATCTAGCTATATCCCTATTGATGTTGAGAGTACTAGATGCAATATATTTATTTCCTTATTCTTTTTACTTTTTTCCTTGTGTTTAGAAAAAGAAGCTACAAAGTAGCTAATATGTTTAAAGCACCAAGGGCAACGCTTGGCGGATAAATCTGTTAAATTTGAATCGGAACTCTTCGGCAAGTTCCGGTAGGCTGTGTCAATGTTGTCTGCCGACTCAACTTAAGATCTATCCTATAAAATCGTGAGAATAAATGGGTGGGCAGCCGCGATTTGACTGAAAAACAGTTGAAAGTGACGTAAAATCTCCTATCCAACAAAAAGCACCACCACATTTTAAGCACCGAGCTTGTAAACAAGATAAGGGTGATCTTCAGTGCCTAATAGTGATTTCGGAATGAATGATCACCGAGTTACGTAGACAGATTGGTACTAATTACGATCGGGTTACCTATGCGCTAATTATCTATCTATAATTATCGGCTAATTAAAGTCAATATGACCTTCTGTCGATCGTATTGACTTACTGGATACATAAGCAAATTATTCCCATCAAAAGCCATTCGACCGGTACCTTAACCCTTATAGTGCTGGAACCAACTTCATACTTATGCAAACAGGTTGGATCCAGGCCAGCCGCCATGTAAATTTGCGACTTGTCTGTGACCTAACCTGGTTAATATTCTGAGTATACTCCCTCATCAAACTTATCAAAGCAGATATTTAGGGTTTTGGAAAACAGAAGACACAAATATTAACTTTTAGATGATTACACATGTTTCGACTGGTACATAAGAAAGTGATAACCTTACCCTGTGATTTCGACGTTGATTCTTAACATTTTGGCATGTAAATTATTCAATAAACGTTTATCTGCATCTTCACAATGCGCGTTAAATGACCTTTAGTTGTGGATGCGCTTTAAAACGCCATGCATTATTGTTGATTCCGTTGCAGCTGGTATTATTATGAAGCTTAAAGTTCAGCAAAAAAAATAAGTTATGTTCTAACTTTTCTGGATTTACCCGTATTATGCTGAGCTTGAAAACGTATTTCTAAATGACTCTCTCAAGATATTAGAGGTACTGGTTGGGTTTAAGGCAGGGACCCACGATTTCTGGGATCACATCCTTGGCCACTGTTCTATGCACGACCTTTGATTTTGCTCGAGACCCAAATTCTTTTTTGGGTATGACGTTTAATGCCATGCCAACGGTTTTTGAGTTATTTGCACTAGGATCGGCCTCTGGAACGTCTTGCAACTAGACACTGGTGAGAGCTCTATCCCAGGACCATTGAGTTATAAGTCCACCACATTATTCACTTGGTAATTAATATCCATGTGCTTGTTCCATTTAAACTGACGTCTTGTAACGTTACAATTTGGATTCCTTGAAGAGAGGCTTAAAATCCGTCACTCTCGAACTTGAAATAAACCTCTAGCGCTCACTCAAGAGTCCATTAGCCAACGAGCTCTTTAAATACGGATATAACACAGATCTGACTTCCACCATTAAGGGATTGAGGTATTGAACCTTTAATGTTATTGGCATTGTTTGGACCGACAGGGAAGGAAGCCCAAGTCACTTAACGATTATCAAACCGTCACACACCCAACATGCCTAATTGACGGTGTTCTTCTATCAGGGATCCTCCAGAATTCGGGACTTGTTGCGATTTATCGCTGATGGAAAGAATCACCAAATGTTGTTAGGGAACTTTATGTCCATAGGCAATCACAAAATGTTGTTAGGGAACTTTATATCCATAAGCATGTTATCAATCTTTCTTTTTTTTAAATTGATTATGTAATATCCACTTTGTAATTGAGGCTAAAGCAGATGCATTGGGTTATCTGAAGCAGAATTTTACTGGGGTTATTCATCTCGTCCACACTTTTTCTTTCAAACGACGGTTCTTCTATGGATTAACTAGTTCAACACCAAGGGTCTGAAGAGTCTTTCAAAATGATATTCTACCAAAAGAAAACAGCAGCGCCGATGGGGATCGAATCAAGAACCCCCGAGTAACACGTCCGTTACCTTGATTAATCAAATGAGGTATTATTGAGTGAGGGAGTTGTGTTTTGATACATGTATACAGACACAGTCTGGGATGGGACAGTGCGGTTCGTCTCGGATACTTTTATTACATACCTCTATTTTAGACTGATTTTGCACGTCACTGTAACGCACACAAGGGAGTATAGACCTTACAGCAATTTTCTCACGTTATAAATGATTGGTTGATTCATTAAAACAATGAATAACGAGATACCAGAAAAGGGGTTGCTTAAGAATTTATATCTAGTGTCAAGCTTTAGTCTGCCTTATCTATTTAATACAACATGTTATTGTCATCAATGATTGCCTAGGAAAAACCTACCTTTCAATAATAACGAGAATATTCATATTGCAGCCAACTTTGTTCCTGGTCAGACTTTGTACATTGTACAGGCACTTCAAGAACATCTATTATAAGGTCGATGTGATAGATATGTTAATGTAACGATTTCTAGGCGCACTTTTAAATAAGCATTCGCCTTATTCTACATAAAGGGATGGTGTGTTTTGCTCAAACCATAACTAGCAATAGGTGATATCTGATAATATAAACAATAAATAGATAAACACAGTTTAATTCATTAGAAGGAAGAAAAAATATAAAAAATGAGATATCAGTTGTCTGCAGTATTCCTTTTGTCTATCAGATTATATTCTCGATTTCTCTATGATGGGCCCGACAAAGCGAAAGTACATGACGTAAAGCTTAACAGGTTAATAAGAGTGACAGGAATGAAACTGACAGGAGTCGATTGACAGAAATGGAAATCGAGGAAGGCGAAAAGACTCTGTATCTATTTTACATTAATGAGTGGGGGTCGAGCGTGGCCCAGTGGTTAAAGTGCAGAACATGCTATACGAGGTTTTGCTGGGATCCTTTACCAAACGTCAAGTTTTTAACTGTCCCAAATTGAAAGGGTTTGCAGACGACATTTCAAATTGTAATGAAATTGAAAAACAATCTTCTTATAGGACAGAAAACATTGTGGGAAAAGGAGAAATTGCTCGTTAAGAACAATTTCTCCTTTGCCCACATCGTTTTCCAGATTCGTTTGCAACGCAATGGCCATATATAGTTATTGATTGGTAATGGGTTCAGGAAGTGACATTTGGCAGTACATTGCAGGGTCAGAACCTACTAACGGTGAACTCAGTGACAGTCGTACTAAAACTGAAATACTACTGGCACGGCATTAAACCTGTTACAAAATTTGTAAAATAATTATATCTTTCTTTATTGGCAGGCTTCGACATTTTCTGTCTATTGTCATTTCCAATAACATAGAATATGGTTTATATAGAAATATAAAAATCAACAAACAGTGAACACAATATTCATTACATGAAATTTCAACAATGACGATAGTATAAGAATTTACTTTATTTGTCTTGGTTACTTTAGCTTAATGGCTTTCTCCCTAAAAGACGTAAGTTATGCTTGTAACAAACTAGGTTGCGCCTATTTCGAAGATAACGAATGATAAGCACAACTCTATACCTATGAAATGTATTGTTTAATGTATGCAGAATGATGGGCCGGATGCCTTTATGTTCAATTAAAGACCTGTAACTTGTTAATTGATATTACTGTTGGTTAAGGATCAGCAACAGTAAATAAGCTTCATCACGACTATCAAAGAACTCCGAAAGATATTTGCAAATGCTTAATAGTGTCTTTCTTTTTGACGACGACATCAATTGTATGAAAGTATTTGAATTGGGCCTAGGTATGTTACATGGATGTTTCTACGTTTATTAGATCATTCTAGTCGAAACAGGTATTCATTTCCAGTCCTAGAAACACATTTTACAATGTCTTTGAATATTCCCTTGTACTTCATAAGTTCCATTAATTGTATATTCACCAAGACGATGGATAAATATTTTTTCTTGCTTTCCTTTTTGCTTTCTTCTTATTTCTTTTATTTTCATTTACTTCAGTTATTTCTTAAACTTGTTCAACATAAACAAAATGATATACTACACGCACGAAATCAAATTACAATGTACCAACATTTCATTTACCACTTTCTATAAGCACCATTTGCACCACTACCTGTCTAAAGGGTAAAACGTGAGTTATGGATTCGTGTTCAAGCAGAATGATATAATTTTTAGAATGAGCTGTTACATAACGTATGTAATCATTCTTCGCATGATGCCAATAAAGGGTCATTGTTACCAAAGTGTTCGTTATGCGAAGTCTTAATTGTGGTTCTATTATACATTATTTTTGGTCAAATATCAAAATGCATTCCACGGTTAATATGAAACACAACGTATCGACGCAAATCAGCCTGTGCGGTGGACACACTGCGCAGGCTGATTTGTGTAGATACGGACCATTTTCTAGAGGAGCGGTAAACTTGTTTCCCGTATTGTTTATTAGACATTTAACTGGTCGTAAAATTTGCAAACGTCGACCTCAGCTGACGTTAACGACATGCTTCCATT
The DNA here is from genome assembly GCA_947846245.1 of Cerastoderma edule. Classification (NCBI taxonomy): domain Eukaryota; kingdom Metazoa; phylum Mollusca; class Bivalvia; order Cardiida; family Cardiidae; genus Cerastoderma; species Cerastoderma edule. The sequence continues at coordinate 45,513,508 of OX401406.1, forward strand.
ATCAGCTGCATGCTCTGCCACTTTCATCCGCAAAATAAACGTCTTTCAACTGTCACACTTGAAATGTACAGGCTTTGAAACATATTACTCCGCTTGCCCATCCCAGTTCGAATAGGAATGAATAATGGAAGTTTCGCTGATTTTTTGTTGTATTTTCGGAACCAATAGGTCGTTCCAATTGAACCTTTAGACCTGTAGCTTCACCAAAAGCGGACCTGATCTGATTAACGTGAGATACGAGTCCAAAACATGGATTGTTCTTTGTTCCTCCAACGTGTATCAACCCTCTCCCAAACAATAATGGCATGTGACTACTTTGTTGAAGACGACTTTAAAAACATTGTGGGAAAAGGAGAAATTGCTCGATACGAGCCATTTTTCAATGTCCCACAAGGTTTTCTGCTCTTTCTGAGGAATATTGTTCAATTTCATCACATTTGAAATGTCGTCTGCAAACTCTTTCAATTCGGGACAGTCGAAAATTTGTTGTTTGGTAAAGGGTTTAGATCCATCGTGGCCTGTCAATTATTAGTACTCGGCATTTGTGCTTACATGGGATAGCAAACAGTGGTTTGATCCGAGTACACCAGGGTACCATTTTACTGATCAGTTTATGCTAATAATTTCGGTAAGATCACAACAAAATTCCATCTTATATCGATATTGGGTCTCCGATACGCTTCCAATGACGTTTCACATGGCAATGTTGTGCTTTTATTTAAGATGATATTCATATTCATCAGTTTTGACTTTTCACTTACGCAAATAAAACGGTACCTAGAAATGCTTGTAGGTGGACTTAACACTGTTTGAAATCACAATCTATGTTTGGGTTAAAATCCCGGTGGCAGCAATTGGATTTCCAAACGAGGCCGCGTCCAGACTTACACTCTGAAAGCTGATTGTTATTCCTGACCAGCCCTTATGGGTCTTCCTCCACCATTATGAGTTGGACATCGAAACACGACTGAAATAATGTTGACGCTTTGTAAAAACGTATTAAAAAACAAATGCAACTTTATACTGTAGTGATTTGCCTTAGTAAAGACCTGGACCCCGTTTTACTAAAAAAAATACGCTGAAGATTTGCGTAAGTCTAAAACAACAATCCCTCTTATTTTGATATTGGACAAAGCAATATTGCAACGTAACACATCATTGGAAGCGTCTCTCCGAGACGCTTCCAATGACGTTTCACATTGCAATATTGTACTTTCATTGAAGATACTATCTATGTTTATCAGATATGACTTACGCAAATCTTTTCCTTAAGTTGCTTAGTAAAACGGTACCCTGCTGAGACATCTTAATAAGAGCTTTGTTAAACACAGTTATAGTGCCGATCTTCCCTGTCTGACACTATCACCCTATATAAATGTACATATTGCTCTTCCAATAATGTACAACCATGCTGCACCGTCGCAATAAAGATATTCCCAAATAGTTTACGGTTGTAAATTCTAAAATTATACTCTAAGCGAATACAATAAAATACAAAGTGAACACCCTATATAAACGTACATCTTGCTCTTCTAATAATGTACAACACTGTTGCGTTGTCGCTGATGTTAAAGATATTCCCCCAATAGTTTACGGTTGTAAATTCTAAACTTATACTCTAAGCGAATACTGTAGAATATACAATAAAATTCAAAGTGAACGAACGCTTGATGGATGTAGTAATCTCTAGTAAGTCTTTTGTTTGGGGAAACACGTGGAGTCTTATCGAGATATTGATGAGGCATGTCACTAAATTTTGAGTCATTCGAGATCTTTATAAGTACTTGTAGTTCAATTCGCAAATTCAAATAAATGACGACTCACCATGTACAAACAAATGACACGTAACCCTTTCCTAAACAGTAACGACATTTGACCACTTTGTTGAAGACGACTTTAGAAAACATTGAGGGAAAAGGAGGAATTGCTCGTGACGAGCAATTTCTCCTTTTCAAACAATGTATTCTGTCCTATCAGAAGATCATTTTCCAATTTCATCACATTTTGAAATGTCGTCTGCAAACTCTTTCAATTTGGGACAGTCGAAAATTTGTTGTTTGGGAAAGGGTTAACCGGAACAATATTGGGTTTGAAACTCGTTCTAGCACGTTGGGAAAATATTGGAAGAGAAGACGAAATTACTCGGAATGGGTAATAAACTAAACTGGCATATACTTCATGTTCTTAAGATTATCAGAGTATTTTTTTTAACTAGGAACTTTTCACTAAATGTCAATAATCTCACACACTCTCATTAGCTTTATGTTAGCTTCACATTGATTTATATTCATTCTTGCCTTTTTATTGTTTTCATACGCTATCAATCGCTTATTATTTTGTTTGTCCTAGCTTAATAAAGTACAGTCGACCCGCGATAGTCCGAACGTCGTTTATCCGCATTATTCACCGTCCGAACAGAATTTTAAGGGAACGGTCCTTACCTTCATCAATTTAACTGTTTAATGCGGAAAGTCCGCGTTCCGGACAAAAGATTCGGGCACCAACAGTCACTTTTTATAGTACATGTATATGCGTATGGCTAGTCCAGAAACCAGTATAATCATTTATTTTGCGGTTGCAATTGCGAATGAAGGGATAGGTCTTCTGTTGTAAACGGCATTCACACGTTTTGTATTCAATTCGAACTGTAGTATGAGCTACAATACCTCTATCATTAATTATTCGCTGCTTACCCTTATAAAAAAAGGAGTTCGTTTCATCATCCAACACTCAACAACATATAACTGTGCAATCTCTTACACATTGGTCAATGCCGATGCATTTAGTGTAATGACGCGGAAGAAGACTTGATGAGGAATTTTACAACTTTGATGTAAAGCAAATACCATTCCGAGGGTTCAATGCAAGACTATTGTAAGTGCTTCACGTTTGTGAAGCACTTACTATAGTCTTGCATTGAACCATCGATTCAAGCTTCGCGATTACCATTTATTGGTAATCATGATTTTGACACATCAGAAACTATGACAAAAAGCTTTCGATTAATCACCTTTTTTTGTCTATTTTTAGGTTGACATACGATGCGATGGCACTGGTAGCCGAGTTAACCCTCATAGTGATTACGGCTCTTGGCTGTTCGGCAACCAACCAAGCGTTTTTCGACCTCCTGCGTGAGGCAGACTATGACGTCAGCCATGACTCATCAACATTCCACCGACGGGGAACGAGTCGTCCGAATCCCTCGGACAAACTTCCGGTTAGCGGGTTGATAGAAAATCCAAATACAATGTTCGACCCGCCAAAAGAGCAGTTGAACCATATCAAACTGAGAAAAATGTTGGGGAAAGACTTTGACCCGGAATTCATGGGTGTTGGGCGCCCGATTATTACAGTATTTCAGCCAAACGGCACGATAACCATCAAAAAGCGGAAGGGCAGACCAAGGGAGCGGCGGCCATCTTACATAGAGGACGTCGGAAAACCAATCCGTTACGGGAACCAACTCAGACTTCCGGGTTTAAATATAAACCGACGGACAAAGAAAAACGTGAAAAAATACATTTGGAATTATACGCACTGCCCCGTTGTGTACGTCTGGAAGGACTTGGGGATTCGGTTCTGGCCCCAGTGGATAAAAGAAGGGCATTGTTATAACGGGCGCTCCTGCTCCATACCCCCGGGAATGTCGTGTAAGGTATCGGGAAACGAGACCCGAACGATATTTAGATGGCACTGCCCACTCAACAAGAAAGGACAAATCACCAAGTGTAGATGGCTCCGTATTCTTTATCCCATTATAACCAAGTGCTCCTGTTCGTGTTAAAATTTCCGAATGAATCGAACGGGATTTACTTTGTTTATTGAAATACGGATTCGGGAATCAAAAAGGAGTTTGTTAACGAGTAATGAATGATATTACCTAAGTTTGGTTTAAGCGAATTGAACGATGTGTTGTTTAAAACATGGATTCGTGTACAAAGCTGGTGATCTTGAGAATCGATTGCAGACGTACAACTGTACAGACTTTGACAATACATTCGGGTACCTCAAGCAAATAAAGTGGGCCAAACATGGACAAGTTAAATATCAAAAAGCGAATTTGTTATTCAGAATGTACTGGTTAATCTAAAGCAAGCACTTTTTAATGAATTTTTATCATTCAAAATGAGTTTGAGAATCATGAAATAGATGTTATTGTAATGTCGACGTACAAATAGCTTGTTTACACTCAAAGGAAATAAGTAGCCGTCTCTTATATCATAAAGTCTGGTGGGAATATCTATCTATTTTCAAACTTGACATCTTATTAAAAACTGAATGGTTTAATTACACATAAAGCATAGAGTAAAAAAAGACCACTTTGACAAAATGAAGATTTTTTTTTACTAGCATTGTTAAGTTAAGACAGCATAGTGTCCACACAATACGAAGAAAGACAGGAAAAAACTCAATTCTTTGGTATACCAATTTCTGGCCTAATTTGGATGATCCAATCTTTGATATTAATAGAATATGAATATATACATCTGGATCATTCGGACTATTTTGAACAAACTTTTTAGAATTCGTTTTTGGAATGAGGCCAGTGATGTATTGGAAAGGTCGGGTCCTGAGAGTATATACGTACAATAAAGTTGGTGTTGTCTGTGACTTGTGTCAGCGAGATATGCTGCAAGAATCCTTCGAGTGCTTGTAACGAGCGACACCATTGGATGAACTCTCAACCGCCGAGGGATACGATTGGACGAGCTCTCACCAAAGGAGAGATACGATTGGACGAACTCTCGACCACGTGAGAGTAATATGCCATGTGAAGTTTGAACTATTTAAATTACCTCATTTTTTTCTGTTGTTGTGACTTGTCTCTATAGCGGTTTGGGCTGTGCGAGTTGTGTGAATTGTATTTTCATGTTTATAATATAAAAAAAAACGTCAACAGGAAACTGAACCATTTTATAAGACACAAGACAAAAATATAAAAGAATAAAATGTTTCGACTTTCAAAGATGTGGCCTATTTAGGAACAATTGATAACTATGTGTCGAACTGATTAATTATTTGTTCTAATTGGTCGGAAAAAACAAATAAACATCAAGCAGCATTGCCATGTCAAAAAAGGAACACACTTGATTAAAAAGCAATACGATCAATCTCAAAAACAATTCAACCAAAATCCATTTGTATGTCATCTGATAAAACCAATTGATAAATATCAATTTACCCTTAGAATGCTGGGTAATTTTCTAAAAATACATTTTGTTTCGTATGCTTTTCAAAACCATAAATATCTGCATAGTTTTTGTTAGGAAAGCTACTCAGAGTACGAAACATGTTAAATCATGCGCCAGCCGCCTATTGACTGGCCTGGATCTAACATGTTTGCATAAGCATTAAGTCGGTTTCAGAACGATAAGTATTAACCTATAATCAATTATCTCTAGATGCCCTTATGTGCCTCTCCAGAAAGAGCGATTTAGTTCCGAAGGAGCGTGATTGGTTAGACCCTTCAGAGTCAAAGCATCATACTGGCGACTGCCACGAATTGGTTTAATAAGCCTAAAATACTCTTAATATGGCGTTGACTCCATTAAAAACAACCCGAACACCGAAATCAACCTTCTGGAGACGTTAGCATCATGATACACCCGGCTACCGGTTTTTTAAACGACTTATGAAAAGTATTTGCGTAAGTCGAACCCTTCATAAATGAATATTATCTCAAATGAAAACAAAACATGTTACGCGTCATTGGAAGCGTCTCTGAAAGACGATTCTAATGACGTGTTATAATGCAATATTGCTTAACCCATTAATGAAACAAAACTACTTTATTTTGAACTAATATATAGTTTTAGCATAAAGTATCTAATAAAACAATACCCCGGTATGATTGTATCATACGTGCCGACTCAGAAGACATTGCGTGAATGCTTATAAACATGTATAATTGTATATATAGGTATTTCTTTAGCAGACTCGTGAATAAATGTTTTGGATTTTCTGACTGATGATATTTGTTGATTAAAATGTGGAAAAAGCGAATCCATCTTTCGAGCTTATTTTCTTTCATTAAACACCAACATAGCTTTACAACAAGCATATGTTCGCTAATCTCATATAGCCTCGTACAGATGCGAATTAATAACGACAAAGATTGGACGAGACGGAAGCCGAAATCATCTGGTATTCCCTTTAAGGTAGAAAGTACATGTGCAACGGTCCCACACCATTCTGGACGAACAATCGTTTACAAAGATTGCAGATGTGTCTGAAATGCGTTCGAACACGACTCCAGATGTTGTCAACTAACCAATTTCCTTAATAATATGGAACTATTAAATTGGCATTTCCTTTATATATCGTTTGTTTAGGTGTTGCTGATTAAGCGCTTTTTCAAGCAACTTCTCGTTTAGAACGTTCAATTCCGTGGTCCCAAATTCATACTACCTTGTTTCATTTTTGTCATTTACATGTATGTTGTTGTTGGTGGTGGTGGTTGTGGTACTGGTGTGACGACCTTCCTGGACATCGAACCCCCTCTGTTGTAACAAGGCGGTCTTTGATTTTAAACATAAGTAAAAAACGCATTCGATAGCTTCAAGTGATCGTTTCATTTCAGCTGGAACGCGTGTTCTTCATGTATACCACGAAGCTTCAGGTAACTTCTTTCTCATCATCTTCATCGTCTTCTTTTTTTCTTCTTTATTTTATCTTCGTATCTTTCTCTTTATAGCCATCATGCAACATGAAAGAACATTGCTAAAAAGGATGTACTAGCATTCTTTTAGATATAAACAAACAAGATACAAAAATCTATTGTGCACAAGTACGTTTAACCCTTAGATTGCTGGGCTATTTTCTTAACCCTTTCCCAAACTAAAACGGCATTTGACCACTTTGTTGCAGACGACTTTAGAAAACATTGTGGGAAAAGGAGAAATTGCTCGTGACGAGCAACTTCCCTTTTTCCTACAATGTTTTTTGCCCAACCAGAAGATTAATTTCCAATTTCATCACATTTTAAAATGTCGTCTGCAAACTCTTTCAATTTGGGACAGTCGAAAATTTGTTGTTTGGGAAAGAGTTAGAAAATGCTTGCGTCATCTGCTTTTGAAAACCTTAGACACCTGCTATATTTGATGAGGAAAGATACCCAGAGTAGCAAACCGGTTAGATCACAGGCCAGCCGCCAATTAACTTGGTGGCTGGCCTGGATCTAACCTGTTCGTATAAGCATGAAGTCAGTTCCAGCACTATAACACGGCTGGTGAACGCTCTGCCGCACTACCGCGGTGCTGACGACGAAAGCGGTTGCGCAACTTCCGGTTTAGCAATTTAGGCTAGGTTTTTGCTATTTTCCTACATTTTCAGACAAGTAATCGTAAATCTAAAAACATGATTTAATCTTTATCGAATCCAAACACCTATGGGTAAAGGTTCAGTTTTGAACACAAGGAATTGGCTGAGATTTTGTAATTTTCCTCGTCGATGCAATGCAGAATTGCAATTCGAGAGTCCGCAACCACACCACCAGGTAAACATTGTGATATTCTATTCAAACCAACCTAAAATGCAGCAAATTTTACCACTTGGTAGTTTTGAGTTTCATTTTTGATCAGAACATCTATTAAACTTGACATAAAATAGCAAATCGCATGATATTTTACTGGTTTTGAGAACGGCGTAGCGAAAGGATGTATTTTCGCCTTCATCCGCGAGGAAAAATTACGAAATCTCAGCCAATTCCACGAGTTCAAACTTGAAACTTACCTATATGCGGTAGGTATCAATAAGGGTTGAATCATGTTCTTGGATTTTTGATTCTTTGTTTTAAATTACATGAAAAAATAAAAACAGAAACCCTAAAATCGCTAAACCGGAAGTTTCGCAACCGATTTAATTGTCAGCACCGCGGTAGTGTGGCAGAGCGTTCATCAGTTGTGTATAAGAGGTCTGTGAAGTTGGCAGAGCGCAGAACGCAGGACATTCAGCAGAACAGTTAAGATAGACACGGAATATTAAAGATGGACACGGATTCGAATGTTCTGCTGGCAGAGCACTCCAGCAGGACAGTCTAGCAGAACCGTCGGATTTTTCAATGTTCTGCTAGCAGAACGCTCCAGCAGGACAGTCTAGCAGGACAGTCGGATTAAATTAAATGTTCTGCTAGCAGGACACCCCAGCAGGACAGTCTAGCAGGACAGTCGGATTTAATTAAATGTTCTGCTAGCGGGACAACCCAGCAGGACAGTCTAGCAGGACAGTCGGATTTTTTTAATGTTCTGCTGGCGGAACGCTCCAACAGGACAGTCTAGCAGGACAGTTGGATTTTGTTAATGTTCTGCTGGCGGAACGCTCCAGCAGGGCAGTCTTGCAGGACAGTCGGGTTTTTTCAATGTTCTGCTGGCAGAACGCTCCAACAGGACAGTCTAGCACGACAGTTGGACTTTTTTTTAATGTTCTGCTGGCGGAACGCTTCAACAGGATAGTGTGGCAGGACAGTCGGATTTTCTTAATGTTCTGCTGGCAGAACGCTCTAACAGGACAGTCTAGCAAGACAGTCGGATTTTTTAATGTTCTGCTGGCAGAACGCTCCAACAGGACAGTCTAGCAGGACAGTCGAGTTTTTTTAATGTTCTGCTGGCAGAACGCTCCAACAGGACAGTCTACCACGACAGTCGAGTTTTATTAATGTTCTGCTGGCAGAACGCTCTAGTAGGACAGTCTTCCACGGCAGTCAGATTTTTTAATATGTTGCTGGCAGAACGCTCCAGTAGGACAGTCTAGCAGAACAGTCGGATTTCTTTAATGTTCTGCTGGCAGAACGCTCCAGCAGGACATTTTAGCACGACAGTCGGACTTTTTTAATGTTCTGCTAGCGGAACGCGCCAGCAGGACAGTCTAGAAGGACAGTCGGATTTCTTTAATGTTTTGCTGGCAGAACGCTCTAACAGGACAGTCTAGCAGGACAGTCGGATTTTTTTAATGTTCTGCTGGCGGAACGACCTAACAGGACAGTCTAGCAGGACAGTCGGATTTGTTTAATGTTCTGCTGGCGGAACGCTCCAGCCGGACAGTCTAGCAGGACAGTCGGATTTTTTTGATGTTCTGCTGGCAGAACGCTCCAACAGGACAGTCCAGCAGGACAGTCGGATTTATTTAATGTTCTGCTGGCGGAACGCTCAAACAGGACAGTCTAGCAGGACAGTCGGAATTTTTTATTGTTCTGCTGGCAGACCGCTCCAACAGGAAAGTCTAGCAGGACAGTCGAGTTTGTTTAATGTTCTGCTGGCGGAACGCTCTAGCAGGACAGCCTAGCACGACAGTTGGGTTTTTTAATGTTCTGCTGGCAGAACGCTCTAACAGAACAGTCTAGCAGGACAGTCGGACTTTTTTAATGTTCTGCAGGCAGAACGCTCTAACAGGACAGTCTTGCAGGACAGTCGGATTTTTTTAATGTTCTGCTGGCAGAACGCTCCAGCAGGACATTCTAGCACAACAGTCGGACTTATTTAATGTTCTGCTGGCAAAACGCTCTATCAGGATAGTGTAGCACGACAGTCAGATTTTTTTAATGTTCTGCTGACAGAACGCTGTAACAGAACAGTCTAGCAGGACAGTCGGATTTTTTTAATGTTCTGCTGGCGGAACGCTCCAACAGGACAGTCTAGCAGGACAGTCGGATTTTTTTAATGTTCTGCTGGCGGAACCCTCTAACAGGACAGTCTAGCAGGACAGTCGGATTTCTTTAATGTTCTGCTGGCGGAACACCCTAACAGGACAGTCTAGCAGGACAGTCGGATAAATTTAATGTTCTGCTGGCGGAACGCCCTAACAGGACAGTCTAGCAGGACAGTCGGATTTTTTAATGTTCTGCTGGCGGAACGCTCCAGCCGGACAGTCTAGCAGGACAGTCTGATTTTTTTAATGTTCTGCTGGCGGAACGCTCTAGCAGGACAGTCTAGCACGACAGTCAGATTTTTTTAATGTTCTGCTGGCAGAACGCTTTAACAGAACAGTCTAGCAGGACAGTCGGATTTTTTTAACGTTCTGCTGGCAGAACGCTCTAACAGGACAGTCTAGCAGGACAGTCGGATTTCTTTAATGTTCTGCTGGCAGAACGCTCCAGCAGGATATTCTAGCACGACAGTCGGACTTTTTTAATGTTCTGCTGGCAGAACGCTCCAACAGGATAGTGTAGCAGGACAGTCAGATTTGTTTAATGTTCTGCTGGCAGAACGCTCTTGCAGGACAGTCTAGCAGAGCAGTCGGATTTTTTTTAATGTTCTGCTGGCGGAACGCTCCAACAGGATAGTTTAGCAGGTCAGTCGGATTTGTTTAATGTTCTGCTGGCAGAACGCTCTAGCAGGACAGTCTAGCAGAACAGTCGGATTTTTTTAATGTTCTGCTGGCGGAACGCTCCAACAGGACAGTCTAGCAGGACAGTCGGATTTTTTTAATGTTCTGCTGGCGGAACGCTCCAACAGTCGGACAGCTCTAGCAGGACAGTCGGATTTTTTAATGTTCTGCTGGCGGAACGCTCCAACAGGACAGTCTAGCAGGACAGTCAGATTGTTCTGCTGGCGGAACGCTCCAACAGGACAGTCTAGCAGGACAGTCGGATTTTTTTAATGTTCTGCTGGCGGAACGCTCCAACAGGACAGTCTAGCAGAACAGTCGGATTTTTTTAATGTTCTGCTGGCGGAACGCTCCAACAGGACAGTCTAGCAGGACAGTCGGATTTTTTTAATGTTCTGCTGGCGGAACGCTCCAACAGGACAGTCTAGCAGAACAGTCGGATTTTTTTAATGTTCTGCTGGCGGAACGCTCCAACAGGACAGTCTAGCAGGACAGTCGGATTTTTTCAATGTTCTGCTGGCGGAACGCTCCAACAGGACTGTTTTTGACTGCAGTTTTGGCAAGACAATCGAGCAGGACATTCTAACAGGACAGTCGGATTTTTCTTATATTCTAAACGCTCTAGAAGGACAGTCTATCACGTCTTTTTCAAGCCTACTCAAACAAACTCGGGGAAAATAGATTAGAAATAAGATAATGCTGGGTTTGGTCCCTAATTAACAGTGAATTGTTACAGATTGTTCCCAACAAAACTGTCGTTTTTCCTGATAAGCCATTTTGGTTTCATGTTACAAGGTAGTTTCTGCATTATCTTTTTGCAAAAACATGGTATTTTAAGATAAGTGACTTAGTGTGAATATTTGTACCCTATTTTATATTTATATTAATGACCAAAACATTGTATGAGTAGATACCTGGTTTTTGTACTATTGTTGTCTAACAGATTAAGGACTAAGAAGAACGTAATTGTTTAAATGTTTTTGGTTCATTGTTATACTACATATGTTCCATTTGTGTCGCTAGCAAAACATTAAAAATAATCCACCTGCCCTGCTAGACTGTCCTGCTGCAGCGTTCCGCTAGCAGAACATTGAAACACCCGACGGTTCTGCTTGACTGTCCTGCTAAATCGCTCCGCTAGCAGAAAATTAAAAACCCCCGACTGTCCTGCTAGAATGTCCTGCTGGAGCGTTCTGCTAGCAGAACATTGAAGGAACACGACTGTTCTGCTAGACTGTCCTGCTGGAGCGTTCCGCTAGCAGAACAATGAAAAAACCCGACCGTCCTGCTACACTGTCCTGCTGGGGCGTTCCGCTAGCAGAACATTGAAAAACCCCGACTGTCCTGCTAGTCTGTCCTGCTGTAGTGTTCCGCTAGCAGAACATTGAACAAACCCGACTGTCCTGCTAGTCTGTCCTGCTGTAAGGTTCCGCTAGCAGAACATTAAAAAAAACCCGAATGTTCTGCTAGACTGTCCTGCTGGAGCGTTCTGCTAGCAGAACATTGAAAGAACCCGACTGTCCTGCTAGACTGTCCTGCTGGAGCGTTCTGCTAGCAGAACATTGAAAAAAAACGACTGTTCTGCTAAACCGTCCTGCCGGAACGTTATGCTAGCAGAACATTGAAAACAAAAACGACTGTCCTGCTAGACTGTCCTGCTGGAGCGTTCTGCTAGCAGAACATTGCACAAACCCGACTGTCCTGCTAGACTGTACTGTCGGAGCGTTCTGCTAGCAGGACATTGTAAAATCCGACTGTCCTGCAAGAGTGTCCGTTCCGCCAGCAGAACATTAAAAAAATCCGACTGTCCTGCTAGACTGTCCTGCTAGAGCGTTCCGCCAGCAGAACATTAAAGAAATCCGACTGTCCTGCCAGACTGTCCTGCAAGAGCGTTCTGCCAGCAGAACATTAAAAAAATTCGACTGTCCTGCTAGACTGTCCTGTTGGAGCGTTCCGCCAGCAGAACATTAAAAAATCCGACTGTCCTGCTAGACTGTCCTGTTTGAGCGTTCCGCAGCAGAACATTAAAAAATCGACTGTCCTGCTAGACTGTCCTGTTGGAGCGTTCCTGCCAGCAGAACATTAAAAAATCCGACTGTCGTGCTAGACTGTCCTGCTAGAGCGTTCCGCCAGCAGAACATTAAAAAATCCGACTGTTCTGCTAGACTGTGCTGTTGGAGTGTCCAGTTAGCAGAACATTAAAAAAATCCGACTGTCCTGCTAGACTGTCCTGTTGGAGCGTTCCGCCAGCAGAACATTAAAAAATCCGACTGTCCTGCTAGACTGTCCTGTTGGAGCGTTCCGCCAGCAGAACATTAATCAAATCCGACTGTCCTGCTAGACTGTCCTGTTGGAGCGTTCCGCCAGCAGAACATTACAAAAAAATCGATTGTCCTGCTAGACTGTCCTGCTAGAGGGTTCCGCCAGCAGAACATTAAAAAAAACCGACTGTTCTGCTAGACTGTCCTGTTGGAGCGTTCTGCCAGCAGTTGAGACTGTCCTGCTAGAGCGTTCCGCCAGCAGAACATTAAATAAATCCGACTGTCCTGCTAGACTGTCCTGCAAGAGCGTTCTGCCAGCAGAACATTAAAAAAAAGAGACTGTCCTGCTGCCAGCAGAACATTAAAAAATTGTCCTGTCCTAGAGCGTTCCGCCAGCAGAACATTAAAGAAATCCGACTGTCCTGCCAGACTGTCCTGTTTGAGCGTTCCGCCAGCAGAACATTAAAGAAATCGGACTGTCCTGCTAGACTGTCCTGCTGGAGTGTTCTGCCAGCAGAACATTAAAAAATCCGACTGTCGTGCTAGACTGTCCTGCTAGAGCGTTCCGCCAGCAGAACATTAAAAAAAATCCGACTGTCCTGCTAGACTGTCCTGTTGGAGTGTTCCGCCAGCAGAACATTAAAGACATCCGACTGTCCTGCTAGACTGTCCTGTTGGAGCGTTCTGCCAGCAGAACATTACAAAAAATCGATTGTCCTGCTAGACTGTCCTGCTAGAGGGTTCCGCCAGCAGAACATTAAAAAAACCGACTGTTCTGCTAGACTGTCCTGTTGGAGCGTTCTGCAAGCAGATCATTAAAGAAATCCAACTGTCGTGCAAGACTGTCCTGCTAGAGCGTTCCGCCAGCAGAACATTAAATAGATCCGACTGTCCTGCTAGACTGTCCTGCAAGAGCGTTCTGCCAGCAGAACATTAAAAAAATCCGACTGTCCTGCTAGACTGTCCTGATAGACTGTCCTGCTAGAGCGTTCCGCCAGCAGAACATTAAAGAAATCCGACTGTCCTGCCAGACTGTCCTGTTTGAGCGTTCCGCCAGCAGAACATTAAAGAAATCGGACTGCCCTGCTAGACTGTCCTGTTGGAGCGTTCTGCCAGCAGAACATTAAAAAATCCGACTGTCGTGCTAGACTGTCCTGCTAGAGCGTTCCGCCAGCAGAACATTAAAAAAAATCCGACTGTCCTGCTAGACTGTCCTGTTGGAGTGTTCCGCCAGCAGAACATTAAAGACATCCGACTGTCCTGCTAGACTGTCCTGCTAGAGCGTTCCGCCAGCAGATCATTGACAAAAATCCAACTGTCCTGCTAGACTGTCCTGCTAGAGCGTTCCGCCAGCAGAACATTAAAAAGTCCGACTGTCCTGCTAGACTGTCCTGTTGGAGCGTTCCGCCAGCAGAACATTAAAAAAATCGGACTGTCCTGCTAGACTGTCCTGCTGGAGCGTTCTGCCAGCAGAACATTAAAAAAATCCGACTGTCCTGCCAGACTGTCCTGCTAGAGCGTTCCGCCAGCAGAACATTAAAAAAATCCGATTGTCCTGCTAGACTGTCCTGCTGGAGTGCTCTGCCAGCAGAACATTCAAATCCGTGTCTATCTTAAATATTTCGTGTCTATCTTAACTGTTCTGCTGAATGTCCTGCGTTCTGCGCTCTGCCAACTTCACAGACCCGTGTATAAGGGCAAATGTATGAGTCGTCATCTCGTTTGATTTACAACACACGATAAGAACAAATAAACTGCTTTAAGTGCGTCTCGAAATATGAATGAAAACCCTCATTTGGGCTTGTTTTAACGACCAAAACAAACACCTTATCCGATTGGAAAGTAATAAAACCCGTTTAAATGAGGCCTCTGTTTTGGACATTACTATAGACTGCGAATATAAAGCGGCACTTACTCACCATTTACAATGTCTATAAGATTTCTTTCCTTCTAATTTTTGATCCAACAGAAATGCGCTGAGCATTGTCCTTCAGCAATTGTTTTCCGCCTCCAAAAGACCAAACGATTTTTTCTTTATTTGGTTTATTTGGTTTATTTTCTTTTTTCAAAAATCTATCCTGCAACCACAAAATCAGATCAATTTCAGTTCTTGTTTGAAGGTGTGTCGTTCTGGATTACCTCTCAATGTATTGGTTGTCACATTGTTGTGTTCGTATTTGGATAGGTGCAATTAAAGCTTCATGTAGTTTTTAACAGTTAGAAACCCTAAGGAGTGAACCATTGCGCGCACTCCTGCTTCTTCTGGTTCTTTACCAGTCTGAACCGTTTTCATCTTTTCCATAAACATGTTCACACTAACCACACGACAGACGAATAAATAAGGCATGTTGAATTCATCTTAGATTTTCATTTTCTGTGGACAACGTGTTACGTACTCTTCCCACATGTGGCTATGGGACTATCCGTGATAAGCAATGTCCTCTTTTGTTCCTGTCACAATCATATTTACCCAATATACCCGTCCACCCCTATTAGAGATTTATCAAGTCACGTGATTTCAAACGAAGAATTGGATAAAGGGAAATAACTCATAAAAATTAAATATTGTTTCGGCGTTTTTAGCTCCCTTCCTAACAAGTCTCAAAATTCAACCTCGTGATTATTTTCTGCATGTCGTGACACTGATTTTACCCAGTAAAATGGGGGTCAGTGTGTTTCATTTCTACTTCATGCTACTGTAAATAGGCATGCATGCATGCTGAATCGGGTATGAATCTTGTTTGATATGAAATACTCTGCGCAAGATAATTCAGCATTTAAGGGGAACTTTCGAAATAAATACTCACTACACACAAATACGGAGTTCACCTGGGGCCCGTTTTACTAAACAGTTTACGCTTAAGATTTGCGTAAGTCTAAAACAACAAGTCCTTTTATTTCAATATTTGGCAAAGCAATATTGCAAAGTAACACATCATTGGAATCGTCTCTCCGAGACGCTTCCAATGACGTGTCACATTGCAATATTGTACTTTCATTGAAAATATTATTCATGTTTATCAATTATGACATAGGCAAACATTTTCCGTAAGTTGTTTAGTAAAACGGGCCTCTGCTTACGAGGATAGTCGCCGCATATAAGCTTCAATATGTTCTTTAAAAAGACACGATTAACGATCTTAGCTATCGATGCGCCTCATAACACAAATCAATTTAAAAAGGAGTTTCGTAACCAAATTCTACGTTTTACGTGAAAATTGCTTCTACGTGTAAATGAAGCTGGTAAAAAAAGTAAAATGTAGCATGGTCTTTGAGCAATGTTCCAAAGGATGCAGAGGGGGCGCATTTGACTGAGTTTGCGCTTTATGTCGAACTAGCCATGATTTTAGATAATCGATGTGCTTAATTTGTGGAACGCCTGTTACAAATGTTAATAGTAGACGTAGGCTAACCCTGCAAACCTAATACATAGCGCTTTTGACTGTTCAGAAATAAAGTAAGGTAACAAGTTATGTTGAAGAAAGAAATACATTAAAGTTTGAACAACGGATTATATCGAATATAAATATGAATATGAATATGAATATGAATATGGATATGAATATGAACATGAATATGCGCATGAATATGAACATGAATTAGAATATGCGCATGAATATGAATATGCGCATGAATATGAATATGCGCATGAATATGAATATGAATATGCGCATGAATATGAATATGAATATGCGCATGGATATGAATATGCGCATGAATATGAACATGAATATGAATATGAACATGAATATGAACATGAATATGAATATGAATATGAATATGAACATGAATATGAACATGAATATGAACATGAATATGAATATGCGCATGAATCTGAATATGAATATGAACATGAATATACGCATGGATATGAATATGAATATGAACATGAATATGAACATGAATATGAATATGCGCATGAATATGAATATGAACATGAATATGAACATGAATATGAATATGAATATGAATATGCGCATGAATATGAATATGAATATGAACATGAATATGAACATGAATATGAATATGAATATGCGCATGAATATGAATATGAATATGAATATGAACATGAATATGAACATGCATATGAATATGAATATGCGCATGAATATGAATATGAATATGAACATGAATATGAACATGAATATGAACATGAATATAAACATGAATATGAACATGAATATGAATATGCGCATGAACATGAATATGAACATGAATATGAATATGAATATGCGCATGAATATGAGTATGAATATGAATATGCACATGAATATACATATGCGCATGAATATGAATATGCG
Organism: Cerastoderma edule; assembly: GCA_947846245.1. NCBI lineage: Eukaryota > Metazoa > Mollusca > Bivalvia > Cardiida > Cardiidae > Cerastoderma > Cerastoderma edule. The sequence goes on from OX401406.1 coordinate 45,530,390, forward strand.
CATGAATATGAATATGAATATGAATATGCGTATGGACATGAATATGAATTTGAAAACGCATACGAATATGCTGTTACATCTTCTACTGCGGATACTGCTGCTGCTGCTGATGATGATACATGCTCCTTTTGATTATGTCGTGTAAGTGACGATGGAAGTTATGCTGCTATTGATGATGATTAAATGATTGAACATGATAGTAATTATATATGATGATTACGTAATGGCCTATGACAATGAGCATGATTATGATGATGACGACGACTTTTACATTTTTCATGGATTTTTCTTTTTACAAGCTGTACATCCATTTTGTCTCACTCGCGTCAAACTACGATACAATTCCACTTTAATTTCAGTGAAAAGATTATATTGAGTAAAGGGCGTGACAATCTGCTAATCCGCCGATTTAACCCTTTCCAAAGAAATAACGACATTTTACCACTTTGTTGCAGACGACTTTAGAAAACATTATGGGAAAGCAGAAATTGCTCGTGGCGAGCAATTTTTCCCTTTCCCACAAAGTTTTCTGCCCTATCAGAAGATTTTTTCTAATTTCATCACATTTAGAAATGTCGTCTGAAAACTCTTTCAATTTGGGACAGTCGAACATTTATTGTTTGGGAAAGGATTTACCAAATCCCTTTCTGATTATTTATTATCTCACGTAGTTTTCCCTTGATCGTTATCTTTCTAATTTAATAAATACACTAACTACGTTCATGTCAACAAATGACCGAACCCATGGAAGAGAAAGAACAACTGGTTTCACAATCTCTAGCCTGGATGCCTGGCCCATGCATACCCGCATTAGTCTAGTTCGCGGTATACGAACGGGCCAGACATCCAGGCTACACAATCTCCTATGCAGAGTTATCGTCCCTCGGATATTAGGAGCATAGCGGGAACCAATTTACTCTGGTAGAGATTGCTGGTTTCATCTTCAGAGCAAACGCAGATCAGCCCTACATAGTAATTAAAGCGCTGATAGGTGCGTTTAAACCAAGGTGATTGAGGATACACATGAAAATGTCTTTGAGCAACATCTCGAGGAAAACAGCTGCTCCTTTTACCACCATTACTATAATTATTATTTTTGTGAATAGAGACTTAACGATAGTCTATTTTCGAACATCTGGCCAATTTACGATTTCCCATGAGGCAACAGTTATAATAATATAGAGCAAAACAAAGCGAGTAAATCCGGGCTACATTCCTAGTTCCAAGAAGGTATTGCTCCGCACAGTGAAAACGGGTGTTTCTTAAGTAATTGGGGTCAGACCGCTGACATATCGATAAAGTACCGTCCCTCAAAGAGTGGTATGTAAAATCAATGAACTAAGGTGCTGACGCACCCTTAGTGCAAATATTTGTTTGACTACATATCTGCAATATTGGAGCTTTAACTTCTGGTTGTGTAATACTCGACTAAGTGAGTGAATTATGGGGTAAACAAACGTTCAGGAGTCCTGTTTACGAAGGTTCCTTTAGAGTGTAACCCTATACATTTGTATTGTGTTTGTTAACCCTTTCCCAAACAACACATTTTCGACTGTCCCAAATTGAAAGCGTTTGCAGACGACATTTCAAAATGTGATGAAAGTGGAAAACATTCTTCAGATAGAGCAGAAAACCTTGTGACGAGCAATTTCTCCTTTTCCCACAATGTTTTCTAAAGTCGTCTGTAACAAAGTCGTCAAATGTCGTTATTGTTTGGGAAAGGGTTAAATGTGGGTGTTCACGTCACGTAAACATTATCTTAGTTGTGTTGCAATTTTCGACACAACATTATTGAGACCGACCCCATTCTTAGCCTGGAGCCTGGCCCGTTCGTATACCGCGAACTAGCCTAATGCGGGTATGCATGGGCTAGGCCTCCAGGCTACCCCATTCTTAACTAACCATCAATCGTATCTACTCGGCAATCCCCGTAACAAGTCGGTAGATATACCTCGTAGGCAGTACATGAATACACCAGAAATCCTGGGGTAATTCGCCTTATTTCCGGCGGCTAACGCAAAATGCACACAGGCACTAAATATGTATTTGAATACACATAAATTGGTAATATATCACAATTGAATGGTTTTTTACCCTTTTCATTAAAGACGATCATATCAGAGACATAGATAACATGTTATCTATGTCTCTGATCATATCAAAACATCTTTGTTTCATATTTTGTCAATCGGCTCTTTTCGGCAATCCCCGACTAGTGACGGGAATTGCCGAGTTGATACGATTAGCCCTTCGTTGCTGACCTACTTTCAAAAATGGCCCCCCATTACCTCCGAGGTTATTTTAAGAAATGGCCGAGGTGTTCCGAATGAACTAACCATAAGGACTTGTCATGACGGGTAGAACTATCGGCATTGTGATCGTAAGTCAGCTGAAGGACCACATTCCATGGAAATCAAAATGCCGACACCGAAATTTGAAGCTACGAGTAGAACAGCCATCTGATTTCAAGTTCTGGGGCCCGTTTTACTAAACAACTTACGGAAAATGTTTGCGTAAGTCATAATTGATAAACATGGATAGTATCTTCAATGAAAGTACAATATTGCAATGTGACACGTCATTGGAAGCGTCTCGGAGAGACGATTCCAATGATGTGTCACTTTGCAATATTGCTTTGCCAAATATTGAAATAAAAGGACTTATTGCTTTAGACTTACGCAAATCTTAAGCGTAAACTGTTTAGTAAAACGGGCCCCTGTACTCTAACTACTAGAACACGCATTATGTCAACAGTTCACATCAGCTTATTTTTCCACGATACCTAAGATCCAAATTAAACAAAACACGGGCTGTTTTAAAATCCCCAACAATTTATCAATGGGAATGAATTGAGACTTTCATTTCTCTTATCACACGTGCGTTCGTTTGAAGAATACCATTAACTATTGAGGTCTACAGTGAAAATCGTGACATCGCACTATGAGTGGTAAGGACCGGTTAACCTAGTCCGAATCATCCAGACCTAGATATGTCATTCTATGTACAGTTACAGCTTAGGTCATCTGTGCAGAGACATAGATCTGATCCGTGTTACGGTTAACCCAGTCTTCAAATAGGAGTTTTTGTTTAAAGTAATCAATCCCCCATCCCCAATAAAACTTGGTGAACATCGATAATTCCGACATCATCAGAATATTTTATGGACAAAGCTCGGCGATTTCCGTAAATGTTGAGGACATTCGCGGAATTTGTCGAGTGGCGTCCGTAGATCTATCGGTTCTTGTCGGAGATTCGTCGACATTTTTTATCTTTATTAGGGGTGATACATCTTAATTGGTCAATTTCCACCTATATGTATACGACAATTAAAAGCAAGAATATTATGTATTCGACAATCCTCATTGTTGAAACTTAATCCTTCTAGTGCTTAAACTTCCTCCTGGATCCAATCTGTTTGCATTTATATATTAGCATGAAGTCGGTTCCATCACCATAAGGGTTTCAGACATACTCATTGGATAGAAATAACAACTCTGTAGTTCGAATTGCATTGTTCTAGTCTACGATTGTCTGCCAGTTATGCGCTCTGCAGGATTGCAGAATGTTAGTCTAAGATTATCTATTTCCAGATACAACTATGTTATCTATGTCTCTGCTATTTCTTATCAATTGTGACGGAACTCTGAACTGTTACGTAATTTGCACCGAAAAATACTCATTGAAAGCAAAATATTATCGGTGAAATGGTTTTAAGTGTGTACACATTGAAATAACGTGGATGCAATAAAGTGTAATCCAAAAGCGTGACATCAAGAGATTTACCTCAAATAACTTGTTCATACCAGAGACATATAACATGTTATCTATGTCTCTGTTCATACTTAGATAAATTGACGCTTCCTGAATAAGTTAATTATGCTTTCAATATCTGCTGATTGTATATCAAAATAGGTGAAACGTTGTATTGATTCATCGACATTTGAATTAGATTTCCAAATGATCTCTTCTGTGAAGAGGCATCAATAGACGATTTTTAACAACACGCACCATACGATTTAAGATGTGAAAAGGTTATGTCGCATTTGTTATTTGTTGTTCATCCAAATAAAAAGGCGTAAGGAGCTAGTCCTAATGTTCCATTCGCAGACATTTCATTCTAAAAAGTAACAATTTGTATTATCAGAGTTAAAAAGAAGCACATATTTTCGGGTACCGCATATTTTCTTGTGCCGGCACGAGTATTATTCACAGTAACACGAAAAATACGATGCACCGTGTGTCTGCTAGGGCGCCATTTTTGATACCTTATAAAATGTAAACAAACTCTCTATAGATGAAACTTTGATGCAATTCCCTATTTTTTGCTTCCCTGAAGTTCAAGGTTTTCGTTGACATATGGTAGGTTTCATATGTTGATTACCTAGTAAAAATCAGTAAATGCATCTTTGAGTCTTTAGGCGTTCCAAAAGACGACGGATTCGTCCTAGATTATGTTCGCTCTGAGACTGAGGTTTAAGTTTGCGATTTCATTATCCATGTGATTTCACCAAGCTACTCTAAGATAACATTAATCCCAACAATCCTGTTGATAAATCGAGTTTCAGAATGACAATCAAAGAGAGATTTTAAGTAAAGGTCTAAACAAAGGGACAGGGAAAGTCTTGATTTAAATGCTGTAGACCTTATTTATAGAAGCACTGTTGTTACTCCTGCTAATTGACAGTAGTCATTTTGCTCTTTTTTGACTACGCAGGTTGTGATATACAACTGCTTAAACAATATCCTAATTGATCATTAGGTTTGTATCAAAGACACACGCCTGTTAGTCAAATAATTAAATGTGAAGATTGCTTTCTATTTTCTAAAAGGGCAATCTAACGTCGAAATTTCGAATGATCCAAATAATGTCAGACTTTTTTTATCCTAACTTTTCCGGGATTTAAAGCACAAACAGCCATTCAAAGTCAAGATATGTTAAATAAACTTACCAGCAAACAATGCCATCAATTGTCGTAAGACAATAAATACCGCTAATAGGTTTTCCCATTCCAGTGTGCATTTGCAGGAAAAGATTATCGGGAGCAAGAATTTGTCAGCTAACGTTAATTAAACCATTCTTACAAAGTTAATATGCGGAATACAGACATGTCAAGGACATGGATTGATTAAAAAAGGATTAATTCACAACTGTGAGTAAGATTATTTGATAATTAAAATAACTATGTAAATATAGGTCTTCAAACGGTGTGACAAAAATGTTGTCGCATTTGCAGGGTTCACGCTGGCCTTCACAAAATTAATGGCGCCATCCGGACAAAATTAAGTAATTGGTGCAAGAAAAACAAATTTGGCGTAAGATGCTGGCAATGACTATTTTCCGCGAGAATTTGTTGTTTGTTTACCGTGTGGTTGCCCGTCTTGAGTCAATATCGATTTGTTTTTACTGTAAAGCTGAGAACCATGTATCAATGGTTCTTGTAATCGCAGTACTTCAATTTAGAATTCGGGAACCAGCTTGTTTATCAAATGCGATTTCCAATACGGGATAATCCTGTTTTCACACTTGTTCAGTCCATTATCTGTTGATCATAAAGTTTGTTGATGGTGGCACTTTCTCGTGTTCACCATTTAGTCATTCGCCAGCCTTTACAACTTCAATTATATGGAAATTATGACTTTAATCACTTTAATTGCTTTCCATTCAAAACTTTTGCCCTCACGCTTCTTTTAAAGAAGTTGACATTGAACATGGGGGAAGTCAGATTTACAAATAACTGAAACTCTTTTATGCACCAAAGTTTCGGTATATAAAATCCACATTTTCTCTAAGTGACATTTAATTCTGATCCAACACATTTCACAAGAATGACTTTAAATCAATCTTCTGAGTCTTTGAATATGCCTCCAACTAAAAATCAAATTGACATCTGACGACCGTAATTTCAAGTAGGCTTGGAGGACAGGAAATAGTTGGTTATAATATGACGCCAAGGTGAAAGTCATGTTTCTGCTATGTTCTGTTTCAAATGTTGAGTGAAAGGGAGGATTTATTCCATAGAACCTAATGTAAACAGCATTAGAAATAGATAGAACAAACAAACATTTGAGAACCTCTTTAGAACTGTAGATGATCCTGATGAAGGATTTCCCATTCTACAGAAGACTATTTTGGCTCCAACTTATTGAATTTGGCTCCAACTTTTTTAATTTGGCTCTAACTTTTTGAATTTGGTGCAAAGAAAATTTTAGCCAGAGAGAACCCTGGTGTGTCCTCCATTAAATGAATGGTTCGTAACTTTGATGTGACAGGAGATATTGCCTGATACACAAATTTCTCAATATTTTCCAATCATGTCAAATTAGTTTGACTACACCCCTGTGGGAGGTCTTGTCTAGCGGGGCTTAAAATTCCACATTTGAAGTATTTGTGAAAAACAAGTTGATCTATGCGACTAAAAAGGGATTTGGAGCTATATTTTAAATTCATTCAAATTTGACATTATGTGCAAATTGATGATTAAGATGTCATTAGAGCGCAATTTACAATGACTCCTCAAAGTTAATTTGTCTCCAAGTGATGAACTTCGAATCATAAATCCTAACCTATATCCCCTCATGATATAGGATTTTAATTAAGATCTCAATTGAATTTAAAGGCTGACAGCACTGTTGAACACAAAAGGCTAAACAATTTGATAATGGTATTTGGTAGAAATCATTGTAACAAAAGAAGATTTCGTTTGTTTCAGTATTTCTTTTTTGTAATATTATTACAGTAACATATTGGATAATTCATATTGTGTTCATTTTTATTTTTTAGCTCAATATGTGCCATGGATTAACCCTTTTGTTCACAATAACCCTTTTTTAATATGTATACCAGAAGCTTCATTAAGAGCCGGGGCTGGAAATTTCCCCCAGCTCCTTTTACCAGAAGCCCGGGCTACTTTGCTCTGTTTTATAATAAATCTACTGATGAATCCCCAAAACTCCGCCCACTTTTGCAAATCATCCTCATACTACACATATTACTCCTTTCCCAAATAATAACGACATTTGATGACTTTGTTGCAGACGTCTATAGAAAACATTGAGGGAAAAGAAGAAATTGCTCGTAACAAGCTATTGGTTACGAGCAATTTTTACTTTTCCCACAATGTTTTCTGCCCTATCAGAAGATTATATTCCAATTACATCATATTTTGAAATGTCGTCTGGAAACTCTTTCTATTTGGGACAGTCCAAAATTTATTGTTTGGGAAAGTGTTAATGAAACTCCTCTTTACAATTTACTCAGAAGTCTCATGTAGCCACTATGACATGTTTATTAGTACATATCTCATGACTGACCAATAAATCCTCTTGTAACAAAGGTTTTTCATAGAGAAAACTGTATTGAAGTTATTTCTTTTTCTGTTGTTTTTCTCATTAGATCAGTCACAAATTCCATTATTTGAATATTGGTAAAGAACAAAATGTGCATTGTTTTAAAAGATTTAAAAACAGAAAGCTAATAATTAAAGGCCTAGAAGAAAAAATATAACTTATTATGAACACTTTTTTATTTGTCACTGACTGTGGCTTATTGAATATTTCATCTCTGGATGTAAATAGTACCAATGCATATCAAAGCCTCAATTACAATTCAGAAGAGCAGATATTCAAATTCATTAAAAAACAAACATGCAAAATTAATATTTATTTTATTTATTTGATGTGAACTTTGTCTTCACTTTTAGATACAAAAGTTTTAAAGCCGCTTTGTATTTTCTGTCGGTTGACATGTATATATAAGGGTTGACTAAAGAATGCATGTAATACAACACAGATAAGACATCTTCATAGACCCAGGGTTCCACACAATGACACACTACATCAACCATTGTTGCTATATAATACGGGGAAAACATCACCATAAAACAAGCAACCACTATTGTAATTGTACCAAATAATTTGCAATATGGATACTTCTTTGGTGACAATGTTTTAATGCTTTCAGTTTGTTTGAGAATATCTTTTTTCACTGTATTCCGAAGACATGTCTGTTTTAAGATGTTCGTTTCAGATGAACTGACAAAACGATCTTGTTTGTGGGAAACCACCTTTGTCAACTTATCAGAACCATGCGTTTTTTCGGTTTCTCTATCACAGTTCTGCTTTGTTTCATCTACTATTGACATTATCCTGTCTCTTTGAATGTTCTCTGTAGGACTTGTACAATCAATTTCAACGTCAGGACTGAAAGTTGGATTTGTAACCCCTGCTGCGTTGTCCTGAAAATCAACTTGTTGCGTGACAGAGCTGTTCATTTGAAATGCTGAGCAATCTTCTTTATCACAGTATTCCTCATTTTCTTTTCTTTCAGGTTCTGTAGGTTCAGCTGATGTTTTATACACATTTAATGGCTTAGACTTCTGGATCACTTCCAATTTCTGAGGTTTGTACTTAAGTTTCAGCGATGATGTCCTTTGTATGTCTGAATTTGTATCTGATGGTATACATAATGACAGCTGGTGGATTTTCCTAATATGGTTACTGGCAATGCAGACGATCTTTGTACTGGTGAAGCACAGGATAGAAAATGGAATAAAGAAGCAGATGATAGCCGAAGGTACCACATATTCATCGGTCATGACAAAGATGCAGATCTCAGTTGAGTTTGGAATGGAATACAAGTGGTTCCTGTATTCTTCCTCTGTCCCCACATCCGTGGTGACTGAAACTGTCGTAAACACAAACACCATGATCCAGACAGCAATGATTAGGAACAGAGTCACCTTTTTGGTCATCTTGTCATGGTACTTCATCGGATACGTAATGTAAACATACTTGTCAATGGACACTAGTACGATGGAATATGCAGATATCGTGCTGAAGGATATGTCGGCAAATGTGAATATCTCACAGGCTGTTGGACTCAGTGGCCATGTGCCATAATACTCCCACATGGTATTCAACGGTACAACAGTTACAGCTATTATAAAGTCGATAATGGCTAGGTTCAAAACAAACCAGTATGACACCTGGTTTCGTAAAGATTTATTGGTTGTAATAGTTATTATTGAAAGTGTGTTTCCGAGTAGCATAAACACATTGATGATACTCAGAACAGAAATGAAGACAGCTTTCCCATCAGTGAATTCTGTATCGGTTGGGTCTTTCTTAAAGATGGGTATGTCATCTCCGAATGTCATATTGTTCTTCTGCTGGATACACAACTGAAAAGCCCCTTCGGTTACAAGCTTGCCTACATGTTCAATCAGAGTGGAGATTTCTTCGATGTCAGTAAACCTTTTCGTATGCTTTCCTGTAAGAAACAAAAGGTTGTTGTGATTTGATCATTTCTTAAATCCAATTCATTGCTGCTCTAAGGATTGGCAAAAATCATGTTAAACTTTTTTGCAAGCAAATTCCTGTGCTTTTGCAATGTTTCGTTTTATTTACAGTTTTGGTTAATTAGCTATAGTACCTATTTACAGTAACTTTTATTAATTATGCATGTACAAACAAAAGTTGTTTTCTCTTTTTTTTTACAGATATCACTTTGAGTTTAGCCATAAACATGTGATTTAAGACATATGTGTTTCAAAAGATGGAGAACAAAGCAAAAGAATTTGTTGTAAGTAGACTTTATCAAAGATCCTATATCAAACCAAACCTTGAGAAATTATTTTTAAAAGGAAATCATGATTTGTGTAATAAAACACTATTATGTGTAAACAAGAAATCATTCAATAAGGATAGTGTTTGTCTCAATTATTTCTCGTCATCTAGGGAGCTTCTTCAGTTTAGTACAATGTGTAAAGGCCTATTTATATTTTCTTTCCCAAAAGAGACATTTTTTTCGATTTCATAACAAGTTCACATGTATGTCATTTGCAAATTTGACTTAGAATGATTGAAAAATGGTATTTGGATATGATTAAAACTTTCTTACATAATGTGCTCAAAAACACTTAAAGCAGAAATTCTTTGAACATGTTGAAATACAATAGCATGAGCAGTTACCTTGTTTGTCACATGATTTTAAACAATACATGTAGTTATGATTGATAATGCATAATATTATGTATTGATAAAAGGGAAAAAAAAAGCATTATACAAAACCTTTGGTTTTGCAAGATACACTTTTTTTTCTCATCCCACTTGATTCAATTACAAACCAACGAATGTTTAAGAAAGATACAACACCCTAATATTCTGTTTTTATCCAGGTGTTGTATACAGGCCAAAAGCTGAAGAAGGCTAAGACTTGGCATGACGGCATTTTAAAGCATGATGGGAGAGGGACTAAGGTATGCGTATTGTACCAATTACTTTTGTAGGTTAAAAATCTCAAATGTATCCCTTTAACCCTTTCCCAAACAATGAATTTTCGACTGTTCCAAATTGAAAGAGTTTGCAGACGACATTTCAAAATGTGATGAAATTGAAAAATATTCTTCAGATAGTGCAGAAAACCTTGTGGGAAAAGGAAAAATTGCTGGTTACGAGCAATTTCTCCTTTTCCAACAATGTTTTCTAAAGTCGTCTGCAACAAAGTCGTCAAATGTCGTTATTGTTTGGGAAAGGGTTAAGCAATTAAAGTGGAGAGATTTCTTATTTGTGTGGTCTATAGGGGCTTTCAAAAACCTTTTGTAACAGGATCTGCCCTTAGTTATGGGTTACGGAATAGCATGACCAATTCCCTTAACCCTTTCCCAAACCACAAATTTTCGACAGTCCCAAATTGAAAGAGTTTGCAGACAACATTTCAAAATGTGATGAAATTTGAAAACAATCTCCTGATAGGCCAGAAAACATTGTGGGAAAAGGAAAAATTGCTCGTCTCCAGCAATTTCTCCTTTTCCCACAATGTTTTCTAAAGTCGTCTGCAACAAAGTGGTCAAATGTCGTTACTGTTTTGAAAAGGTATGATATGGCCCATTTGAGATTATTTTGCTTGTCTTAAAGTTGCTATCTCACAGAAAAGAAAATATGAAACGTCATTGAAACAATACACTTTTTGTATTCAATAAAAAATTGTTTTTAAAAGCATAGCTAATTTAGGAAGCATCAATATACAGTCTTACTTGTGTTAAGCAGCCACCCTTTTAAGCAGCCAACCTGCCTTGAACAGCCACTACAGAAAGTCCCATTGTTAGATTTATAGTGTACATCAATTTGTGATAAGCAGCCAACCTGTCTTAAACAGCCAATTTACTCTGTCCCATAGATTGGCCTCTTAACACAAGTTTGACTGTATCTAGGTATGTAAAGTCTATGCGGTAGATCGCCAAAATGCTTTCGGATCAAAGAACATATTAATGCACTGTATATTGGCTCTTAAAACTTTTATACAATCTGAATTTGGTACCAAAAATTCTCCAGTGTGTATCATACAATAACATAGCTTTTGTACAGTTTTAGTGAAATTAATTTCCAACTTCAAAATTTGCTTACATAATTCTGAAAAATACGAAATGTATATGAGAGGAATTTTTTGATATTTTTTTTTTTGTAATAAGCATATCAAACAAGCAGTGAATAAGCAGTTTTAATTTGAATCATCTACAAACAATTGTTATTTAAAGAGAATCTAATAAGTCACATCATATCAGGATAATATTATTGTGACAAAAGAAAATGGATATACATGTAGTTCTATGCTTTTTCAAAATTGTTTCTAAAGTGTTCCTACTAATATAAACCTGAAAAATATCTATTTAACTAATAATTTGCTATCAAAGAAAACATGTTGTCTAGTAGAAAAACATAGTGTCTTAGTTTATGATGAAAATATCAACAATTCTAAGATCCAACATGATGCACTTTCAGAGAAAAATTTTGTATGTTCGCTGCCAATTTTAAATGACCAATTTATAGAGTGCAGAGATTTGTTCATTTAACTCATATTCAAGATACCATGGATAGGTATAAGTATAAAGCTGAAATATGACTTTCATACCTGCAGGTTTACATTAATAGATAACTTATTTTTAAAAAGAAATATAATCTCAATGGCTATGCCAGAGAATATATAAAATCAATGTTACAATAAAAGAAGATTATAGATTAGTAAAAAAGTTCACTACAAGTAATTTTAAGTCAACAGAACGATTTCTATACAATGCATTTTTTTATGTGATCCTAAAGTTTTATCTTTGAATTTGGTTAAATGCCTTTTTCAACAGTTTCAGTCACCAGAGCAACTATCCATGCTTCTTAAATTTCTTCCCCAGTGCTGAAGAATATTCTTCCCTAGCCGCTGGCTGCTTTACCAAATGAACATGATTTATCAGTGGTGAGAGACCATAAAATCATGTTTTATTGATTCCATTAAATGTTGGAAAGAATATCCGGCAATCCAGATCTCTCACTCAGCACCCTCGTCTTCTTAAGTTTAACATGCTAGCTACTGACCTTTCAAGGCTCGGCTTAACTTGAAGCATAGAACATAAAATTTACCTTAATTCATTGATTGCTCTCTTTTATTCCTTGTTAAATTAAATAACGCTCAAAACTGAAAGCCACTGGCTCTGAAATCAGATGACTGTCTTGCTTAGCGTTGAACTTATAATTAAATGTCGGTCTTGTTAACCAATGAACTTTAAAGCCACGGTTTCTGATTATCAGATGGCTTTTGAGTATCTTTTTATCATGTGACCCAAAGTGGTCTCGAAAAACAGCATCATAAATCTTATTATCTTGTTGTGTACTCTTTAGCCCTTTCCATATTACAAATGATTTAACCCTTTTAAACATATATTCAATTTTCACATTATCTGGTATCAATTTTGACAAGAGAAGAAATTACTTGATTTTTCTTACAGCAATGTCTTGCTTTATGACAATATCCTTTGATGAGGACACTAGGACAATTTTATATTTCATAGTTAATTATTGCTGTGTGTTCTTGGTATCAATTTGGTTTTGTTATAAAGCCACTTTTTAGGGAAAGTAGGGAAAGGGCTATGTGCCCTTGGGGAGGACAAAATGTGAAATCACTTTGACAGAATTAGAAATTAGATTGTAACAAGTCATTCAGTATGATATTTTATTAAATGATTCAAACATTTATTGATCAATTAAATGCATGAATGTTATTAACATGTGAAAGTTTTTTTTTTATGTCTCAACATGATTTACATAGATGGCATCTTGGTTTCCCATGACAAAATTTTGAAGCAGCTCTAAATTTCTTTAATTCAATTCTCTTTATCTTCCTTTTTTTCTTTTAGATTTTTTAACGCTTTCTCTTATATAAACTCATTTAATACACATATGGCAGATGAGTTTAGAAATCTTTGTTTCAAAAGGGTAAACTACTGGTGATATTGACAGACTTTATAATTCATATATATTATATGATAAAATATTGGGACATTTAAGGAAATTGCTCCTAATATTTATTTTTCATTATTAACCTTCTTTCTCCTCATATTTTTATTGTTCATTAAGAACCTCATAGACGTAAGTGGTGCAGAGGTAGAGGATGAGTCTCTTCTACTTAAGGTCCTAGGTTTAATCTCTGTTGAGCAAAGTGAAAATTGCTGGGACTATCCCTCAAATTGGTCGACTTTCATTATGTCTTAATCAATGGAAAATTAATAAGTTTTAAGCCTTTCCCAAACGCCAAATGTTCGACTGACCCAAATGGAAAGGGTTTGTAGATAACATTTTAAAATGTGATGAAATTGGGAAACAATCTTCTGATAGGGTAAAAACAATGTGGGAAAAGGAGAAATTGCTTGTTTGAGCAATTTCTCCTTTTCCCACAATGTTTTCCAGTGTTGTCTTGAACAAACTCGTCAAAAGTTATCATTTTTTCGAAATGGGTTAAGCAAAGTGGAAATGGCTGGGACTATCCCTCAAATTGGTTAGCTTTCATTATGTCTTAATCAATGGTAAATTAATAGGTTTTAACTAATAACCTCTGGGTTGTGTCCAATAGATGGGACTTTAAATTGATCTGTTACCCCCACTCTCCATAATACTAACCCAACTGCATCTTTTGCAGAAGACTTAATTAAACACTTTGACCAAAAAGGTGAGTGTACCATATCAACACATTACCACCTCACGCAACATTTTTACATCTTGCAGCAGACAACTTTCAAACAGCATTGTTGCTAAAGGAGAAATTGTTTATCACAAGCAATTTCTTGTTGCCTCATACTGTTTCAATCTATTCACTTATCACAATTGCAGAACTGAAATGTTTTTCAATCTATTAAACATATCACAATAGCAGAACTGAAAATTTTTCCACATGTTTACAAAGCTTTTCTAAAGTCGTCTGCTTCAAGTAAAAAAACCCCAAAAAAACATTATCTGCAGGTGGTAAAGAGTTAACAATGGATTCTTTTAGTATGATGGTGTTTAACCAAGTAGAAAACCTTTTTTTTCTTTCCAATAGTTGTCGTCTGCTGATACTTTCACATCAACCAGTCACAAATATCATTTTCGGGGGATGGGCTTACATCATTAATTCAATGGTATTTTGCAGGCTGCATCTGTAAAATGCAAGTGAAAAATGTGAACATGCATTATTGTGAATATTGGTGAGGATACATGTTATTGCTTTTGCGTACATATCAAGGGTTCTGTGCAATACTATAGTAAGTGCTTCATATTAAAGAAGCACTTATTCTAGTCTTGTATGGAACCCTCGATATGAGGGAAAGAGTTCAAGAAACCATTGAAAAAAAAATATCTTATGTAATTTCACTTTCATAAAATTTATGTGCGTTTGAAATCTTTAAAAAAGCGTTTAAAGAGTAGAAAAAAAGAAATAAAAAGGGAATCATTTCCCTAGCCCTTTCCAAAACAATAACAGCATTTGATGTGTATGTTGCAGATGACTTTGGAAAACACTGTGAAAAAGGAGAAATTGTTCATAATGACCAATTTCTCCTTTTCCCCCAATGTTTTTCTGCCCTACCAGAAGATTATTTTTCAATTTCATCACATTTTGAAAAATCGTCTGCAAACTCTTTCAAATTGGGATAGTCGAAAATTTGCTGTTTGGTAAAGGGTTAGCCCAAACACTTCAAGTATACCTCCTGATCTGAAAAAATGAGAGCATTTTGAGAAAAAAGCTGTTTGTTTATGAGAACATTCTCTATATGTCACAATATTTGGTGTTTTATCATCTGTGGGCCATTCTTCTATGTGAACATATCACAAAGGCCGCTTTCCCAGTTCTGTACTCACATTTTGTGTTTAACCCTCTCAAAACAGATTTATAATAGGTATATATATGTTTCTAAAAATACGCTTTTTTTAATGTTGATTTATGCTGCCCTGGTTGTGGAAGGGGGTAGCTGCCTAGTGTCTTGGTTATTGGCCTGTTTTGTACAAAAGTGTGCAGTTAACCCATTACCAAATAATAACAACATTAAACCACTTTGTTGCAGACGACTCTGGAAAACATTGTGGGAAAAGGAGAAATTGCTCCTAACAAGCAATTTCCCCTTTTCCCACAATGATTGCTGCCCTAGTGAATAATTATTTTTGAATTTCATCTCATTCTGAAATGTCGTCTGCAAACCCTTTCAATTTGGGACTGTCGAAAATTTGGCGTTTGGGAAAGGGTTTATCATGTAGGAAGGGAAATGATGTGGCTGAATATTACAATTATTTTAAATCTGGGAATTAAAATTCCTTCAATGTTTTATAACCTTGACATACACTCAAGACAATAACAGAATAATTAGAATTATGAATAAATGATCAGAGCTTTAAACAGAAAGAAACCCACTTGCTAAAGATCAAAGGTTTAAAAGAAATTAACTGCTAATGTCAATAAAAATTGATAAAGATTTATAAACATTTTATTAAAGGACAAGAAGACAGGACTATCAGGTTGGATTGCTGTTTCAAAGTTGATTCTTTTGCACCACTATGAGCATGAAAGAGATAAAAACTTTAATGTTTTAACATACTCTGATTTTCAGAATTAAGATAAAGCTACTTGTATATGCTCTATTTCAAGGGTTCAGTGCAAGACTGTAGTAAGTGCTTCATAAACATGAAGCACTTACTATAGTATTGCGCTGAACCCTCAATTTATTCTTTTAGTCTTCTTAAACTTTCTATTTAATACAGTTGCAGAAGTCATAATCTAATGATTTTTATTTATTTTTTTGACTAAAAGAGGATTCAAATGCGCTAGATATGACCTCGATAGATCTCCCCATTTGATAAGATTTTGCCAAGTTAAAAGGTTTACCTGTTTGAAGACAAATTTTGAAATATTACAATTCTGTTTATTTTAAGAATAGTCATCTTCCAATGGCCCTCCTCTCCATAATTTGTCAATGTTGTTATTACAATTTTCATCAGAAAAAAAAGAAATAATGAAGGAAATATAATGATTGATGAAAGTGTAAAAATCCATTTTCATGAAATAAAGAGTTGTCAAATGCAAAATCAGAAAAATTCACATGTATACTTTTATTATAAAATGAGTATAATCTGAGGTGGTAACAGGTAGATATTGCTCATTTGTAGTCATTTCTACTTTTATCACACTGATAATTGTCAGCTACAAATATCTCTAACCCTAAACACCAAATTTTAGACTGTCCCAAATTGAAAGAGATTGTAGACTGCACTCTAAAATGTGACAAAATTGAAAATTAACCTTCTGAAGGGGCAGAAAACATTGTGGGAAAAGGAAAAATTGCTAGTTACGAGAAATTTCCCCTTTGCCCACAATATTTCCCAGAGCCGTCTACAACAAACTGGTTAAATGTCTTTGTTTGGTAATGGGCTGAACATTTTGTACAAGTGGAAAAGTTTCAGAAAAGGACTGATCTGTAAGAACTATTGATTGCTACTTCAGACAACTCTTTCATCTTTTTGGTTATAAATTCTTCATTTTTGTTATCTCACCTGATTGTAAATGTGTGTTGTAAATCAGTCGTAATTTACAATCGCTCACTCTCTTAGTTTAATCGTCAAGATTTACCCTGATTTATTCAACTCTTTGAATGATCTTTGCATGGAATGGGTGTTCAAAATGTATTTGGAATGTTTGGACTGACCTTTGGATAAATTTGTAGTGTTTATTCACAATCATTGTTACTAAATGAAAGCTGTTTTCAATTTCTTTACCTAAAAGTTGCTAAAACCCTGTCTTTTCCCTAATTGTTGTGAAGTGAGCCGTCGCACCTGTCTGTTCTTTGGGAGATCTGGTTTACAAGTAAACAAAGGAATTCTTTCTCGCCCACATTGTCACCGTCATGTGACAACTAAACATTAAACTACATAACAACAACACTATTGGGGAATCCTCAACATCCAATGACAAAGAGCAAGATTCAATAGATTAATATTTTTGCTGTTTGTTTGCCTCCTTGTTCTTCCCATTTTCACTTGACAGTATGATGAATGCTTAAAGCATGTTTGGGGTAAATGTTTCAAAAGATCCACATGACAATGGTGTCTAAATAAACCACCTCTAATTCTAAGTTTAGATCATTGTTTACAAAATAAACCCATTTAAACAGTCAGCAATATCTGCAATTTAATTATGTTTTTCTTTTCTGTCTAGTTACGACCAGGATTGGAAACCTCTCAATAATCTAAATCTAGGTTACTTTAGAAATCTATGTTGTTATTTTTAGGGTAGAAGACATTTTATTTTAAAAAGGTTAAAATCTCAATCTCTAAGAAAGTCTCTTTTAGAGGAACATTTTGATTTGTAAAGTGAAACATTTCTTGGCACAGTTTGACAAAAAAGTTATCATTCAAAAGAATGCATGTTCTCCTTTCTGCATTCTTATATTGAAGCTATTTATATATATATATACATAAAAAAAGTGTTAAACTTTGATTTACAAGGTTTTTTATTGCACATCGGGTTTTTATTCTGCTGAACAATGCTTAATTCTGTTATCTGGTAGTCTTTATGAGTTTGATAACAAGAAATTTGGGTTAATGGAATAATCTACCACTTCTAAAAGTACAGGTCCAATTACTTTTATATCATCTCATCATCCCTTTATCTTTTATAAACAACTTGTGTTGTTGTCCATCCACTATACAACATTTTATACAGTAATGAAAGGTATTTAATTAAAGGAAAATTTTCTGATTTCATTACGAGCAAGCTGTTCCAGCATTGGCAAATTTATGTTCAATTGTTTCGTTCATTTTCATGACAATTATTTGACCCTTCCTTGTTAAATAGAATTATCAGTTCATGCTTTGCAAAAGATAGAATTTACAACCATCATAACAAAAAGCCAACTGGCTCAAAACTTCAGTTTTAGGAGTACTGAAATCTGATTTTGATTTATTTGTCCTTAAAGGCCATATTTTTTTCTGCACTTGTCGTTATAAGGGTAATATAGCAAACTTCAATAAAAAATCACTTAGCTGTTAAGGCTTTTTGCCATCCTTTAGTCAATCAATTTACTGTTTAGTTCTAGATTATACTACTTTGATAATTAGTCAGTTTTAATTATAGTCTAACTTGTGTTAAGCAACCACCCTTTTAAGCAGCTAACCTGCCTTAAACAACCACTACAGAAAGTCCCATTGTTAGATTTATAGTGTACATCAATTTGTGTTAAGCAGCCAACCTGTCTTAAACCACCAATTCACTCTGTCCTATAGGCTGGCCTCTTAACACAAGTTTGACTGTATGTCTCCATCAAGTATTTTGACAAGTGACAGGGTGAAGGCTTGATGAAACTGAGAAAGGTTAAAGTGATAGGTACTTAATCCATGATTTACTCTTGTACCTAATTTGAATATGTATATTTGGAAATTTGTATCTAAAATTAGAACAGTTTTTTAATTGGTTATTCACGCATTGGTTCCATATATCTTTTGTTGTCACTGTTGCCTAGTGATTGGAATGATTGATTGAAATCTTTAAGGTGCTTGTTCGCACAGGAGACAATTTACAAGTCAAAATAAAGATGTTATAGAAATCAAACAGTGATTTTTTTTATGGCATATCTATGAAAAATGGCTACAAGATTGATAATGTGTCAATATGTCAAAGAATGCACAGGCCATACGTAATGGATTTCAAAACTTTTGGATATGAATACATATTTATTTATTTTATACAGACTCTGATTATCCTATCAAATAATTCTGCATATCTTAAGTAGGTATCATCTTTGGTATGGGTCAAATTGGACTTTTCACAAAAATCAAACATATTGAGGAATGGGTAAAAAAAGATTGGTACTTACTATCTATTTTTATAAGTCCCTACAAATAAGATCAAGTTTGCATTTTTTATGGTGGGGGTAAACCTACTTTGTCCATAATCTGTTTCAATGTTGTTGGGACATTTGGCAAGTTGACAAAACCCCGGGTGTAATGTTGTTTGATGTTATTTCACAATTAGAGTTATTTTGATAAAAGTATTGTCTATGCAGGGTTTTTTCCCTTGAGTTGAGTTGGGTAGAGTCCTCAGCCTGTTAATTATGGAAAGCGTTATTGCTGAATTTGTTAAAATGGGAAACCAAAAAGTTGGTGTGACTCTTAATTTCTGGGAAAACTGTATGGTTTTAAAGAAATATCTAATTGGTACAATGTAAGCTGCCTTTTAAAGGCCCATGTTTATAACTCAAAAAAGCCCTGCTATGTACACTTGTTTGTAGCAGGTTTGTTCATTATCTGATCAATTTAGGTGTTATTAATCATTGTTTGAGACGTTTTGGCACTTTTCTTCTTGTTCTTTACCTGTATGGGATCTTAGATTTTGGTCTAAAATTTAAAATCCTGGTGAGCGATATTGATTTTTATAAGAGGTAGTCTGCAGCAGACTGACTTACTGAATGCCAATGGTTCTACCCTGTTGATCTAGTGGGAAGTTGAGTAACTCCTCCATCGTTATGAGTTAGGTATTGCAACTTAAATAAAGTATTGTTTACAGGATGTTAAACCCATGTAAATGGATCTCACTAGCAATTAAAACAGGAGCCTTAGATTTGCAGCAGATATGACATTGAATACAGAGAACCCTCGTTTATCCGGACACCGATTATCCGGATGTCTCGCAATCCGAACAAAATTGTAAGGGAACGGAATTATTGGACCAGTTTATTGCAGACGACTTTTGAAAACATTGTGGTAAAAGAAGAAATTGCTCGTGACGAGCAATTTCTCCTTTTCCCACAATGTTTTCGGCCATATCAGAAGATTATCTTTGAATTTCATCACGTTTTGATATGTCTTCTGCAAACTCTTTCAATTTGGGACGGTCGACAATTTGGCGTTTGCTAAAGAGTTATAAGTATACACCGCTCATACAGACCGTTTATGTCTTAATGTGAATAAGAACATTATCTGCTTCATTAGTCCGGATAATTCGGTAAACCGGACAATTTGTTGGGAACGGACGTGTTCGGACAAACGAGGGTTCACTGTATCTTATTCTAGCTAAAATAAGCTTTCAGTATACCTGTTAGTATAGGTGTGAATGATATCTTATTCTTTATATAAGAGAATGGGTTATAAAAGAAAAAATAAAATGTCTGGAACTAAAAGTGCTTGTTTGCACATGAGACAATTTGCAATTAAAAAAAAAATGTTGTTTAAATAATATGGTTTTAATATTGCAAAACATTATTTGATGTATATCATTTAATCAAAAATAGCAAACAAATGTAAGATAGACTAAGAATGTGTCAATTTAGATAAGTATGCACAGACATTATGCAATGGATTTTAAAACCATTGAAACCGTTTTGGATCTTCATCACACTTATTTATGTTATAGAGGTTTTTAATTCTTAAATGTTAGTTCTACTTTCGATGGCTATTCTCCAGGATATCTCATACAAAAGTACAACTGATATGAAATTTAAATGAAGAAAACAATTTTATTCAAGTTTTCTCACATAGTTTTACAAGCAACTTTTAGCAATTTCATGTTTTGTAAGAGCAGTTTTATCTCAAGGACTATTTTTTCAAAATCAAAATTCTTTTACAGTTCTGGTTGCTTTCAATTTGACCGAATCACAACAATCTTCATGGAGGTAGAGGCCAATGCACTCGTGACTAGAACAGTGATTGCGCTGGTGTTTGCCAACCCATAAATTTCGTTGTTAAATAAGAGACTACAAAGCTAATAGTATTTTAGATTGAGGGACGTAAACAGAAACACTTCACCTAGTTAAAGTGTCCTCAAGTCATGATCGTACGTTAGTACATGTATACATGTGACTCATAACATGTGAAAATCTTTTTTTTGTTATCTTTTTCTCCATGGTAAGAGATTTAAATTTGAGTGGAGCTACAGATTCACTCTACCTCAGCACATCAAGGGTTTAATGTAAGACTAGAGTAAGTGCTTAATAAACATGAAGCACTTACTATAGTATTGCATTGAGCCCACTCGACATGTAGTTTGCAAGTTGGAGTTGGAGACACTATATTGGTCTTTCAATGTGTCAGTCTTTTCTTATTTCTTCGTCAGTTTCAACACTGTTATAGTCATAATTTAGTATTTTGAGGGTTCAATGCAAGACTATAGTAAGTGCTTCATAAACATGAAGCACTTACTATAGTATTGAATTTAACCCTCAATTTAGTATTTAGTATCAGTAAGCAAACCTATGGTTGCTCTTGGTATTTCCTTACCAATGTTTAATGCACACTATTTTTCCAAGCTGCTGACTACTTTCTCACAACAGCTAGTATAATTGATTATTGATGAGGCACAAAAATATCTTTTTACATTGGCTTCATTCAAGGTCTGAACGATTACCAGCAGAGCTAGGCTCTGGAGTCAGCACCCCTATATTCAAAGTTGATGTACTGCCTATTTGTCTCATACATTTTCTGGGAGAATTAAACTAAATGAATACTAAACATTTTTAAAGTGTTTTATGTTTCTATATTTAACATGAATGCATAAACTTTATTAAGCATGCATGTTCCACAAATTATTTAGTGAAACTTATCACATGGCATCACCATAAAGTGAACATGTGAAGATATATACAGTAACTGGTCATTTGAATGTCAAGGCATAAATCCAATTCAGAGTTATGTGCCCTTTAAACTAGCCATCTTTTTGTCGCTGTAGGGTTTAATTTGATTAAAAGAAAATGTTATTTTGCTGTATTATTTTGTCTGCTGTTAGTTTGGTTATGACGACTCAAAATTCCCATGACAATAGTGTTCTATACATGTAATTATAAGATCATGTTTCTTTCCTTGTAAGGTCCTGCTTTGCCCAATGTTTAAGGTGGCGAACTTAAACTCGGGTCTCGGGCCCTACCAACATCTTTGATTTTGTGGCAGTGACCTTTGGCAAGTCACCTCAGAGCCCTAGCATAGAACTGGTAGATCCAGGAACACTGTTACATAACTGAAAAATTGGGGATAGAGCATTAACCTTTTCCCAAACAATAACGACATTTGACTACTTTGATGCAGACGACTTTAGAAAACATGGTAGGAAAAGGAGAAATTGCTCATAACAAGCAATTTTTCCTTTTCCCACAAGATTTACTGCTCTATCCGAAGAATATTTTTCAATTTCATGAAATTTTGATATGTCGTCTGCAAACTCTTTCAATTTGGGACAGTCCAAAATTTGTTGTTTGGGAATGGGTTAAACACCATACAAAAAAAAATCTTTCCTTGTGTATTTCCAGGCCATGCTGTATGACGAGAAGGGAAGTAGACTAGACAGCATACATATCAAGGTGGAGGATATCAGCCTGGGGGAACAACTTGAGAGTGATCGTTACTTCATCCTTGTAGAATCCATAAAGACATGTGCTGATGGAACAGGTCAGATTTTGTATATATTAATGGAGAACATTTGTCCAAGATTAGAGGGTCTGCCTCTGGACACATGGGTTGTGGGTCCGATTCCTGTGAAAAACGGGATCTGCCTTGCAAACTTTCATTCATCCACATTTGGCGCAAGTACTGGTTAATTATCAAGGAAGCAGAATCAAGAGTAATTAATCTAACTAGTAAGAATTATTTCACAATTAATGTAAAATGTATAAGTTGACAATTATATAGACTTTTTGTAAGTAAAAGTAGAGCTTTAGTTTTCTCTCCTGACCAGAAATTAAAAAATTGAGATTAAGTATTGAAAGGGCAACGAAACACTGTATTTGGTCATTCCACTTTTGTGAAGAACTTAATACAGTCATGTGCTGATTCTGATAAGTGATATTAGTTGAAACTTCAATTTGAAAACACTGTGGTAAAAATGATAACTTATTATTAATCCAGTCTTGTCTTTTACCGTTGATGTTGATGCAGAAACGCTTTTCTTTCACCATTTACTTACATGATTAAACATGAAATATAATACAGGTACAGAAATTTCATCAATCTTTAAACCCTAATAATGCTGGGTAATTCTAAAAATTGATTTTGGTTTTATCTGCTTTCCAAAACCTTTGATATCTGCTCAATTTTGTTGAGGAAAGATACCAGGAGTAGGAAACAGGTAAGATCACAGGCAAATCGACATGTAAGTTGGCAGCTGGCCTTGATCTAACCTGTTTACAAAAGCATGAAGTCAGTTCCAGCTCTAAAAGGCTTAACAATATATAGAGGTTGTTTTTCTTTTTCTACAAAATGCATGTACAATACAACACAATACAAAATCTTTATTTAGATGGAAAGCCTTTGCCTTCCAAACCTGTTACTGATGAAAGGTTCTCCAGACACAAAGCAATTTCGTCCCAGGCTAGATGTGCTGGCTTGAAAAGAAAGAAGACGGTATGTTGGAGTCCAAGTTAAGTTGACTTCATTAATTAACCCTTTCCCAGACAATAACGTTATTTGACGACTTTGTTGCAGATAACTTTAGAAAAAATTGTGGGAAAATGAGAAATTGCTCGTAACGAGCAGCTTTTCCTTTTTCCACAATATTTTCTGCTCTATCAAAAGACTATTTTCTAATTTCATCACATTTTGAAATGTCGTCTGCAAACTTTTTCAATTTGGGACAGTCGAAAATTTGTTGTTTGGGAAAAGGTTAAATCTTATTACAAGCCCTGTCTTCTAACTTATGTTAACTCAAAATATAGCTCTCTTATACATATAAGGTAAAAAATGATATCGTATGTAGTATCACATAGATGTACGAGGGTTGGTAGGGAAGTTGGTGGACTGGTACTAGAAAAAAGATACTCAGCAGTATACATGTATAAGAAGAATATAATCATACAATTGGATCTAATATCTCAATAATGTATCAATTTCATAAATGTTTGAACCATAATAAAACAAATATAACATAAAACAATAATGTGGTAGTGCGTACCCGGAGCACTACTGCGTACAAAATGCGACGTCAGGATAACGTCAAGATAAAGTTAAATGTATTTTAAAACCTTCTCCGTGTAGTCAGCTGGTGTTTGAATGCATTGTATGGGTCTTTGTACCCATTTATTGTAGACAACAAGGTACCAGTAACTGTCGTAAGATTTTTCCAGATTTGAGTTTATGCCCATTCGGAATTTGGTGTTGAAGAATCATGCTTTCCGGTCCATGAAAAACATAATAAACAAATGTTTCCAATCACTTTTCTGCACTTTTGGCTTCTTCGGGGGAGGAGTTCTTGGGGTTTTCAAGATGCAGGACTGTGCTTTTGTCTCTGAATCGAAATGCCATAGTCATATCCGTTCGTGTTTTTTTTATGCGATCAAGAATCTTTCACCTTCGCGTTAGTTTTGTTTGATTAACATTTCTGAGCAACGAACGCTGGCCTCCCGTTCATGGTTCTTCAGTAGTCGCGGAACCCAACAAACGCACACATTTTGATTCTTTATTCAACACTTAAACTATCATGTATAGTTGGATGGGAAACACCTAGCAAATATACTACCGTACACTAAACTTCTCAAAGTGTGCCTTCTCTCATTTTAAAACCAAGTATTTTACTTTGTTCTTATAGAACATTTAAGTACCGGTGGCTGACCACATGGTTCATCATCTTCTATTGAATCTCTCTTTAAACTGTTTATGCCATTTGAATACAAGTGTTCTGATACATTTCCTAACCGTGCTAGAGCTCTTTAACATGTTGAATGTCTCAGTTGGTGTCCTATCAAGACCAACGCAAAATAACAACCGACCTTAATTCAACGTCGCCAGTTGACGTCATGGTTTCTTTAGTTTAAATTACGACTGCAGTAATGAAAATCCTTGTAACTTTCGAACACGTAACCGGAATTACATCACAATTTCAGGTCATGACATCAGAGGTACAATATCACAGCTAACGAATTCGCAGAGATTTGCACAGGCGTGAACATTTTCTATTGAGTGATAAGTCAAAATGAAAAATTTTGAATAACATGTAATTTTTGACGTGCTCCGGGTGTGTCGACCCACGTGACTATGGGGATTGATAATTCTGCAAATAATAGACAAAACTTAACAAAACACCTGCTCTGGGTTGACAAAGAGTTATATAGCATGTAATGAAGATTTCAATGATTTATGACAGATAATAAAAAAATTATGATAACAATCCACGAACTTCCCTACCAACCCTCGTATATGTTTTCTCAGTGATAGTAATTTTTCAAAAAGAGTAATTATAGTAAAAACATAACTGTAAGGCAACAGAGCTTATATTATATTCAAAATGCTTCTGTTGAAAATCATAAAAAAGTATTCTTGAAACTAATCCTTGATAATTATGGAGATATGTGATTTGCCTGCTTTAAAAGCAAAACGATTTTAAACAGTTGAAGTAAAAAGATGTCTTGTTGTGATCGGTGTAATTAAGGATTATAAAATAAGTCTTTATTGTTTTGTAGGGTTTCATGCCACCAAGGCTTATAAAGCAACCAAGACAGGAGGACCAAGATAGCCAAGAAGAAAGTCCACATCGATTACATAACAGGATATTTCCAACACAGTCTATTGCTTTAATAGCTAACAGTCAGATGTCTTCCTCTGCCAGAATGCAACACCCTCCTCTATTGCTGAATGATTCAGAGAAAAATGTCCATAGTGGTCATAGTGAAAATGTGCTAAATATTTATTCAAATAATGATAATAGAAATAATAGCAGAAACAGTAAGGAGGGATGTCATGGTCTGTATTCTAAAATAGCCATTGGTAAGGCTACAAGTGGAAGTCTAGGTCAGTCTTCTACCAGTCCCTTATCACTCTCCCCAGCTGCCCCACTCTCTCCATGGTCCGTGTATGGAAGTAGAAAAAATAACAGTTCCAATAATATCAGCCCCTGTAGAAATCCATCATCACCCAAGGACGCTCAATATGGACAATCATACAATCGCTTAGGTCCGAAACAGCCTGACAATGGAATACCTGTTAAATCTCTAGTTCATAGTGCCACTAAAGGCTTTGGTGAAGAGCCTGAGTATATGGGTTCAGGAAGAATTCAGCCAAATATACCTAGACTGGAGAATATGCTGAAAGGGGATGATAACAGACTAGGCACAGGCACAGCAGAGTCTTTAGATAGTAGTCAGCAGATAGAATCGAATAGCCAAAAACTAGTACAGAGTCGAAGTATGAAAGCAATTATGGGGTTATTGAGAAAAAATAAGCAAAGTAATCCAGTCAAACAAAGCACAAAACTTCATGGTTATTCCAATAGGCATGCCCCTGATGCTTGTGCTGAGCTTGTTGAAAATAATCCCAAATGTATTGCTTCTTCAAAATATTCAGATTTCTGTGATATAAAAGATCTTGAACCTCTGTCTCAAGGTGAAACTGATGATGCTCTGGAAGAAATTTGTATGCCTCTGCAGCAGCAAAGAATGAGTTTACAATGTGATTCTCCATTAGGGTTAGACAATAATGATCTAAGAACTACAGTGCTACAACAAGATAAGACATTGTATACAGAAACACATGAAGGGAATAAATGCACAGTTCAAGACTTTTCATGCAGCGGTGAAGAAAACAAAGAAAATTTTGAGAATTTATCATCACAAATAGAAAAGATGGAAACTATGGGAAGAAAAGAACCCAAACTTCAAGAAACTGGCAATATTTTGAAAGGTCAAGTAAAAGGACCAAGTTTATCAAAGAAAGCTATAGCAAATGAATCTTATCCATTAGATGATCAAACCATCAACATACATTCACTGTGTGATACTGACACAGTTCCTGATAACAGATCTACACAATCCTTTGATGAAACACAATTTGCTATTGCCAATAATTCTGATATGGATCAGGTTAATTCTGTAACAGATATCACAACTGGCCAACCTATTGGTGATATTGAATCTCAGGATAATGTAGAAGACTCTGATGTTTGTTTTAGTATCAGCTTTTCTCCTCTGTCACATGCCTCTCTTAGTGACTCGGAAGATATTACTCAAGGTGGAATAGATAGAGAACCTGCTGTGAATGTTTTAGAGCAGATAAGCATGATTGATGATAATCATGATGGTGTTATTGGGGATGAAAAGATAGAGAATTATGATTCAAATCATCTTATTACCAAAGTGGATTCACAACATGAGACTGATCAAACTGGATATGCTGATATCTGTCAAAGTGATTTGATAGAGAAACATGATAGTGAAGTGAACACAAACCAAGACATCATTCATGGTGATAAACTGAAGTCATCCAATGGAACTATTGGGAGTATGAATCATGGTGAGAAGGGAAATGTAAGGAAAATTCATGAAGAAATCTGCAATAATGATACATTAGATGGAGAAAAAGAGACATCTCAAGACAAGGTTAGATTGACGATAAAAGCGAAAAAAGATGTGAATAACGCCATTACAATTAAAGAGCAAGATAATGCCATTGGTGCAAAAACATTGGACGATACCAAGCATACTAGTAGCAATCAAATCAAAGGAGAAAGTTATGACTCGAAAGTCAACAAACCTATGGCAAATATTGTTGAAACTGATGAGAAAGCTTCTTGTTTGTCCACTGAAAGTCAGGACACAATGGAGTTCAGCTGTGATACTGTATACGATGATAGTCAGAACATTCAACTTGGTCTGCCTCAAACTCCGAGGCATAATATGTCCCCAGACAAGACTGTTAAAGGATCTCAGAGTCTTGAAATGAATACTGTTGGTGATGTAGGTGTTGGTCAACGGTTTCATGAAGATGTTGGTTATGTTAATGGGGCCAAACATTTTGATAAAGGTGTTGGTAATGTTAATGTTGGTAAACATTTTAACAATGATCTTGGTAATGAAGGTGGTAGTAAAATTTTTGATGTAGATTATGCTTTACAAAGACAAGATGCTGAAGGTCCATTAGTTAGGTCTAAAAATGAAATACATGAAATTGATTTGATTCCTGGTGAAACACATAGTTATGACTCTGAAAAATCGAAATCTTTAGATTTGTTGAAAAGAGACACAGTGCATGAGGTAAACACTTTTGCTGTTAGTAAACATTGGCCCCTGCATGAAGATGGAGGAGTTGGTAGTATTATACAAGCCGTTGAAAGACGGAACCAGAATAACAATGTCTGTGATAATGAACTACTAAGTGATAGCCAGAGTCAGTGTGATGATAATAATTACTGGGCTTATAATCCCGATGTAATTAGTTTACAAGAAGATGCTGATATTTTTGGAAGAAAAGTTGGAACTCTACAGGGTCAACCGATTTTGACTGGTATGTATCTGTATTTTGGTGCTGAAGCCTTTCTCATGGTAAAATGACTGGAGGAGCTTTATTTTTAATCCTTTACCAAACACAAAATGTTCAACTGTTCCATATTGAAAGAGTTTGCAGAAGCCATTTCAAAATGTGATGAAATTGAAAATATTCTTCTGATAGGACAGACATATTTGGGAAAAGGAGAAATTGCTTTTTACAAGCAATTTCTCCCTTTCCAACAATGTCTTCCAGAGTTGTCTGCAACAAACTGGTCAAATGTTTTTATTATTTGATAATGGGTTAAAACCATGACAGAGTGAAGCTTGAAAGCCTTTAAATCCCTTTTTCCCTTATATGATTTTAACAAATGTACAACAAAAGATTTAAATAGCAATTGTGACAAATGTAGAAATCTCTAATGGTGAACAATTTTACATTTTGTCACAATGGTTTCTGCTAGATGCAAGAAGTGATAAATAAATGATGTTATTGGTATTTTAGAACTGTAGAATATACTGCGCAAACTTGAATGAATAATCAACAGAGGTAGAAAATCATTTTTGAATTTGTATAAAACAGTAGCTAATTTGATGCTGACACACCACATGATTTTATATTATTGAGACAATGTCAACTCTGAGACCCTTTTTCCATGGACCTTATGTCACATAATTAGAAATTGTTTATTGGACTAGATATTTAGTAAGATACAATGGTTTTGTTTTGTTTGTTTGTTACTGGTACCTGGTTGAAATCAGATAAGCAATAGATTTAATTTTCCTGACAGGTAGTCTCCTGGTTGACTAACGCAATGGTGATGGTTCTACCCACCTTGACCAGCCCTTATAAGCGGTCATAGCAGTCATCAAGAGTGAATTTTAGTAAGCTTCAAGCTTCTGTTAGAATCAATGTCAAATGAATAAGTTTAAGACTAAAGCTATTGGCAGTCAGGTTTGGAGTCTTCCTCCATCTATGATCAGTCGGCCATTGTTATATATAACTGTAAAAACCTGACATGACAAACGAAACAACTAAAAGCCTAATTTGTGTAAAATCAGATATTTTATTTTTCAGATTCTAGCTGTAATGAGATGCCTAGAATATTGAGAGATTCTAGAATTGTATCACCTAAGGAAGTAAGCCTGAATTTAAAGGAGCTTGCTCACAGACATGAGGAAATGTGGATGTTGAGAATTTATTTTTTATAAAACTGCCTAACAAGTCTTCTGTTATATGGAACACGATGGCATTGGAAGCAGAGTTAGATCGTTTTTAAATCTTTAAAGTGTGTAAACAGTGAACTAACATGTATTTTATTTCAAAAGCATGACATCGCTTTTGGGCTCCACCGCATATTAACTGTACATACTTCGATAAAATGGCATTTGTTAAATCAATTGTACTTTCCAAAGTTACTTTTAATTGTATATCAAACAACAATACAGAAACTTTTCATTGACATTTCATTTGACTCTGAAATTTTCTATCTCTACTGTTAGCAAGCACCTTTGAGTTATGTTTAATTTTATACTTTTGTCAGAGCTTTCCCATTTAGGAACGTTCGGTGCACTTGACTGCCAAGTAATAACAATAATTCAATTAAAAGTGCAGTAAAACAAATCAATTACTATAAACATGCCATTCCTATTCATTTTTGTTGGGTTTTAATCTACAACACAAGTTTGTAAAGAAATTGTATTTTGGCATTGCAGTTAATGACATTGTTGTTATTCAATGGAAACTGCAAATTTTCATTATCTTTTTGTTATTTTTTTGTCTAACTTCAAATTTCATCACCTTGTCTATTGTTTAAAGTAACCAAATGTCAAACAGTTGTCTTTCCTTTCTACATTTAATTTCAATAGTTTGTCTATCAAAAAATTAAAAAGCAACAGAAAAAAATTATTGCATATAAACAAATGGCTTTTCTTTCTGATATCAGATAGAAAACAATGTGACAAAAGGAGAAATTGCTCATCTTGAGCAATTTCTTCTTTGTTACAGTGTTTTCTTTAATCCTCTGTAATAGTTGGGTCATAACAGATGGATAACTATTAAAAATAGATTGTTTTATGACCTCATCATTGTCTGTTTGTAGGATAGACCAATACAACAAGGTTATATGATGGCAGGTGTGAAGTTTGCTACAGCTTCCAGGGAAACCAAGGTGACAGCATCATCAAGGTTAAATCAAGGTCATGATGGATTTTCTGATGATTCATTTGATTCCCAGGAGTTTGATATTGATATGCCTCGCCCTAAGTCGCCTTTAAGGGACAGGACAGTGCCAGGTTATAGTAAGTAAATACGATCATGTCAGCCCATAATGATTCTGGATCTTGATTGATTCATTGAAGATATCACTTCTGGGTTTTACTTGACAGAAATTTAAAGCGTCCATGCTTGCGTCCTGAATACTGAACCCGTACTTGTGCTAATTTTGTGGGTCAGTCACAGCAATTTTCACGTCACCTAATTGGGTTTTGAACCTTGTCGAAGAGGCTAATGCTCTACCACTACACCATTGTTACCTACAACTTGATGATTTTGTAACCTGTGTAGTTTAACCCTTTCCCAAACAACAGCAACATTTGACATCTTTGTTGCAGAAGACTTTAGAAAACATTGAGGGAAAAAGAGGAATTGCTCGTAATGAGTAAATTTTCCTTTTCCAACAACGTTTTCTGCCATATCAGAAGATTATTTTCCAATTTCCTCATATTTTGAAATGTTGTCTGCAAACTCTTTCAATTTGGGACAGTCAAAAATGTGTTAATTGGGAAAGGGTTAATTGAATTTATATATGATGTACATCATGTCAACAATTAGTTTTCCCATATATTCATAATTTCTGGTTTGTTGTTGATTAAACTAGATACTACATGCAATCTCTCATTAGCCACAGCGCTTTTTAATGTTTTCTACTATAGATGCAATCAGGCGAGGCAAAAGTTAATATCAAGAAAATAATTTGTGTTCTGAACAAAGTAAAAATTGGTTTATTATTATAGGTTTTTTTTTTTTTTCATAAATTCTAAGGCTGTGGAGATAATTATTCGGATGACACTGGTGATGATGTGTATAAACAACTTTACAAACCAAGGCCAATGTATCACCAGTTGAAGGTCAAAGGAGACAATGAGGTCAAAGGTCAAGGTCAAAGCCAGAGATATTGTGAACCTTTCCCAAGGTCATCCTTACAGCAGTACAGAAGTAAGGTAGCAGAGAGCAGGAGACTTGAATCCCAGGCAGTTCAAAATGATGCTCAAGACCTGATATATAGCAGTCATGAATTAAGTCCAGATTACAAAAATATGTCATTATTTTCTAAAGAAAACTTTGAAAAACCAAATGCATGTTTTCCAAAGAGCAATATTGAATCCTTTAACAAGCATTGCAGCACCACACCTAAAGCAATTACAGACTTTGCTGATAAGAAATTTAGCTACACACCAATGTCTGATTCTTTGTCTTTTCTTAGCGATGGAAGTAAGGATTACAATGTTGGGAATTTTATAAAATCTGATTTAAAAAAGGAACTCATGGACACTGATCAGAATGTTCCTATTGAACTTGATAAGGAAATTGCAGATTTTAACAAAGAACTTATCATCAAAGATCACTACCAGGAACATGAAGAAGACTTAGATGGTGATTTGTACATGGAAAGTAATTTTAAAGAAATAGTAAAGACTGACACTAAACCCACTGAAAGGTCCAAATGGGACCAATATGTACCAGAACAGGGTGATGAAGAAATTGATTTGAACAAATTCAAAAGGAAAGAGGTGGTAAACAGAGATTTTAGTGTAGTAGAATCGGTTAAGTTTACAAAGTTGGAAGAAAGCAATGGTTTTCAATCTTTGGCTATGAAACATCCTGACAATAATGCTGGATGTGATAGAATATGTCATGTTGATGTAAGTTTACAAAGTTCATTGAATGGTAACATTGTAAGTGGTGTTAACAGTAAATTTCCTGTACAAAACACAGTTGTTGATACAGGTAGATACAATGATATAAGTACAGCAGTTGTAGAAGATTATGATTCCATTGCTGCTCGTACTTCTCCAACAGTCTGTGATGCTGCTGAATGTTTATTCTCTAATGACTCTTTGGAATTGTTGATGGCTGTTGAAGATGCTGAAAAGGATATGACAAAGGAGAAAAGCAGTGCAGCCGATTGCGATGGTTATGTTACTGACAATGGAACAAAGAGTAATCCTGTCTGTGATGGAGTAGAACATGATGTTGTGAATGATAAAGTAACAAAACCCTATTTTGCAGGGGATGTTGAACCCATAACAGAAGTGGCCTTGGAATCAAAACAGCCGATTAGAGATGAAAATGACTCCATGTTACATACAAGAGATAATGTTTTGAAAGAAGAAACTAAAAACAGAAATGTAACTGTTACCCCACAACAGACAAATGAAAATCCTGTTAAACTGAACTTAGAGAACAGTTCATCTGTGAAGAGAAATAGTGTGAATTTGGGTAGGAGAGACATAATCTGTAAGAGGAGTGTTTCACCACAGAATCAGGTGGACGCCTCATTGGATGACTCATTAGACCTCTCATTGTCACTAGAGATCCAGGATGAGTCCTGGACACCTGATAACCGCCCGACCTTCCTACAGAAACCTGCTTTAAGAGCAGCCTGGAACCCTCAACAACAGAAACTTACTGCTGAAAGAAATGTGGTTCAGGAGAGAAGTGACAAAGTCAAACCTATGTTTAGATGTTTAAAGATATTGGAAAGGTCAAAACTTTCGCCAACTGTGGAGTGTAGATCGCCCAATGAAGCTCAGTGTACGAATTCATCTGTTGATAGTTGTTATGATAAGCAAACTGTAGATGATGATTCAAATAAAACTTCTAATTCTGGCTCGCCTCACCAGCGCCTGAATCGGTCCATCGGAACATCTGATGAAACCTTCATGAATCAGAAACCAGACAAACCTACACATTCAGAGGGCAGAGTTGTTGGCTCGAGATATAAAAGCCCTGTGATATGCAAGCAGGGGAACAAAGAGGACAAAAGCATTCATCAAGTATCCAGACCACAAATTGGTAATAGGTTAGTGATCTCTTTGAATTTTAAATTTTGAGTGGAGTTAGAGCTTTTATATCTCATTAATATTAATCAACTGATACTAGGAAAACACTCAAAATGAAATCAATTGCAAACTTAATATTGAATATGAAGTTTTCAATCGATTTCCTTTTGAGTGTTTTCCTAGTATGAGTTGATTTCCTTTGTAGAATTACCTTTCCCAAACAACAAATTTTCGACCGTCCCAAATTGAAAGAGTTTGCAGACGACATTTCAAAGTGTGATGAAATTGAAAAATATTCTACTGATAAAGCCGAAAACCTTGTGGGAAAAGGAGAAATTGCTTTAATCGAGCAATTTCTCCTTTTCCCACAATGTTATCCAAAGTCGTCTGCAACAAAGTGGTGAAATGTCGCATTGTTTGGGAAAGGGTTAGGCTTTGAGTTCACTCCTTTTGTAGGACTTCTGAAAGTCTAAGTTTTTTTCCTTTGAAGTGGTAGTCTTGCCTTTGAAGCCCTTTTGAAGTTTAAAGATAATTTCATTTTTCGCACTTTGAAAGCTCTAACTATTTTTGTTTTTGTTTTTGTAAAGGTTTGAATACATTGAATTTGCAATGGTCATGATGTTTATATAGCTTATTTCCTTTGTAACACCAAATATCTGGGCCACTATTTTTATTTCAGATTCAGGCCTCCTTCAATGATGCAAACAAAGAGCCCTAGTCAACCATGGAAATCTCCAACATTACTAAACACCACCCCTCATCCGAGTCCTAAAGCAAATGTCGGCCTGGTAAGAAGATCTCTATTAACATTTCTTAATATTTGATGCTTGGAACTGGTTCTTGCAAAACCTCATAAGGACTCCACTGTATTCTGTCCATGCTACTGAACCTCAATCTTGGTTTCAAGATGGGGTTAAAAATGTGTGCAAAAAAAGTATTTTTTTGTGATGTTGAATAGAAACCATTGTGAATTTCAGAGAAATTGCTTTGATAGTTTCTTTTTTACGTTGTATTCAGCATGAACAGGTGAATTCAAATAAGAATATACTTGGAAAAGGATAAAGGAAAAGAAGCAGTTTAAAGTTTATAAGAGAGTAAAGATATTCTTCCGGTATCTGATTGATTAACCCTTTCCCAAACAATAACAACATTTGACCACTTTGTTGCAGAGGACTCTGGAAAACATTGTGAGAAAAGGTGAAATTGCTCTTAAAAAGCAATTTCTCCTTTTCCCTCAATGTTTTCGATCCTATCAGAACATTATTTTTCAATTTCATCATATCTTGAAATGACGTCTTTCAATTTAGGATGGTCGAAATTTACTCTTTGGTAAAGGGTTAAGATCATATATGCTGGTGTCATAGGTAGAAATATTCACAAAGTTGATCATATATTTTTAATGTTTGTGTTTGAAAATCTTTGACTGAGGAGAGTTTTGTATAAAACGAAATTAAAAGGTGAGATAATTAATAGTATAAGCTAACCACTATGTTATTCATGCAAAAATGTCAAATGGGAGGTTTTTGCATGATTTTTGATGTCTTTATATGAAATAGGATTTTACTGCATAAGACTTCACAGCATATCCGTGTTGTTTAACACTTTCCCAAACAATAACAACATTTGACCACTTTGTTGCAGACAACTTGAGAAAATATTGTGGGAAAAGGAGAAATTGCTCATAACAAGCAATTTCTCCTTTTGCCACAATTTTTTCTGCCCTATCAGAAGATGATTTTCCAATTTTATCCCATTTTGAAATGTCCTCTACAAACACTTTCAATTTGGGACCGTCGAAAATTTGTTGTTTGGTAAAGGGTTAAGGATAGTTGTTTGATTAAAACAAGTTTGACAACACTCAGATTTCAACAAATCTTTATGTAGCTATTTATCTCTGGATATTGTAGAATGAGGGAGACGGAATTGTGCCTTTGACTACTATTAGGTTACAACAATTACATATCAAGGGTTCATTGCAAGACTAAAGCAAGTGCTTTACAAATGTGAAGCACATACTATAGTATTTCACTGAACCCTCAACCCTTTCCCCGTTCCCAAACAACTAATTTTCCACTGTCCCAAATTGAAAGAGTTTGCAGACGGCATTCCAAAATGTGATGAAATGGGAAAATAATCTTCTAATATGCCAGAAAACATTGTGGAAAAGGGAAAAATTGCTTGTTACGAGCAATTTCAACCTTTCCCACAATGTTTACTTCAACAAAGTGGTCAAATGTCATTATTGTTTGGGAAAGGGTTAATATGTTAATTTTGCTTTTTCCCTGACTTTTGTAGAAACTTAACTGTACAGAGTTATGTTTCCCTGGATGTGAGACTGTAGAGTACAACCAAGGTGTAGCCAGACAGGTTGTCATACCAGAGTCCTTTTCCTCTATCCACCAGTACAAACAAGTCCTAACATCAGCTGTTTTAGGTATGTGATATTGACGTCCATTTTCGTTTACAAGAATACTCATAGAAGAAGCTACAACTTTGTTATCATCTTTCATGCATGTGCTTTTTGAAGCAAGGGATTTACTTTTTTGAAAACATTGCTCCAACAATTAGCTGTTTCTTTCTGTCTTTACACAGCATATTTTCATTTAGTTGCTAACTTAATCCAATACCAAACAATAGCCATATTTGACAAGTTTGTTGCAGACAACTCTGGAAAACATGGTGGGTAAAAGAGCAAATTCTTCTTTTCCCACAATGTTTTCTGCCCTACCAGAAGATTATTTTTTAATTTCATCACATTTTGAAATGTTGTCTGCAAATGCTTTCATTTTGGGACAGTCGAAAATTTGACTTTTGGTAAATGGTTAAGACAGGAGCATCTTATGGAAAGCTCTTGCTTTTTTGAATAAATTACTTCAACCCTACTTACCCTCAATGTTAATTATGAACTTAACCCTTAGAATGCTTAGTAACTTTCTAACAATAGATTCTTGTGTCATCTGCTTTCCAAAACTGTATATATTTGCTTAATTTTGATGAGGTAAGATACTCAGAGTAGCAAACAGGTTAGGTCACTGGCTAGCCGCCAAATTACTTGGCGGGTGTTCTGGATCCAACCTGTATCCATAAGCATGAAGTAGGTTCCAGCACTATATGGGTTAAGGATGAACTTGTGATATAAAGTATGAAGTTATGATTTAAGTATGAACTTGGGATATTTAGTGTGAACTAAACATGATTTAAACCCTTTCTTGTCCCTGGAATCATGTACAATTGACTATTTGTACAGGATGCATTGTTCCATTTCAGAAAACTTAAACTCCATGCTGTTTGACATATCGAAGAGGTACCATCAAGCCATGTCTCGGGTGGACACTTCAGGATACACAAACTCGGGTATGTGAATTGAATTCCTTTATATTGGATTTTTGGACTGGTCTAAATTGATTGCAAAAGCCAGATTTTTGTTTGTAATATTTGAAGGGGTTGGATTGGCCACTGTTCAAAAGGGGGAAACACTTGTTAGGTTGTTGCAAGAGCAAATTTCTATACTTGATAATTATGTAATAAAATCATGAATTGTTGAGAGTGATTGGCAATTATGATTTCACACACTAGGTTATAACCTAAAGACCTATTTAGAAATATGTTTGTGTCATATATACATGGAACAATTATATGCCTTTTGATAGGTTTTTATATTAATTATTGGGATGGAAAACAGTTTTCTTCATGATATTTTTTGCTTCAATAACATTTATCTCTTTAGGGCTAAATGCAACATGAGGAGAAAATACAGCCTTTTTTGTTTAACCCTTTCCCAAACATCAAATTTTCGACTGTCCCAAATTGAAAGAGTTTGCAGACATTTCAAAATGTAATGAGATTGGAAAATAATCTTCCGATAGGACAGAAAACATTGTGGAAAAGGAAAAATTGCTCATAACAAGCAATTTCTCCTTTTCCCACAACGTTTTCTAAAGTCATCTGCAACAAAGCGGTCAAATGTCGTTATTGTTTGGGAAAGGTTAAGGGAAAAACACAGCATGAGTGTTTCTTTTGCAGCTGTAAAGTCAGTCAGTGGTCCTAGCGTCTTGTGCAAGTGTGGTACACCGGCCAAGATCCTCAGTGTAAGAAAAGATGGCCCAAACCAAGGGAGGCAGTTCTATGGGTGCAGCAAAAATTCCCAACAACGTTGCAAGGTAGCAGGAATATTTCTTAGATTAAAACAACGGGTTGTGGCGATGCATCTGATTTGAAACAATGAGTATTTTTGGAAAACTATGGGTCCTTCTTTTTTCAAACTTCATTTGGACAGAACTTAACTCAATGATTCAAACTTCTGACCACTTGGTAAAAGACACTTGTTTTACTTTTCTTGTCTCATATAAGGAAAAAGAACCTCTCCAAATAGATAGGTGATTAAAAGCATGAAAGTAAAATCTTTACAAGTAATTCCAGCCATTGACACAAGTCTATGTTTTCTTTCATTCAATGGGTCCTGAGGGATGCATAGGAAATGAAACAATGGGTATTTTGAGATTTTAATGAATAAAAGATGCAAAACCCATAGCAAAAATTATCCCTGACACTGGTAGGCTCACTTTGATGAAGGTTTATTTGTTTCTTTAAATGGCACATCTGTGTTCAGCAAAACTTCCAACATTATTCAAAGGTAATGAGCATTTGTTGACAATATGAGTAAGTTGCTGGTAGAAAAATTGCCTGCAATGTCTCGTTAGTCACAATGGATTGAAAGCAAAAGCTCTCAAGAAAATTACAATTTATGGTCCCTTTGATGACAACAAATTCATTCTCTCATTTGTGCTAGTGATTGAGACTTTTGGCCCAAATTCATCACATGATGTCATCGAGAAAAACGTCAATAAACATGGCGTCATAGGTTTACCATTTGGTCTAATTATTGAACAAAGTTCCCTCAAATATGGCAAATAAAATGTTTTATTGGTGGTCAAGTTAACACCAGGGAAATGTCGGAATGACCTTTTGGCTTTGATAATTTTGATTCATTCCCTTCTCAGTGTCAAAA
Source organism: Cerastoderma edule (assembly GCA_947846245.1). Taxonomy (NCBI): domain Eukaryota; kingdom Metazoa; phylum Mollusca; class Bivalvia; order Cardiida; family Cardiidae; genus Cerastoderma; species Cerastoderma edule. Next base: position 45,568,976 of record OX401406.1, read on the forward strand.
AGAATTATCTTCCAATTGGCGGCTATGATGCTTTATCCTGTCACTATTGTCATTTCCGGACAGATAACTAGGTGTCATATAACATTTGTGATATCCGCCACTAACCAAATAACAGATGCACATGACGAATTATGACGTCATAATTTTGAACGCCATGACGTCATGTTTACATCATTCTCTACTTATTTTTTCTCTTGTTTTATATACATCTTGTTTGTTTCAAAGAATACATGTACAGGTAACATGATAAATAGAATAGAAAGTTGGTGTCTTTGAATGAGAAAAGTTATCGGGCTCGGCTGCGGATTATTATCCAGTTCGCCTTCGGCTCACCAGATAATATTCCTAAGCCTTGCCCAATAACAATTCCGATTCACGACACCAACCATCTATTCTCTATTTAGATACCTTCCTTCATTAAGCATCTTCACTGAGTTTTTTTCCTTTTTAAACCACTGTGACAAGAATGGATTGAAAATCCTTTTTTCTTTTCCAGTTTTTCCAATGGGCAGATGGAAATGTTTCTCAATTCAACTCTGGCACAGGGAACAAGCGTAAAGTCTCTGATGGAACCAGCCTGGGATATTACCTTAAGGATCAACATGTCCATTTCTACCCAGAGTGTCAGCTGATCAGGAAATCTAAGGAAAATATCCATAAATACTTTAAACGACCTGTAAGAATTGATCCAGTTTTTTAGTTTCTCTCCTTTTTTGTATAGATCTAACTTGTGAAATGTCTTTGATTTTGTCTTGGTTTTCAACAATTGCATACTTTGACTGGTCAGGCTTAACCATTTCCCAAACAATGACGACAGTTGACCACTTTGTTGCAGACGACTTTAGTAAACTTTGTGGGAAAAGTTGATTTTTTCCTTTTCCCACAATGTTTTATACCCTATCAGTAGATTATTTTCCAATTTCATCACATTTTGAAATGTAGTCTGCAAACTCTTTCAATTTTGGAAAATCGAAAATGTGTTGTTTGGGAATGGGTTAAAAGAAATAGCAGAGAACAATTACATAGTACGAAAATTTCAAATGCATGTTGTAAAAACATGTTATAAGAACACTGATGTTAATATATTATGTTTTGTCAAAACTTTTGTGACAAAAGGAGAAATTGCTTTGGATGTCTAGGTCAGCCAGTGGTTGTTTTGGCCAGTGAGCTGAATATTTTATGGAAAATGTTAGATTGTTGGGCCAAATCAAGGGAGATTCCATTGATATACAGTGTAGATCTTTTTGTTCAAAGAAATGGGCCAGAGGAAATCATGATGAAGACACAGTCCAGAAAAAGCAGCTGTTTCTAAAATTGCCAAGGAAAGGCCATTCATCTTTGTATGCAAAAGGTTGGTGGATTCCTTTTTATTCCAATAAGTGGACTTTCATACCATTTTCAACAGTATCTAAATCATACGTATATTTGTTGCATTTGTTGATGTAAGATGGCACCTTGAGTTTGTTAGTTCAGGACATCTGTGGCCTTGTGTCCTAGTTAGAGTACAGAACTTGAAATCACATGGTCGCTCTCAGAATAGGTTTAACTTCCAGTGATGGCATTTAGATTTGCATGTTAACTTACAGCAGTCCCGCAGTTAACTTATGAATGCTGATTGTTTTGCCCTTCACAAGCCTATTTAATTGACATGTAGAGTGTTTTCAACAGAATCTATGTTGATGAACGTCAATTTTTTAGCTCACCTGAGCACGTAGTGCTCAAGGTGAGCTTTTGTGATACCGAGATGTCCGTCGTCCGTGCGTGCGTCCGTGCGTCCGTGCGTGTGTCAACAATTGCTTGTGAACACTCTAGAGGCTACATTTATGATCCAATTTTTATCAAAATTGGTCAGAATGATTGTCTCAATAAAATCTTGGCCAAGTTCGAAACTGGGTCATGTGGGGTCAAAAACTAGGTCACTAGGTCAAATAATTTAAAAAGTTTGTGAACACTCTAGAGGCCACATTTTTGGTCCAATTTTGATGAAAGTTGGTCAGAATGATTGTCTCAATAAAATCTTGGCCAAGTTCGAAACTGGGTCATTTGGGGTCAAAAACTAGGTCACTAGGTCAAATAATTTAAGAAGTTTGTGAACACTCTAGAGGCCACATTTATGGTCCAATTTTGATGAAAGTTGGTCAGAATGATTGTCTCAATAAAATCTTGGCCAAGTTCGAAACTGGGTCATGTGGGGTCAATAACTAGGTCACTAGGTCAAATAATTTAAAAAGCTTGTGAACACTCTAGAGACCACAATTATGGTCCAATTTTTATCAAAATTGGTCAGAATGATTGTCTCAATAAAATCTTGGCCAAGTTCGAAACTGGGTCATGTGGGGTCAAAAACTAGGTCACTAGGTCAAATAATTTAAAAAGTTTGTGAACACTCTAGAGGCCACATTTATGTTCCAATTTTGATGAAAGTTCATCAGAATGATGGTCTTAATGAAATCTTGGCCAAGTTTGAAACTGGTTCACGTGGGGTCAAAAACTAGGTCACTAGGTCAAATAATTTATAAAGCTTGTGAACACTCTAGAGGCCACATTTATGGTCCAATTTTGATGAAAGTTGGTCAGAATGATTGTCTCAATAAAAATGTTGGCCAAGTTTGAAACTGGGTCATGTGGGGTCAATAACTAGGTCACTTGGTCATATAATTTAAAAAGCTTGTGAACACTCTAGAGACCACAATTATGGTCCAATTTTTATCAAAGTTGGTCAGAATGATTGTCTCAATGAAATCTTGGCCAAGTTCAAGACTCGGTCATGTGGGGTAAAAAACTAGGTCACTAGGTCAAATAATTTAAAAAGCTTGTGAACACTCTAGAGGCCACATTTATGGTCCAAATTTGATGAAAGTTGGTCAGAATGATTGTCTCAATTGAAATCTTGGCCAAGTTTGAAACCGGGTCATGTGAGGTCAAAAACTAGGTCACTAGGTCAAATATTTGAAAAACCTTGTGAACACTCTAGCAGCTATATTTATGGTCCAATTTTGATGAAAGTTGGTCAGAAGGATTGCCAAAATAAAATCTTGGCCATGTTTGAAAGTGGGTCATGTGGGGTCAAAAACTAGGTCACTAGGTCAAATAATTTAAAAAGCTTGTGAACACTCTAGAGGCCACATTTATGGTCCAATTTTGATGAAAGTTGGCCAGAATGATTGGATTATTTACCATAAGCTTGACTGTCTTAAAATTTTCCAAATTTATTTACTGTTGAAAACCAATAAACGACTTTGAGATACATTTTCCAATTGTTATTATTTTAATTTGCCCAACCAATTGTTACTGTCCCTGCTTTCACAAACCTAAATTTCCTTCATCTTAATTCTCTTTGTCTTGGTGAACATTAACTCAAGAAGACAAATACAATACACATAAAAAAATGTTAACAAGCAAGAGCATTGGCTTAGAGTATTCAATGCAATTAGCACTTAGAAGAGTTTGAAACATACCAACCACTCTGTCTTAAATATACCTCTTTTTCAAACAGAACTCAGGTGAGCGATAAAGGGCCATTATGGCCCTCTTGTTCTCATTTTATTGATTTTTGTGAAAGAAAGTAATTCGTCTTTGTGGTTTCTAAACTCCTCTGAAACAAATCCTAGCACTAAGAAAAACTGGGTAAATTGGGTAATAGATTATGATAGAATATGTTGAAACATAGCGAAAAAACCACAGGGTTATGACAATATAATGCCTGCACTATTTGATATCTATTTTTCAAAGTGCTGTGGGTTTTTTTAAGATTCCCACCAATTTAACTTCATTGTTTGCATTTGAGTAACATCTAATATAGCAAGGAGTGCTTAGATTAATGAGTGGCAATCACTTGATTAGAACAATCATGTGAAACATATAACCAATACTGTTGTTTATCTTAAATTAACAACATGGACATTCAAAATGGAGAATTTTTTGGGTTTTATTGGTTTCCAATGTTTCTCAGCTGATCTTATTTTATTGCTAATTGTAAACAAACCTTATAGTATTCACTTTTTTAAAAGCATCTTGTGCTCATGTAACAGTCTAAATCCCTCTGTAAAAGGGAATTTAAATTACTTTAAGGACGTTCGCGGTAGTTTTTTATGCGCATCTTTCTGCGCAGTATGATTTCACTCGGCTCATTTTACCGTAGCGCCGTTTATGTCAAAGTTACGAAAGGCGCGATACAAATAACTCTCACTAAACAAACATTAAAGAATCAACACAAAAAGAATGAAAATGTTTTCGATTGCCTGGAATGAGAAAAGACGAGACCGGTTAAATATCTGCATGGTGTCACCGAAACTGGGCGTAAAACCGTCAAATACACGAAGTAGAAATGTTGAACTATTTCGGATGCAGTCATCTCGGACAAAACAAAAACGTCTCCTTTTCGATCGAACGTCCGGATAAATTGACAAGTTGTCCAAAACCATTGGAACACTTTGTGATTTTGATTTCTTGAGGTGTATGTCTGTCATGTTTAAAACTGAATATCCCATGAAATCGAGCTACGTAGCTCCGTGTTTTGGTTGCACTTCTGACAATGTAAACACTGCGCTGCCCACCAGTTGTTCAAAACAACGGGCCGGCTCTAAAGATCTGATGGCTTGCTGTAACAACGACTACGCAGTGAAATCTCCGCCGAACTGGTATATGAATGGAGCTCCTAATGTATGATGTAAAATATAAAGAAATCAAAACAATGTCAGGGTAAGAAATTAATTTGATATTCACATCAGTTAGCTCTATGTATACTTTATTTTAGTCAGAGATGGAATTTATACTGGCTTGTTGCTTAAACGCCTATGTGTACTATATCACTATATATACAGTTAGCTGATTAGTCTCAATAGAAATGCTGTCTCAGAAAACAATTGAAAACATTGTGACAAAATAAGATCTTTACAGATGAGTACTTTTTCCTTATGCTAGAATGCAATTAGTATATTGATCCCTTTGTTAACACAGATTAAAAAATCTGCATGACTTTTTAGTGAGGAAATTCCATGTAGACAAAGTCATTTGTTTTTCTATTCATATTTTCACATCAAAAGGTCTCATTTTACATTTAAATACTTGTTTTATCTATTTGAGCATAGTAAGGATTTCATCTGGATTTCACTTACATAGTACCATCAGGCAATCAGTGTAATTCTCCAGTCTAGCATATTCTGAGTACAACTGCACAATATACTTTCCAAGTCATTGACTGCTTTTCCACAAGATGTTATTCAGGCCTAATCACATTTAACCAGTGTAGAGAGATGAATCAATAATGTTTCAATTGAGATGACTTTATATACAAATGTCTAAAAGGATAGGCACCAGCCAGGTTTCGAACTTGCAGCCTCTGTATTTTTAGTCAAGCATGCTACCGACTGAGTCGACAAATATACCAATGTAACTGTCTTTTCTAAATTATACATTCATCTTGATTTCAGGCATACTGTTTGTATGGTAGGGCATGGTCATAACAAAACCCTAAACTTACTGCTGCTGAACTACCTTTTAAAAGAACAGACATATGAGACAACATCTATCCTTCAGGTAAATATCACTTTCTTCAGAAAACTATTAGTAAATCTATATTTATTCTTTATGAGGGAGAAGCAAGTATTCTAGAAATTGTATCAGATATCTTCTGGAATGCAGAATTATTTATGTATTCACTTACATTATAATGGCTCAACAACATCCCATATGAGATTGCTACCTTCTAGCTGTAATATAACTGATAAATTGTTGCCACAGTGTTTATCATTATACAAAACCTAGGGTCTGAGAAGAACAGAACAGAACAGAACAGACTTTTATTTAGACTTGTACAAAGTACATCATCTACAACATATATAAAGTACAATTTGATGTCAACGTGACAAACATATCCTGACAGTTACAAGAAATAGTTATGAAAAGAAAAAAAGAAAATATTAAGTTGTTATCTTTGTTATCTCTGAGAAGACAAACAATGTAAGAAAGATACTTACTAGATTATTAGACTGGTGAATTTGTCAATATAGCTGTTATACAACACCATGATAAAGATTGTCCATGGTTAAGATATAACTTATATAAGTCTTATATATATCCATTTTGCTTGCATAATTTCATAACTTGACACTAGATAATACAGTTGTTTTTTGCATGCAATTGTTTCAGTTTGTAACCATCTATTCTTGTGCTATTATAAAACATTTCTTTTATTTTTTTCTATTTCTCAGCTATAAAGAAACTGCAGTAGATCCTGTATTGTCAGAAGTTCAGTGGCAGAAAATGAAGTACAGAGACATGCCAGGGACATTAATGTGTGTGTTTTTTTAAAAATGTTATGCCACATGTCTGTGATGTGTTTATAACTTTGATTTCCTAACACTACAATGTGTATACTTCTGGAAATAGTGTATCAATCAAGACAAGTGAAGACAACTGACACTCAATCAATGGCTGTAGACTCTAGAATAAAACAGCATTTGCATTCAGGTTCATAGTTTTTAATCATTGAGTTTTGTTTTGGGATTTGACTTTGTTAATGTCTGTTTATTGTTTCCAATATACTTATAGATGGATCTACATACCTTTTCATCTGACAATATTTCTATTAAATTACTTTTAATTTCTTAATCTGCAATACTCAAATGGATTCCTAGATTAAACATTAGTTACCCAAACAATATGGTTTTGATTTTGAATCAAAATTCTAGTTCTCTGCTGTTTTTAATCAATATATGTAAAAGCAAAAGAGGCCTGTGTTTTAGTACATTTTGACACGAACACTTTGGAGCTAGAGGAACAAATTTTAAAGAAAACTTTCCTTTCTCTAACCTTTCTCATACATGCAATTTGTGACAGGTCCAAATGAAAGCTGCAGTTCTATGAATAGACCAAACAGATCATTGAAAATATGCTTTACTTTATGATTAAGGGTAGAAAGTATTGTGGAAAAAGGACTTTGCAGTAGATATGTTTGTTTTTATTTTCTCAAATTGTTAATGTTAGAAAAATGGTTATGTATGGAAACTGAGGGCAGATGAAAATGTATGCAATGATTTTTCTTTCATTGTTTTGTATGGTCTTAAATGCCCTTTTATCTGAAACTTAATATACTTCTACAAAAATATTTTTCCATTCTCTTTATAAGAAAGGATGTAACATTAAATTTTTAAGATGATGTTAGCAGAAGAATGTTCTGGAAGTTGTGTTGAGAAATAGTAGTCTTATATTTGATAAGACTTACAGATGAAAAGTCTATTTTAATCTTAAAAGATTTAAATAGACTTTCATGTTTTGGTTGTTTAAAGTTCATGTTGTGCTTATATTGTTGAAATAATAAATTGGATAAACTGTTAGACATTATGACCTTGAAGTGCATTATGGAGATACATGATTAAATACATTTCATTATATAATTTTGCATACATAGCTCTCTTTTTTCCCCAAAAATTTAAGTTTTCATTATCTTTAAAACTATGATGTGACTGTTCTTCACTTTTTAAAACACCAATCATTATATACTGTTGAAATGATGTTAGTTTGAAAAAGAAATCTGATTTGCATTTTTTTTTTTTTTTACTATGTAAGGGCTCTGGTAAAGTTTACCCCTCTCACTTTAAAAGCAGTCAACTTTCTCAGGACGTCATTTGTGTTCTTTGATGTTTTTATAATGTTATATATACAAACAATGATAAACGAAAACCTATCTTCTTGTCAGTCAAAATCCATGATTATTATCATTGTATCATACCTTACCAGTCACTTATCCTTATTCATTGTGAAATACTGTCATCCATTGCATCTTTTAAGGGGAATAAAGAAATAATTAGCACCATGATCTATGTTTTTTTTTATATTCTAATTAAATTCCCTATATATTTCTCTCAATTATATGTGAAAATGAGAAAATTCTGATCTCAAGTTTTTCTATGATGATGTCCCGAAATAGCCTCTTTGTCATGTATGGGCTCAGGTTGAATTACCCCACCCCCTTTCGCACATGTGTTGTTTTTTTCCAAAAATAGATTTATTCCCTTTCATATTTTGAAATTTTGTACAAAAGCATTGCATGATAGAGTAGAAAATGAATGTTTTGCTGAATCAAACCCCATGACTGGTGATTTGGCCATTTCTTATCCACTAAAGGAATAGAAATAATTTAGCCTAAAACCCTATAAACCTCAGGGTATTAAGGAGGAAATAAAAAAGAAAGTAGCACCGTTACCTATGTTTTTTATTTGATTATTCATAATCATACAGATTTTTCTCAAATATATGTGAAAATGAGAAAAATCTGATGTCAAGTTTTTATATATTTTACCCTAAATAGTCTTTTTGTCACGTATGGGCTCAGGTAGAATTACCCCACCCACTTTCACACATGTCAATTTTTTTCTCAAAAAAGAGTTTTTCCAACTATTATTTTGATATTTCATACAAAAGCATTGTATAATAGAGTAGAAAAGATCAGTTAATCATCACCAAACCCCATGACTATGATGATTTGACCATTTCTTATCCAATAAAAGAATAAAAATAATTAAGCCTAAAACCGTATAACCCCTGTACATTTAGGTGGGAATAAAAAAAAAAGTAACACCGTGACCTATATTTTTTATTTGATTTTTCATGATCATATAGATTAATCTCCAACATATACAAAAATTAGAAAAATCTGATGTCAAACAAAAACTACAGCGATTGTCCTTAAATTTAAGTTTCACTTATTCTAGAACTTTCACAATTTAAGTGTAAATGAGCGCAAGTTAGGCTTTAAAGTATTATGATGTAAATAGTGATTTGATAGTTAAGGATCCCACCAAAATAAGTTAACTCTTGTTTTCTCTATATTTTCTTACAGATGACATTTGGATCATTTCGAAAGATCTGCGTTTCCATCCATCCACCACATTCCTTGCACGCAGCACATTTTACGGTCCCTTGGCGACAAACGAGGTTGAGGTTGAACCCCTCTATGGCCATAGTCCTTCAAACTGGACCGGAGAGGGTATGTTGGGTTTTTGGTAAAGGCTGGTTTCAACAATATTTCAGTTATGCCACTGCTTTCGTTTGAGTACACAATCTTCAATATTTCAAAGAAGCAAGTGTTCAATTGATAAAATACACACATTATATAGATTGTAGGTTAGATACTACACAAAATATCCTTTGAAAAACTTAGTTTTAAAGTCAATGCACTTGACCTTCCAATCTACTGATCTTAAAATCATAAAGATGATATTCACTAAGTGTGTGCAACTACCAGATGAACTCTGAAGACTATTTCAGGGTATCAGTGTTTTAGATTTGATTTAGGTAAAAACAATTCAAAAATACATCCAATTTTAACCTGGAAAAAGGTATAGCTTTTTTATGATTGTAGATGAGGGTAGAAACTATAAAGCATTGTTATGACAGCCAAAAATGCTCATCATGAACAATTTCCCCTTTTGTCACAATGGTTTCTTAAGTTTCTATGAAAGGTCACAAGTAGTTTCTCCTTTTGCCTCAATGCTTTTCCAATCTATTCACAAATCATAACACCAGAATTGAAAGTTTATTCACATGTTTACAAAGCTTTTCTAAAGTTATCAGCTTCAATAAAAAAAATGTCTTCTGCAGGTAGTAAAGAATAAAAAGGACTGATTATGAACTAATGTCTGAAATTTAATTTTCATTCTAGCTGTATGCCATGGATTGTTAGCGGGTAATGCCTCAAGCGAGTTGAACTGCCTAGAGAACATAAGGGAGCACCTGACAGCCCAGTCTCCACCCGTTCTGACACATCTTCTTAACAGGTACTGAGTCTGATCAGCCCATTCAAATAAGGTTATCTCATTCTGATATAGTAATGATTAAACTGATTTCTGTAATCTCTTATAAGTTTATGTTTTTTCCCACTTGTGAGTAGTATGATTAATTTGTTATAACCAGAAATGAAAGATGTTGCTTGTTTCAATTGACAAATCTTTCTTGTCCTTGTGGTTAAAGTCCAGGGTACCGTTTTACCAAACAATTTGGGGAAAATATTTAGGTAAGTCAAATTTCTTAATTGAAATCACAATATTACCATGTGACTTATCATTGTTATTGTCTCGTACAGATGATTCCAATGACGTGTTCCTTTGTAATATTTCAGCACAATAGGAGTAGGAGGGAATACTGTTTTGAACTTACGCATAAATTAAGCATCAAACGTTGTGTAGTACCCTGAACTTGAAATCAAATTGCTCTTCTCAATGTGGGTTCAAATCATGGAAGTTTTATATTTTAAATAAGATGTTATCTCAACGCTGATTGACAGAGATAATATAAGGGCTCACCTGACAGCCCGATCTCAACCCATTTCCACACATCTCCTCAATAGATGCTGAGTCTGATAAGCACGTTCAAATAAGGAAGCGAGATTAAGGTCTGGCTTGGCTTTCATTTTTTTTTACATTTGTTGAAGTCAATATGACATGATTTATTTGTCTCTCGCTGCTGTTTATTATGTTCATGTGTGAAAGCATTCACCAAGTCTATTGAATGTTATGCTGCACTGGTAAGGAAATAGCATGAACTTGGATTGGTATGGTGACTGCTGCAATATGACTTAAATATTGTTTGAAATGGCTTAAAACCTTTATTCAACCATAAACCATTTCTGATTTTAAAAGCTTTAATACGACTGTGGTCAATGAATTGTTCTACTGCAGGGACAGACAGAGTAATAAGGGACATGGTACCAGCGGATTCAGTGTGCCGAAGCTGGTTTCCCTTTCCTCTTTAATTGATCAAGGAGGATTTGTTAGACGCGAAATCATGGTGACTGTTTTTCTTTGTTGCTTATTAAAAGTAAATAATGTTATGGATGTTTGGTTTTCAGATGATTTATCTGATTAATCCTCTGTGAACAAGCAGCTTTAAGCTTACAATAAACTTTCCCACTGAAGAACCAGTAAATGTGATTAATGATGAAAATGGTTTCTTCAATACCTTGCTGCAAGTTTTTTAGAATGGACATCTATAGATAAAAGCCTTTTCTCCATATAAACATGTTATAAAGCACCGATTGCATCCAACTCTTTGTTGCAAGCCAAGCCTTATAAGTGCTGTCAATTTGGTCTACTACATTGTACTTTCTGAACAAAGGTGCTGAGTTCAAGACCAAGACCATTATTCTTGTAGACATTTAATGAAGTCCATGTTGCATGATTTATTTGCCTCTTTTACCATCAGTTATTTCAATGTGGGTAACTAGTCTGCAGCTTGGAAAGAATACTGGGCAATACTGGTGAGAACATATCAGGGTACCGTTTTACTAAACAGTTTACGCTTAAGATTTGCGTAAGTCTAAAACAACAATTCATCCTATTTTAATATTGGGCGAAGCAATATTGCAAAGTAACACATCATTGGAATCGTCTCTCCGAGACGCTTCCAATGATGTGTCACATTGCAATATTGTGCTTTCATTGAAGATACTATCCATGTTTATCAATTATGACTTACGCAAACATTTTCCGTAAATTGTTTAGTAAAACGGGCCCCAGGAGTATAGATAGGCTCACTGAATGCTGCAAAGCCAAACCCAAACCAAATGGTTGCATGTGAAGGATAATTTCTGGTTTTGTCACAATGTTTCCTGCCCTGAATATTTAGAGTAAATGTTACTTTTAATGCTTTGTGAACTTAATTTGATGCTCTTGTCAATTTTGACCCGTCATAAAAATCTTGAATGAGAGAAAAGATTGAATGTGCTTTTATCCTAGTTGTGTTTTTTCTGTGTAGGATGATATGGTTATCCGTTACATAGAAGCCTACAGATTGAATGCAGATCAGACTGAAGCCCTGCGTAGAGTGAGTCACATGTTCTGTCAGGAGAAGGCAGATTCTGTGGACAATGTGCTGCTCCTTCATGGTAAATCTTGTATTTTGAAACTTGATAACATGGTTTTAGTTATATTAGATTATAAGAGCTATTTGACATGGTCATTTGTTTGTTTTGTTAAGTACAGTCTAACTTGTGTTAAGCAGCCATCCTTTTAAGCAGCCAACCTGCCTTAAACAGCCACTACAGAAAGTCCCATTGTTAGATTTATAGTGTAAATCAATTTGTGTTAAGCAGCCAACCTGTGTTAAACAGCCAATTTACTCTGTCCCATAGGCTGGCCTCTAAACACAAGTCTGACTGTAAATGCATGTCAGTGGTTATATGGCAGACTATAGGAAGTCCTTTCATCAAAGTGAAGAGTTCCCCTACACTCTGGTGATTCTACCCTTCTTGACAGACCCATTAGGCAGTGCAATAAGGGGTTTCCTCCATCAATGATGAGTGGGACAGCACAATGTAACTAAAATAGTTGTTTGTGTGATGTAAACACTAAATCAAACAAACACATCCTAATCCCTACTGTGTGGGCACACATTCTATTTTGTTTGTACCAAACATTGAGATGATTCTTATGGGTATCCATTAAATAAAATTTAGCAGATAGCTTTTAAAATATTGATTGGTAATTACTCTTCCATAGGTAAAAGTGTTCAGATTCTAACCTGATTTCGCTAATGTACCTTTGAAATAATTGCTACAAAGCAAATTACCTTTCTAGGATTTAGAAATGCTTACTTTCACCCTTGCTTTTCTAGGTGTGTTTGGTGCTGGTAAAAGTTTCCTACTGTCTGTGATGGTCCTATTCCTGGTTGAAGTGTTCCAAACAATGACTACCAACAGCATGGCCAATAGTAACCAAGTGGTGTGGAAACTTCTCATCTCATCCACCACAAATGTGGCTGTTGATAGGATATTGCAGGGGTAGGCCTTTCTTTTTGTGATAGTTTAACATGGTACCTCTCTACTTAGGTTTAAATTCCAGTACAGGTATTTTGATTTTAATGAGAATCTCATGAATGGCTATTTGAATGCCAATGTCTCTGCCTGGCTTTAACAGCCATTGCATTATTTACTCTACTTTCTTTGAAGCAAGTTTTTTCCTTTTTAAGATAAACACTCTCAAATCTGCTTTCATTGAGACATAGCCTCAAAACGTTTGGTATTTCTTCCTCATTCAATTATGAGCTGGGAATCACAAATTTTCTGAAAAACATGTACTTGACGTTAAGGTTTTATACCATATGAGAGCTCAAAGAAAGGTTTGCATTACCTATTTCTAGGAATGTAACATTATTTTTGTGCTGGAGTTTGTCCATTTTTACAATGTTTATTCAATGAAAATGAATTAACAAAGTTCTTAGCTTAATCTCTTTTCCTTCTAAAGATTTTCTTTTTCAATAGTAACACTTTGACATAATCTACTTCTAATGGATAAAGCCCAAATAAAAGTAACAGCTGACGTTAACTATTGACTGTATTAAACCATTTCCTTTGAAGTTTTTGGTTGAAAATATTGTGAGAAAAAAATGATTTTGCTTTCAAAGGTTTAAAGCCAATAAGTACAGTGACTAAGCTTATCAATAAAAAATCATTGCTACAATTAAAGTTGTCCTTTTTGATTACATTTTACTTAGTACTGTCGGTTTTAAAATTTCATCAGCCGCCAGTGGTGTTAAACTTCTCTGAATATCGTAAAGAAAAATTGACTAAAACCATTACTGAAAAACTCTATGGTTAAGGCTTGATTTCTCATTTCAAATAATATTGGCTTTTATTCCCATACAGTGTTCTGGAACTTGGTTTTGAAGATTTTGTGCGAGTTGGAAGTGTGAAGAAGATTGCAAAGCCTATTCTACCATATAGGTTTGTTTGTTTCTTTAGTTTATTTATTTTATCCTTTCAACAGTGCCCTATAACATTTTTGATATCAATCTCAGTGACCATATAAATGTTACCTTCATGAAATTATTTCATAGAATCTGGGACAAATCACCTAGTCATGTGTGACTTTATGAAGTATTAAAGCACTCATTATTCTCTACTTGATAATGGTTTCTATATTTTAATTTTTCTCTAAATTCATATTTTGTCTTAATCTGATTAGGTAAAAAGATAGATATTATTAGATGATTGATGTCTTTGAATTGTATCAGGCTTGACTTTCGATTCTTTTTTGCCTTCCTTCGACTCAACAGATAAAAGAATCCTATGTCTTGTCCAAAATGCTTTTCCATTCCAATTCACCAACCATCTGTTCCCCACATGATTCCTTCATATTGGAGTTTGTGGCTGTTTCAAATTTTCAAGCAACAGGAGCAAAGAATTTCCGGTATAAGGTAATTCATTGTGACAAATAAATGAACTGTTCATTTGGAGCTTCTATCCTTTTCTAATTTCTTCTTCAGCAGATGGACCAAAGTGATATGGGCCACGTCACGGGAAAAGGAGCACTAGGACATAGCAAACAGTGTAGCCCCAGACCAGCCGCCACGTCACTGACGTGGCGGCTGGTCTGGGGTTTCACTGTTTGCCATCTTAGAGGACATCAAGTTCTACCTTTATATAAATACAAATGATAACTGTCATGAATAGATGCTGGAATAATAGCGCTAAGAAAGAGCTGAGTCAGCGTTTTTTATTTATGTCCGAGTGCCCCTTTTCGCATGACGTGGCCCATATATTATGGAGTAAAGAATTTATTGAGATTCATCTAGAATAACGTGAAATTGAATTTAAAATGTTTTCTGTGTTTTTGACACAATATTTCAACTCAGATTTCGAAGAAAATATATTATCTTGTAATGTATAAATTTTGCATTTTAGTGTGTCCAACAGTTGTAAGATTTTCAACATGTGGAAGAAAAAATATGAAGAATCTGAATACAAAAATCTTTTCCAGTGGTTGTATTGCAGATATTTTGATATGATTATATATGAAGTAAGTGATAGACATAAATAAATCTCATGTTTCCTATCACAGTATCCATGCAAGTGGGACAGACAATCAAGAGCTGAAAGATTTACAAGAAATGTTGAGGAGTCACGACTTAACTCAAACTGAAAAGAGGTTTGTGCAGGATTTGTTGCTCAACACTATTAGCTATATACAAAATAAGGGGCCCCTGTGACCTAGTGGTTAGAGTACAGAACTTGAAATCACATGACCTCTGTCTGTGTGGTTTCAAGTTCTGGTGACCGCATTTGTTAATAATTCTGCAAATAATTATGATAAAGTACATAGAAAAAAGATAGTTATTTCTTCCGTTGGCTAGAAACTTGGTGAATTGGTTTAGATAAATTATTCAATTTTAGCTAGAATTGTTTCTAGGCTTTTTCAAATGTCTTTTCATATACATGTATATAAAGAAAGGAGTTAAATGTCATCTTGAAAAGCAGAATATTGAATTTCATTTTGATATGGATATGTGAAAAGTCTTTCTTATAAGTGAATAGGGTTATTGTTTTGTAGTTTTCTTTACATTGATATCCAACTCGTACAAGATAGAAGGGTCCATGGTTAAGGTAGGAGAATTGTGACACAGGAGTCCCATGTTCAATCCTTAATAGCGGCAAGTGGATTGTATCATGGGAATTTCTTTGGGAAAGACACTGCAGAACCTTGCCTAGTACTGATGAAATCCAGGAAAGCGGTAAAACAACTAAAGTGCTTTTGACAAGGCTTAAAAACACATATAAAAGAGCATTTCTATTATTTGCCTGGTTAAGTCCATTGAAATTCTTGCTTTTTTTTATTCTTGCTTTTCTGGTTTCAGCCATGTAAGACAAAGTATTGAGAAGCATAGACATGGAGAAAATAAGAAGGTAAGAACTTGATTTGATATACACTTAACTAATTATGCTTCGACATGGAATAACATGCAGCAAGTCCTCAGTTTACATCTTGCCCTTTACTTTGGGTAAATCAAACCCTTAAAGTCAACTACCTTAAGAGGTACTAAGACCAAAGATGAAAAGTTATGAAAGAAATCACTTACAAAGATATTTAAAAACAGCTCAGGTAAGCAGGATATGATGGCTAATTTTCTTGTCTTGCTGAGATGATAACTTGAAAGTTTCAATAATCATTTTGACAAAAAATGTATAAATTGTTCTTTCTTACAGTAGCACCACTCTTATAAGAATGAATCTTTTCTTTCTTTGTGATAGGTGTCTTCTCAGGCTTTCATTTAAGTTGATCTGATTTCCAGTATGATGGGAATATCTTAATTTACAACCCAAACAGATTTTAGCACCCTTGCTTCTGTTTTCCTTTCAGAAACTGGGAGCTGTAAAGGTTGTTGGTGTTACCTGTGCCTCTTGTTCTGTAGCATCATTAAAGAGCATGCAGTTTCCTGTAAGTATATAGAGAATAAAGGGCTGATGTTGCAATTCTAAAATGTTATCAGGCAAGGTGTAGAAATATGTTTCCAATCAGATAATAATCCAAAGCTAAGCCTGGTAACCTTTCCCATTCAAAGACACCTACCTTCTTTTCTATTTATCCTGTTACTGTAAACAATAAAAGTAAACAAACAAAAATTGAATAATATGCATCGGAAAGTATGCAGTTCTCTGTAAGTACATGGAGAATATATGACTAGTGTCTTGAATCTGAAATGTTATCGGTCAATGTATAGGAATATTATTCAGGGAGACGAGCTAATAAGCTAATAATCTGAAGCTAATTCAGATGGTCTTTCACATGCAAAGATACCTACCTTCTTTTCGATTTATCATGTTTCCGTCAAGGACTGAAAAAAAGGAACAAAAATTAAATATGATGTGATAAAATGGAAGCAAATCAAGAATGACAGGTGCACCCATCAATCACATGATCTAATGACAGATATCAAAGCTTGTGTATGGCACTCTATAATTGATATGAAAGTGGCACTGCTAACTGGATCATTATAATTATTCTTCCACAGTCTTTGTACTCTGAAATATACATACCTGCTATTTTTTACCCCATTGTTAAATATGGAAAACAATGAATTGAATCACAGCCACAGCGTTTGGATTTTTATGAGACGAAGTTTCCTGGTTGACTTACCAAATGCCACAGATTGCCCAGTTTATTTAGGGATGTTCCTCCAATATTACAAGCTGGGCATTGGAAGATAAATTAGAAATAACTTAGATAATGTTGACGGGATGTAAAACTTATATACATGAATATAGCTTAACTAGCCATGATGGGTAAGTAAGTTAGGATCTTCCCCAATCCATGATAAGCCAGGCATTGCAATAAGGTGTTGGTTTGATATAAAGACCAAATAAAACAGAAACCAATATTCTCATTATACAGGTGGTATTCCTAGATGAATGCAGTCAAATGACGGAGCCTTCCTCCCTGTTACCCATAGCCAGATTCGGGTGTCAGAAACTGCTCCTAGTTGGAGATCCCAAGGTAGATAGATATATTTAGGACTGATTGAAACTTCAACAATACTGTATTGAGTCCACAAATATTGTAATTCTTCAGTAAATGTTCCTGTTTTCATTGTATCGAGGAGCCTCAGTAATCTTGTGGATAAAGTATTGGTCTTGAAATCAGGAGGCTCATCTTTACATGGTTTCACATCCTAGTGATGATTTTTGGATATTCTGGAGAGATTTGTTTTGATAGTTTCATTGGTTTCCATGTGTCCCCCTCTTAGTCATGAGAAATTGTAAGTACAGAGGGTTATTATTGACACAATTGTGCAGATTTCTGAAACCTCATTGGATGCATACTACACATAATGTATATGCATATATGATTACACCTTAAGGTGTAGTTGCAATAGCAGACTTTGAACAACAGCCAATTTGTATACCACAGCCAATTTTTCAGCACTTTATTCACTGCCTGTTGTTCACAGATATTACTATTTATTGTACTTTTGAATGTGAAAACCTTTTTCTTTTTCCCTTCATCCTGACTCTCTTTTGTATATTAGTCTTTTCATCTGGCTCTTTCACTTTCTCTTTTGTCATCTCTCATCAGAGGGAGTTTATACTTATATCGGTTATATGTAATAGTATATATATCACTGTTTGATAGTGTATTATTCATTGCAGCAATTAGATCCTACAATAGAAGGAGCAAAGGCGGCTCATAACCAGGGCCTTGAGCAGACAATGTTTGACAGACTGATTAAAATGGTTTGTACTTCATTTGTATATGGTTCAAAATAACTTTCAAAAAGAAATTCATTGTCACAAGCATTTATTGTAGGCTATCGAAACTGGCAACCTCAATATATGATACAAAAGCTGAGGCCTCCAGGGCTTAGAGGTTAGAGTATTGATATTAAAATCGCAAGGACCCTCTCTGTGTGGGTTCAGATCATCATACAAGTAGAATTGAATTATTATTGAGATTGTCTCTTGGCTGACTATCAGAAGATATATGGTTCTAATAGATGTGTTTTTTTTACCAAGAATAGTAATTTCTAATTCGGCTCCTCCGGTTGAAACCAATGGTCTGAGTTATCCCCTTACTACTTCTGGCCAAAAGAATACACCAGGGTAACGTTTTACTAAAGAGTTTACGCTTAGGATTTGCTTAAGTCTAAAACAACAATACCGCTTATTTCAATTTTGGGCTAAGTAATATTGCAAACTAACACATCATTGGAATCGTCTCTCCGAGACGCTTCCAATGACGTGACACATTACAATATTGCACTTTCATTGAAGATAATATCCAAGTTTATCAGTTATGACTTACGCAACTATTTTCCTTTTGTTGTTTAGTAAAACGGTACGCAGGGTTTTGTGTAGTCCAGTGGTTAAGGTGTAGGCAGTATGACACAAGGGTCCCAGGTTTTATTCTTGCCAGCTACAGAACAATCTTTCTTTGAAGTACCCTAGCACAAGTCACTGCGATGCCCTGCCCTGTACCGGGGAAATCCAGGAAAGCAGTGAAATAACTGATCTACTGTTTATATGGTGCTTAACCCTATATAAACACAGAACACACCACAGCTTGTATCATATCATTGTACACGGTACAACAAAAGGAAGTCTGAAGCTAAATTAAACTCAAAAGCGATAGAACAATATTATCAAGTCTGTGATCGATTTTTATTTAAAATTTGATAACATTACAGGGGTCTATCCCAACTATCCTGCGAACACAGTACAGGTGTCATCCATGGATCAGCGACATTTCCAATCAACTCTTCTATGGTGAAATGCTCATAAATGGTGTTACAGAAGAGAAGAGGCAGCCCCTAGTGGTAAGATTTTTAATTTTCCTAATAAATAGTTGACAACTTTCTTCTCTTTACTTTGGTGAGTGTGAGTTTAACACAGATTTTCTTAGTATTTCAGTTGCATGTTGAACCATATCCCAGTTGCCAATATTTAATGCTTATCCCTTGTGCTGTATTTTCCTTACCACTATTAAAGCAACTTTCCAACAATAGGAATCATTTTGTATGAAATGTTCAAGTCAAAACAAAAACTTGATCCTGCATTGGCAATTCCAATAGTCCAAGGCTCCATAACCTTTAGATAAACTTGGTGGAAGTATCTGCCTCTGGCTTCCTGGTAAGAACCTCATTAGGGACAAGGTGAAAATGTTTGAATTTACCAGAAAAATTTAGAAAGCAGTCATTGAGATTGAAATTAACAAGCTTCAAGTTTCTGTCATAATTGATGGAAAAAGCTAAGTTCAAAAAGGGGCACAGAGTTTTGACAATAGTAGATGGTGAGATATTTGAACATTTTGCCAATAATTTTAGGATGCAATACCGACGATATGTTTCTACGATGTGGATAAAGGCCAGGAGTGTAGTGAAGGGGGCGGAAGTGTCTATAATGAACAAGAGGCCCAGTTTGTTGTGTTCCTCTTGCAAGTTTTGACATCAGTGGGGATTGAATCTGGGTCTATTGGAGTGATCACCTTGTATCGTTCCCAAATGTCGAGAATAATGGATTTAATTGTAACGTAAGTTGTGTTTGATTATTCACACTGCTTAACCCTTTCCCAAACAACAAATTTTTGACTGTCTCAAATTGAAAGAGTTTGCAGACGACATTTCAAAATGTGATGAAATTGAAAAATATTTGTCCTCAGATAGAGTAGAAAACCTTGTGGGAAAAGGAAAAATTGCTTGTTACAAGCAATTTCTCCTTTTCCCACAAGGTTTTCTAAAGTCATCTGCAACAAAGTGGTCAAATGTTGTTATTGTTTGGGAAAGGATTAATAGAGGCATTTCTTTGTTAGAATAGTTTATAATTGACATTAGATCAAATTATAGATAATTAAAAACTTGTATTTAAGTTTACAAGATTAATTGAGGAACATTGCAACATCTCTGCCATCACAGTAAATGTTGATGAGCAAACTCTTTTTTTTTCACCTACATTTTTTTTATCCTTTGTTGCTAGGAGATGTAATTTAAATCTTCCGTGTTATTCTCAACTATCTTATCAGTCAATATTGAAACAATAAAAACTCAAATTTATCATTATTTTAATCATTGTTCAAAATTGTATACCATTAATAAATTATATTTTTACAGTTCTTGAGATGTCAGTAGTCTAAAGAAGAAACAAAACAAATTCTTTGTCATTATGTGAGTTACGGTTTAAAATGTTATGAGGTAACTTTGTATTTCTTCAGTTGTAGAGATGATAGTGTTCTAAAAGAGATGCAAAAGCTATTCTGTCCCTTTTTATTTGTTATTCACAGTTTAACCCATTACCAAAAAACAATAGCGACATTTGACCAGTTTGTTCCAGACGACTCTGGAAAACATTGTGAGAAAAGAAAATTGCTCTTCCCACGAAGTTTTATGCCCTATCAGGAGATTTTATTTCAATTTCATCACAATTTGAAATGTTGTCTGCAAACTCTTTCAATTTTGGACAGTCGAAAATATGGGGTTTGGTAAAGGGTTAAAAGTTAAAATGCTTGTGTTTTCTCAGTTGTGGAGATGACAGCAGTCTAAAAGGGATACAAGTCTCCACTGTGGATGCCTTCCAGGGAGGAGAGAGGGACATCATTATTCTCTCCTGTGTTAGAACCAAGTCCTGTGGGTTCATTGACAATGATAAGTATGTGGGCTGTTTACCTAATTTCCAAAAACGATATCATCATTACCATGATCGTCGCACATTTAAGATTTGGCTTTTCAACCCTTATAGTGCTTGAACCAACTTCATGCTTATGCAAACAGGTTAGATCCAGTCCAGCCGCCAAGTAATTGGCAGCTAGCCTGTGTTTTTACCTATTTGCTTCTCTTGATATCCTCCCTCATCACAATTAAGCAGATATTGAAGGTTTTGGAAAACAGACAACACAAGAATCTATTTTTAGTTAACTACCCAGTTCTAAGGGTTAATGACCTTTTGGCAAGTTTAAGGCCTGTGTGTCTGGTAGACAAACAGCCTATAGTTTTAAGTCCAGTTTTTATGAATATATAGAAATGTTAAACAAACTCTGTTTAACCAAGAGTATTTCTTGCATTCTGAAAAAAGCTAATTGACAAGTACATGAACTGCCTCATGAAGTATGCATGAACTTTCCTCCTTAATCTGTAAGAAATAAATCAATTTGATTATGACTTACCCTTCAATCACTTAAATATTTTACAGAATGCCCCTGTCTGCTGGGTCTCTGAAAATAGGGCTTAACATGTTATTCATAATACCTCAAAAAAAAAGAGGTTGATCACTGATTATAATATGTCAGAATTTGCATAATATGCAGGGTTTTGTTAGCCATTATAGTGTTAAATGAAAGCATGTTTTACTAACTTTCCTGATATCTTTTGCAGGAGAACCAATGTAGCCTTGACAAGAGCTAAACACCATTTACTGATAGTCGGTCATTGCAAAAACTTGTCAAACAATTCCATCTGGGGCAGGGTCTTGCAACATTGTAAAGGTATGAGTTAATTGATATGTTTAGTTCTTGTGTCAGTTTCTCTGCCTTGTATGATAAAGATGAAGTCACATTGTTCCGTCGCAGAAGAAAATAACAAGACAAATTAGATAAAGATTTTAAACATTTTTAGAGATTTTTTTGGAACAGCTTGATGTTTCAGCATACAGCTAAGGGAAGATACACTGTATAAGCATTAGTTAGATACGTACAATGTGTGCATCTTTGACATTCTGGAAACAAGTTTCAGGAGCCATTTTTGCCCATATTATCTTATGAAACCTGAGTTCCCATATGACCCCTTATGCCACACATAGTAACAAGAGGACTGAAGATTAAAGTAAATTGCACACTCTCATGCAGTTTTGGAGTCATTTAAAGGTACAATCAATCAGTAATGCCTTTGCCAATTTAAGCAAAACTTGAGTTTTAACATTGTACAATATGGTACCTTTATGAAACAGTATAGAGACAAATGTTATTAACCTTAGAAAGTAAGATAGTTTAAATCATAAGCTGTTTTTTTTTTCATATTTTCAAGGACACAAAGATGGGGTTCAGTCAGCTGATGAATCCAGACAAAACTTGAAACTGTTCATGGAAGAAACGTCAGCACAATCCAGTGTCAAAAGCACAGAATCACATAAGTCCCAACAGAAACCGAGAAAAGACCGAACCAAGGGAGGTAAACGTTGCAAGTCCAATGCAGCAAAACAAAGAATTACCTCCCCTGGCTACAATGAAAGTGATGACCAATCACAATCCAGTTCGATAGAAGGCTCATCTACACAATACTCTAAGACTGACAGTGTAGACCCTTTAAAAGAGACAGTAATGGATATTGTAGATACAGATGAGGTTGATGGTGACCAGTTAGAGACTTGGAAGCAGCAGAAAGAACTATGTAAGAGTTAAAACTGCAGAAAATCTGAAAGTTGAATTCTTATTTCTTTAAAAATGTACAACACCTGAACTGGTGTGTGATGTGCACTAGCAAATAGCCATTGTAAGCAAAATAAATGGAATTAATTTTCTCATATGTGAACATGCAAATTTACTGTTCAGAATTACTAATAGAAGTCTTTTTATATTAACTTTGTGTCCCTTGTTAGGTGCAGTTTTACCTTTAGAAGTCTTATTATATCACATTTTTGTTGCTTGGTAGGTGCAGATTTACCTCCAAACTAATTCTTGTGCAATTACATCAGGTCTTTTTATATTACCTATCTGTCTCTTGTTAGGTGGGGATTTACCATCAGACAGTGATACCCTGAGCGGACAAGGACTCCCTCAAAAACCCTCTCGGTTGAAGTATTCAGACAGACTACAAACAGACTGGTGTGAAGAGGATCCAACCCACGATTCAGATGAGAATTTGCCAGCATTTGACTGTTAAACTTTCTTAACATGTTTCTACCAACTACAGCCATGATAATATCAGAAACTACTTGTAAAGTATGTTTCAGCTTCAGTTTTCTTTTTTTATTGATAAAACATTTGTCGGAAATTACGTATAAAATGTATGTCTGCTTCAGTGACTCTGCATTTCTTGCATGTACCAGGAAAACCGAATTATTTACTCTCTAAATCAACCTTATTTGCATCTTACTGCATTCAGTTTGGACCTTTATAAAATACAATGTGACAGAACGAATTATACTGTCCCTGATATGAAAGATTTTTGGAAAAGTGGAAAAAATAAGCAATGACACCAAACTTTGAGAAAAGGACATACCGGTACATATGATACGTTGTTATTAAAAGGGTTTATTCAAGGATCCAAACGTCGTTCTTTCCATCGTATCTGATTGAAAATGAGAACAATTTACAGAATATAAAATGAGAAAGTAATTTAATAAATTGATTAAAATGTTAATTCAAGTTGTTCGTATTTCAAAACATGCATTCCAAAATTAATGTCAAATTGAAAATTGATTGGCTAATGCCAATTGATGCAATTGTTATTTGTTGATTAAATATCTGTTTATACACCAATGTGTCTGGGTTTTTTTTATTTGTACGTACCTTGCAGGTGAAATGTATGCCTCTTATTATAATTTGGTTTTACATGGCCTCAACATTTTTTCAGTTATGTCTGTCGGACTCTTCTTTATGGGGGAGGACCCCAATCTTGACTGCTTTATTTGGTCTAGTTAACCATTTACCAATCGCCAAATTGTCGACTGTCCCAAATTAAAGGAGTTTGCTGATGACATTTCAAAACGCGATGAAATTAAAGAATAATCTTCTGATATGGCAGGAAACATTGTGGGAAAAGGAGAAATTGCTCGTTAGTTAATTTCTCCTTGTCCTACAATGTTTCCAAGGGTCATCTGCAAAAAAACTGGCCAAATATGGTTGTTGTTTGGTAATGGGGTAAAGGGGATTGAATCATTGCAGTCATTCCCTAAATCAGACGGGAGACTGCCTCTCATGTAGTAAGGAAAGGGTCAGTCCATTTAATATACTTTGTCCAAGATGCTCTTATCCATTTCAATGATTACACAGAACGGAAATAATAGATCTTTGCTATAAAATAAACCGTTGAAACAGTCTATGATATAGAAAAGACAATCGAAATTCATCATAAGTTGTCAAACAGGCTATGAAAGGGGTTAATAAGAAGCTGGTAATCTACAATACAATCCGTGTTATCACTTTGCGGATACATTAACATCCCATCCGTAGAAGACTTCATTTTTTAAAAGATTAAAATATTAGTATGCGATCCAAGTTACTTTAAGTTTTCCATAATCAGCGCTTACCTGTTAGCTTAACGTACATGATAGAATAATGAGTATATGTATAACATTCGTTATGGTTTTGTGAGATCTAATGAACCGTAGGCTCTATTTATAAAGAGTTAGTTGATCGAGATAGACTAAGGTATTTCGAAATATTCACAGCGGCATAACGAAACCGTTCATGTAACACAAAATTAAATTTTATGGTAGATTATCCATAATCTGCCATTTTGAAACTTTTTTCTATCGTCGAATTACTTCAGTAATGGTTCCGGCCTCGACCGACGGTTATCGAGAATAACCGAAGTAATCCTACGAAATATTTAGTTTCAAAATAGCGGATTACGACGACTATTCTGCCTTAAGTTTAGAACTAATGATCTTTTGGGAGTATTGTAAATATGCAACAACCATAGTCAGGCTTTGACTTTGACGTCGTTTGATGCATTCTATAATTTGGCAAGCCATTTCAGAGCTCCAGCTGAGTGCGGGTTAATCCGAGGAAAGCCGTAATGTAAATTAGGCCTTGTTGACACGGCGTTAAACAAAGATAAAAACCAATTAGTTAAATAATTTGGGAAATTGACAAGTAGCGGAGTATACGCACGGACCAGGACCCCAGGCCAAGTGACATGCAATGCCTCGCTCATGAATGAGCAAAAGCCCATTGCAATAAAGGCTGTTGAATCCTGGTAGAACCATAGGCATTCCGTTAGTCAGCCAGGAGACTTCCATCCATTTAGAAATTATGATGCAGTCACTGGGACTTGAACCCTCGCTGAGATAGACCATGTTATGTCAAGTATTGTAACAGGCAAGATGCCTTATACCGCTTCTTCATGTTGCTAATGGAGGAAGCACGAATTGGTGCAGCATCGCTGCAACTTGAATTATCTGGTCTATCCAATGTAAACATGTATTCTTCAGTTTACGGAAATACCCAGATAGTTTCGATTGATAACGCTGCAGTATAACTTTAAAATGTTGAAGACGGCGATTACCATAAAAAATCAATATCGATTGCACAACTCGGGTTTTTACAACCCTGTGTATAATTTTCCATTACCGCATTAACACTGAGTGACTCATTTTTAGATGTTTTAAATGGGTACGAATAAGGAAATAATCAAAGCTTCTTGTCTAATTCGTTTATATATATTGTCCACATCGCCATGAATGTTTATGGACGATACGCCTCTGTTTACCACAATTGTTATGTAACTCAAAGAGATTGCTATGCAATTAGATTTGCCTGTTTTACGGTTAAATTACGGCTTCAATGCTACTCAGTGATCACCCGTGCAATATTCAGACTGTGTTTTAGTCCTACAGACGACAGCATTCTATGTTGTTTAAAAGAGAAAAAACTACTCCCAAAATGAGCAATTTTCTTATTTCAAAACAATATTTTCCATCAGAAGATTGGACTAACTCATTCTTTTGCACTTGTAATATGTATCGCCTGCAAAGTCATTCAATTTGAAACTAATTTTCCACTAAAAATCGTCATTTTGTAAAGAGTTATTTTGAGCGGTTATTTCACAATACTTGCAATCGATGTTGAAATTCTCACCCAGAGCGGTAGGGTATAAATACACGGCCAGGCGTTATCGTCTCTCATATCACAGAGATGTGAACAACTGACTTGTGGCGATCGCCAGGATTTGAGATTTAGGGACGCGTGGTCCCAAGTTGTACTTTAGCTAGCCGAGCTCTCTGGGGGAAAACATTGTAACAGAATGGTAAGCTTTGTTTTGTTTATTGAAATGCCTTGATCATACGGCACTATCTGGTTAATTTTTTATATATTAATACTTATAGGAGAATATGAGCAAAACCCGGCTTGATACCTCTCTTGTATTTCGCCTGTATTCATTAACTTGCTTTTGGCAGAGACATAGAATGTTATCTATGTCTCTGCTTTTGGTACATACACTTGTGTTAAACTGTACATATACATTTATGTTACTATTCCGAGACAGTGAACAATGATACCATTGAGAATCTGTATGGCCACTGTTTCGCTATATCAGGCTTTATTAAACGTTATACTAAAGATCCCACAATTACAACTTATTACAAGTTCAATTGAAAAGCACCCAGGGCGTTTCCACCTTATATAACAGGGGTCCATAAAAGGCACGTTCTCAATAGAAAACTTCCTTAGATTGATACAGCTTTTCCAAACATTTCAAGTGACACCAGCTTTCTGGATTCCCCATTCAGGAATTGCTTTGATCCAAAAATTGATAGACCTAGGCCTTTTCCCAATTCAAGAAAGAAGGCACTTGGAACGTCACGCTGAGTCTAACACTTGGATACTATATTTGCCTTTTGGCAATGAAGGAAACAAATTATGTAAATTAAGGAAATCCTCGTTTTGAGGATATCAGACTTCAATTATATTTGATATAGTTCCAATGTCAAACCAACCAATCAAAAAGTCAATGCCGCGTTAAGGGGACTGACTAAGAGGTTTGTGGTCTTAGAGTAATAAACATTAAAATTGGATACAAACAGTCATTATCTCTAAACAAACAAAAAGTCAATTTCAATTTCTTTACTTCTTCGTGGCTGAAACCCCGTGCTTTAGTTAAATAATATGAAGTGAGCCTTCGCTACTGTCAGTGCTTCTATGGAAAATCCGGTTTATAAATAATCGCAGGAATGCCTTCTCTTGTACCTTGCTAACGTCAGGTGGCAAGAGCAGTTAAAGGTTTCCGAAGACCCACATTATGATGGTATCACCTCTTATGCTTAGCTCGTTGTACATAAACGGTTTGCAATATCTGCATTACAAATGATTGGTATAGTTTGATTTTCTAAACGGTTATAAACGGGATCCCGAAGCTGTCAATAATCAAGTTTTATGTTAATATTGAAACCTATGATGTCAGTTTATCGGTAAAAGACAATTAAAAAATTAGTTGAAAAGTTAAGATCCCAATATGTGAGATTGTCCTTTTAATACCATTATCAGGTGAACGCCGAACGAATGCGTGCCGTAATGGACGACAAAAGGTCTATCCGAAACTTAGCGGTAATCGCTCACGTTGATCATGGGAAGACAACTCTTACGGACGCGCTGCTTGCGAGGGCGGGCATGCTTTCCGCCGACCAGGCCGGCAACAAGAGGGCGACCGATACGAGGAAGGATGAACAGCTGAAAGGGATTACCATCAAATCCACGTAAGTTATTTTATTACAATGTTCGTAACGCGAAATCACTGACGAGTTGGGGTTGAATTCCATGTGAAATGTATCTGCCATTAGCTAAATACTTATCAAGTAAAATGCAGTGGGTTCTACAAAATTTACTCTATCAAGTTAAGTCCAATGAGATCAAAATGATTTAGTTTGTAAAACCACTGTCATGAGCTCAACACAATTTACTTTATCTAGCCCTTCCATTTGTACGTTTACAAGTGACACATACTTACCCGTGCTTCGCGTTGAGGTTTCATTGTTCATGAATGCCTGTATACTATTTGTCGAGATTTTATCTACGCTTGCAGCCAATTACTATATTATTGTGTATCTTTTGGCATCAAACTGTTCCCTAACAAAGAAGAGGTTATGTTACCAATGTTGCCAGGGACAAAGAATTAAATGAAATATCGCCGGAATGTATCAGCTATGTTTTGAACTGTTTTTTTACCTAAAAGAAAAAAAGAATTATCAGTTCATATGCTCCATATTACAGTGCCGTCTCTATGTATTACGACCTTGACCCTAAAGAGGAAGGGACAGGGGAGGAGAGTGGTCGAGAGGGGAGGTCACTCTTGGTCAACCTGATCGATTCGCCTGGTCACGTGGACTTCTCCTCCGAGGTGACGGCAGCTTTACGTATTGCGGACGGAGCAATGGTAGTGGTGGACTGCATAGAAGGTAGGTGTGGGGATTTATTTAAACGTCGAAAATTCTTCCGACTTTGAACACTGAGATTCCGAATTTTGAATGCTTGCTTGTCAATTATGGTTTCCAACAGGCTTTGTGTCATGATCGATTTGTCTATCACCAGTTAAAAAAGCTGTTCGTGTGACAAATACTCGGTTAGTTAGATGAAACATCATTTAACATGTACTCGAAGAAGTACCAGGAACACAAATATGTACACTGGCCGCCGCTTTAGGAATGGAATGCTATTTAATAGCTATGAAACCCCAATCCATTCAAAATCAATTCGATAATATGTTGTAAATCCATTTGACTCCTTTCTCCAGGCGTGTGTGTGCAGACGGAGACGGTTTTACGCCAGGCGCTGGCCGAGAGGATCAAACCTGTACTGATGATAAACAAGCTAGACCGAGCCGTGTTCGAGGTCCAGTTGACCGCCGAGGAGATCTACCAGTCCCTCTGCCGTATCGTAGAGAACGTAAACGTCATTCTCGCTACGTACGGAGGCGAAGATGGCGTCATGGGAGATATCATGGTATGTTGAATTTATAAGGTTTGACGTCGACAAAGAAATCAAAGGTCGTGTCCCCTTTTCATTTTTGTATCAGCTTTTTGAAGTTGCAGCGATAAGGCGCACACTCTAAGATATCTATCAATTATTAATGCCGAATGGTAAGGAACGTTAACGTCTTTCTCACTCCGCGGGGGAGGGGGTGGAGAAGGCGTTAAGGGAAATATCATGGAATGTTGAATATTTAGTTGAAGATTTGACGTCACCATAGAAACCAAAAGGTCGTATCCCTATGCACTTTAATGAAAATGGTTTGGACCTTTTGAAGCGACCCAGTCTGAAGACTATTTTCAATCAAGGATATCTAAGATATAATAGAACTAACTTTATTCGGATAAAAAGGCAATATGCCTAACAATCAACATACAATATATAGAATTCAAGTTCAATTACTTTACAATAACTACTAAAACTGCACTCAATTGATAAAGAGAGAAGTCAGATGTAAAACTTTCTTAATTGATCGTTTACTCAGAATAATTTTGAAGACTTTCGGAGATAACCAAAACTAATTGAGTAATTTCCAATCAAGTAAATTGAGACGTGGGTGTTGTTTTGAATAAATAACACTATACGAATCATTCATTTCTCTCCTACAGCTGGACCCTGCTAAAGGCAATGTTGCCTTCGGCTCGGGACTCCACGGCTGGGGTTTTAACCTGGGACAGTTCGCCGACATGTACTCCAAGAGACTGAATGTGAAGAAGTCCAAACTGATGAAGCGTTTCTGGGGCGAGATCTATTATTGCGCCGGTACCCATACATGGAGTAAGGGAAAGCAGGAAGGGTGTGAGCGGGGATTCAACAAGTTCGTTATGCAACCGCTGGTGAAGGTAGGGCAACTGGAATTCAACCCTTTACAAAACGCCATATTTTTTAATGTCCCAAAATGAAAGCGCCTGCAGGCGACACTTCAAAATGTGATGAAATTGAAAAAGAAATAATCGATTGATAGGATAGAAAACATTGTGGGAAAAGGAGGAATCGCTTAATAAGAGCAATTTCTCATTTTCCCAAAATGTTTTTCAGAGTCGTCTGCAACAAACTGGTCAAATGTCGTTATTTCTTGGTACTGGGTTTATTGGGATACTATATTTACGTATTATTTTATTGACAATGAAAATGACGAAAACTTTATTTCGAAATGAAGGCCTCCAGTTCCATACTACACACTCTATATTCAATTTATTGAATTATTACGTTATGCAGTTATTGTAACATGGGCCAATGCTTTGTGATATCTCTAATCTTATCAAAATTTTGCAACAACGGTACGTTTGTATAAAACGCACCAAAGAAGAGCAATTGGAACCAAAGTATGTTCGTAATTAAGCATTGAAACGGTTTTCAATACAAAGAGTCGTTTCGCTACTAACTCTTAACTCACCATCTGTATCATATCGTGTGTTCATTCATTAGCGCCTTGTGAAGATCATTCGAAGCAGGATTCTTAAGATACGACATCCAAACTATTAAGGAAACAATGCACTCACAAAGTTAACACAATTACTTATTTCGAGCGCTCAATCAAAATGATTATATTTCTTCTCTAGATGCTTACAGCGTGTAAGGCGAATGACAAGACGGTCGTGTTCCCGATGACAGACAAGCTGGGTCTGATGCTCGACAGTGAGGTTCGAGCCCTCGAAGGGAAAGATTTTATGAAGGCTGTAATGAAGCGATGGCTGCCCGCCGCTGACGGAATGCTAGACATGATCGTAGACCATATCCCGTCACCCGACGTGGCCCAACGATATAGGACCGAGATTCTGTACGAAGGACCTATGGACGATCCGGCCGCCATGGGTTAGTTCATTCTTTTATCGCTTATGAATTGAGTGTGAATCTTTTTGTTTGTGATAATATTTATATTGACTTTCGGTGTGTCAAAGAACCTACCGAGTAGCTTTTTTTCAAGACTTGTCCGAAGTTCAGGGTTTGATGGTTTCCCTCAATTCATGATAAGTAAATTATTAAAGCTAATTGTCATAAATAATGCAGTATAATTGCCTTTACGGGATTAATACTGGATTTCTCCTTAAAACTTAAACCGTGCAACAATTAACTTAACTACAATAACTAGTTGGGGAAACAACATTGTCAACAGAAAATAATCATACCCACTTCTTGCAACCTAATAGTATACTATAGTAGAACATTTCTACTTCGAACTTTTTATTTGAACTACGAGCTACAGATTTTCTACCATGTAATACTATTTCACTTTCAGGCATGAAGTCATGTGACCCGGATGGTCCCCTGATGGTTTATATTTCGAAGATGATTCCCGCCTCGGATAAGGGGCGGTTTTTCGCGGTCGGACGGGTATTTTCCGGGAAGGTGTCCGCGGGGATGAAGGTTCGAATCATGGGGCCCGACTACCAACCTGGGAGCAGTTTACAGACAGACCTTTACGTGAAAAATATTCAGAGGTAAATTGAGTCTCTCAGGGCTTTCAAACTATATAGAAATATATTAATTTAATCACAGAGTCTTTGTTTGTTTATTATTTTGGGTTGATTATGATTACGTTTATAGTTGATATTTTCAAGCAACATTCTTGTGTCTGTTTTATCTATCTACACGTACATGACAAGGCTAAGCTAGATATCGAACAGAGATCACAACATAAGGCAAACATGGCTACTATTTGAACTCGAATCTCGGTCGTTCGGCTCCAAGTTTATGACACTGATCAATGCGCAACAATAGATTCTAAAGAGTATTTCTACGTTTATACGTTTTGTCTTGCAGGGGCAAGGATAATTTACAATGAATTTTCTCCTTCTATTTATTACAATTAAGCCAATCTGTAGTTCGATGATATGAACATGTTACAAAGCCTTAAGAACAGAAATTATTTTATTTGTTACCGTATGCATTGACAAATGGAAAAATGTTTTTCTGTACATTTACACCACTTACATCAATCACATGTATCATCATACAAGTCTTAATTCACTTTGAGTCAAATAAAAGTTAATTCATTTTCCATATGTGTCCCATAATTCATTATAACACCTGCATCCATTTCCGTCATGTTTCAGAGCTGTTGTCATGATGGGCGGGGCCATACTACCGATGGATGACGTACCGTGTGGTAACATTGTGGCGCTGGTGGGTGTCGATAAGTACCTCCTAAAGACGGGAACCATCACCACCTACGACAGGGCCCACAACTTCCGGGTACTGAAGTTCTCCGTCAGCCCCGTTGTCAGGGTGGCTGTAGACGTGATAAACCCCGCCCACCTGCCTAAACTAGTGGAAGGACTGAAGAAGTTGGCAAAATCCGATCCCATGATCCAGGTTAGTGACAAAACAAAGATGTTTTATCACATGACCGTGTGCCTTGGTTATGATATTAATGATTTTTGACGTAAGATCGTAAATTTGTATTGTTTCATGTAAATTTCACTACACGTTTCGTGTTTCAATCATTACATGCATATATTTATGAACAATCGAGCGTTGTAACAAACTCTATAGATGAAGGACTATCCATGTAATGATTCGGTAGCTTTTCGAACGCATAGTTGCTGGCCAGGTTTTTTGCAAGTAGGTGCTGAAACCTAACACGGTTGCTACCCTTACATAAACAAAAAGGATTTAAACACAAGAATGTTAAACTGAAACACTATATATGTAGTTATACCATTTATTCCCTATTCTTGAGGTCAACGCTCTATCCCCCGGAACACTTTCCTTTATTAAGACTATATTACTTCATCATTGTTAAGAACGAATACTTATTTTTATTGATACATTAGGCATAGGCCCTTCAACGTAATGTGGCCTTGTATTGAACTTTAAAGATGCAAGTTCTGGCTTTTTTTGTCTTTTTATAGATTCCATATGCTATGTTTTACCTTTTTACAGTGTTCTAATGACAGTGGTCAGCACATTATTGCCGGGGCAGGAGAGCTCCATCTTGAGATCTGCATGAACGATCTGGAAATGTACACCGGTGTACCCATAAAGGTAAATAGGGAGCGTCTTTCTTTAAAGGTGTTTGTTCACAGAATTAACAAGAATTAAAGTCAAAATAAAATGTTCTTGAACCAATACCGTTTTTGTATTGTTGATTGATAAACAACCTAAAAGTAGCTATTGAAATAATTATCAATCCAGGAAGCGCAAATGTATTCTAAAAGTAAGTTCATTTGCCAACAAAGTTCAGAACTGTTGCTTTAGTGCCATTTTACCAACGGCGTAATACACTTCAACTTCATTACTTGGTTTACTTTCGAAACATATGGCTTGTCAATGTCCGTTTTTCTCAAGTATTGGCTTGTCAATGTCCGTTTTTCCCAAGTATTGGCTTGTCAATGTCCGTTTTCCCAAGTATTGGCTTGTCAATGTCCGTTTTTCCCAAGTATTGGCTTGTCAATGTCCGCTTTTCGCCAGTATTAAGTTCTCAGCCATTTTC
The DNA here is from genome assembly GCA_947846245.1 of Cerastoderma edule. Classification (NCBI taxonomy): domain Eukaryota; kingdom Metazoa; phylum Mollusca; class Bivalvia; order Cardiida; family Cardiidae; genus Cerastoderma; species Cerastoderma edule. The sequence continues at coordinate 45,602,351 of OX401406.1, forward strand.
AATTTTGACTTGTAGTTGAAGGGCCGAAAAAAGATAACTCTTGAATCTTTTGTCCAACAAGGTTCGTACGAGTTATTTCCTTTTGATTAACATGAAACATTCTCCTTGCACGAAACGTGCATGCACACTTTAAGAATTTTCTGCAACCGATTTGGTGTTGCTCAGGCTATATTACTTTCTAATACATTGGACACTTTGGTTAACACAGACTTGTTCCTTATACAAATACAGTCTGACTTGTGTTAAGCAGCCACCCTTTTAAGCAGCCAACCTGCCTTAAGCAGCCACTACAGAAAGTCCCATTGTTATACATGTATTTAAAGTGTAAATCAATTTGTGTTAAGCAGCCAACCTGTCTTAAACAGCCGATTTACTCATAGGCTGGCCTCTTAACACAAGTTTGTACTCTTAGAATCGATCTTCGGATGGGTGTCATTGTGTCGGGAAATATGAAGCATACTGGGTGAAAATGTGTGGTGTACTTATGCCAGACATATCATATATCGACACTTGTTTTTCTATCCTATAGAAATCGGATCCCGTTGTGAGTTATCAGGAGACAGTGTCGGACAGTTCGAGCCAGGTGTGCCTTGCCAAGTCGAACAACAGACACTGTAGACTCTTTATGACGGCCGAACCTCTACATGACAGTCTGACAGAGGACATCGAAAAGGTACATACGATGTCTTACATTCTTTTTAATTCTTTTTCTTCTTGGAAGTGGTCTTATTTATAGGTTATATATCTTTAACCCTTTCCTAAACAACAAATTTTCGACTTTCCCAAATTGAAAGAGTTTGCAGACGACATTTCAAAATGTGATGAAATTGGAAATTAATCTTCTGATAGGGCAGAAAATATTGTTAAAAAGGGAAAACTGCTCGTTACGAGCAATTTCTCCTTTTCCCACAATGCTTTCCAGAGTCATCTGCAACAAAGTGGTCAAACGTCGTTACTGTTTTGGAAAGGGTTAATATATTTTGTTTAATCATGTATATCAAAGATATACAAAGGTCGAGAAGCCGTTTTATTAAATTAAATAAAAATTATTAAAAATCCCTATACAAAAGACAGTTTAGACTCGACACTCGATAACGTAATCATACAAGGCTGAGGAGTTGTTTCCAAGAGCTCAATGCCACGACTACTTACATATAAGTGGAGTTTTCCAACGAAGCATATTTAGATAGAAAAGGCGCACATGCTCCATCTACAACATTTTATAAAAAGCATAGTTTTAAGGCATGTTTGATAGGAAGAAATTGAAAATTGTCATTGGTTTAATAACATGGAATAGATACATTACCTTTGTAACGTTTGTAACTCAAATACCTGAGTATGTCAGAGAGGCCTTTTAAACATGTTTGTTCACAAGTAAGACAATTTGCAATTTAAAATAAAATATCGTGGAATCAATAAAGTTTTTGTATTGTTGTATGATATATCATTAAGTATAGTTATTGAAAGCGTAGTTAATTCGGGCAGCGCCAATGCAATGTATATCCAAGAAAGCACAGTCTATATGTGATGGATCTCAAACCGTTGAAACGCGTTTAGATCTAAAATAAATTATCTCACTATATATACACTTAAATACTAACTGATTTTTTTCGAATGCTATTTAAGCGCGTCTAAAACTCATCCAACAGTATAGCTGTTGCACAGTCTTTGAAGACATTAAATTTTCAACATTATATTTTCCTCACATCTGTGAACAAGCACCCTTAATCATTCGTTGCGTTTTTCTCACATTTAGGGTATAGTACGGAGTACCCAGGACGTGAAGGAGAGAGGACAGTATCTTGTAGAGAACTACGGCTGGGATGCCACCGACGCCAAAAAAATCTGGTGTTTCGGACCCAATGGCTCGGGCCCGAACGTGCTGGTCGACATGACGAGATCCGTGCAGTACCTACAGGACATTCGGGATACCGTGGTGGCGGGCTTCCAATGGGCGACGCAGGAGGTAAGGCATCGCTTTTTCAACACTTAGTTTGCCCGTTCTTTGATAATAGATATTCGTTCAGGAATCCTTGTGATACCATGTATTGCACCATGTATAAATGAATTATATTACAAGATGTGTAGTAAGGTTACGTCATGAACGTTTTATTATTGATGGCTGGGCAACCCGTTATTTTCTTTAAAACATGATGCAAGTCACGCCTTTATCTCATACTGGAGCTTTCAGTGTGACTAGTATTCTGAATTGAAAATCTATAAAAAAAAAAGACCTTCCATAATCGTTTTGTGAACGCAAGAAACGAAAAAGGTTGTCTGTTGATTAAATCAGAAAATAAATGTTTAATTAACCACAATATTTTATTTTTACAGGGAGTACTGTGCGAGAACTCACTGAGGGGCGTCAGATTCAACCTGGTAGACGCCCAGATACATAGTGACCCCGCCCACAGAGGTGGGGCCCAGATCATTCCCACCACCCGTCGGGCCATGTTTGCCGCCCTACTCACGGCTGGACCCCGCCTAATGGAACCAGTCTACTTGGTGGAGGTCCAGTGTGTAGAGGAATGCTTGGGACAGGTCTACAATGTATTGTCGAGAAAGCGCGGCGAGATATTGGAGAAGATACAACAAGCTGGTACTCCGATGTATACCGTCAGGGCCCATCTGCCTGTTAACGAGTCGTTCGGATTCAACGGCGAATTGAGGAAGGAAACCAGCGGAAAGGCCTTCCCACAATGCTTCTTCGACCATTGGCAACGGTTGCCAGGCGACCCTCTCGACGAGTCATCCAGGGCCGGTAATGTAGTGGCTGAGATCAGAAAAAGGAAAGGTCTGAATGAAGGCGTACCAGCTCTTGAAAACTACTTGGATAAACTCAACCAATAAGACTGTGATGAAAGAATGTCGATAAAATTTATTCCTTGCATCGCTTTCGTTTTCGATGAAATGGTTACAAGTGATGTTTTTCAAAAAAGATTTTGACCGTCAATACATGGGCAATAGCTCTAAACAAATGATTTCTAAAAATAAGGTGAAAAGAATTGTTCTTTGGTCTCGAAAGCAACAGCATGTGATGCAGATGATGAGCAACTTATAAAAGCAGGTTTCACAATAAAATAAGTATTTGTTCATACCGGTATTTGATATCCATATGGTCGCACGCATGTATATTGATGTTAGCATTGCTACAAACTAACAAACCATCCTAGAAATGCAAGGAATAGTTTTGGGGCTGTTAAGCTGTAATGATGTGTTTAATGATATGGTTATAGTCGTGGGTAGAGGGTTTGTTTCATGTTGTATCAGCACAATCGATACTGAATTAAAAGAAAGAAAACCATACATATATGAATTTTATTTATATTTTCACACATTTCAATTCAGTTGGTCTATACTCACTTCACACGAAACATTCATCTTCACAATGTTTGAATTATTCTTATTAGCCCAACATTAGCGTGACCTTACCGATACACCCGATAACTTGCTTACTGACATCACAAAATTTATTGTTTTTGGTCCTATTTAAAAGAATTTAATTAGTATGATTGCTCATGACTATGGCATTAGCTGGACTTGGTGTCTAATTAGATGTTACTTGCCAGCGTTTATGGCTAGGTGGCTCATTAATATTCCTTATGAACAAATCTGGTTGGTTAAAAACGTGTTTTAATACACCAGCTACATTCCATTTTATAAAATTTCAAAATCCCATATCAAGCCTCCACAAGCCGAAGCAGTGCTTATTAATATTCCTCGTCCCCTTCATCGTCCATATCTCCCTCGGCGGAGTCGACTCCCACCTCTTCGTAATCTTTCTCGAGCGCCGCAAGATCTTCTCGAGCCTCCGAGAACTCTCCCTCCTCCATTCCCTCACCAACGTACCAGTGGACGAAAGCTCGCTTAGCGTACATAAGGTCAAACTTGTGGTCGAGACGAGCCCAGGCTTCAGCGATCGCAGTCGTGTTGCTAAGCATGCACACGGCGCGCTGGACGCTTGCTAGGTCACCGCCGGGAACCACAGTAGGCGGCTGATAGTTGATCCCTACTTTGAAGCCAGTCGGGCACCAGTCTACGAACTGGATAGTTCTCTTCGTCTTGATGGTAGCGATGGCGGCGTTCACGTCTTTGGGAACCACGTCACCGCGGTACAGCATACAGCAGGCCATGTACTTACCGTGACGCGGGTCACACTTGACAAGCTGGTTGGCGGGCTCGAAGCAAGCATTCGTAATCTCAGCCACGGTGAGCTGCTCATGGAACGCTTTCTCGGCTGAGACGACGGGCGCGTATGTGGCAAGCGGGAAGTGGATTCTGGGATAGGGAACCAGATTGGTCTGAAACTCCGTCAGATCCACATTCAGGGCACCGTCAAACCGAAGTGAGGCTGTGATGGACGAAACAATCTGACCAATCAGACGATTCAGATTGATATAGGAGGGGCGCTCGATGTCCAAGTTACGCCTACAGATATCGTAAATAGCTTCATTATCCACCATGAAGGCGCAGTCAGAGTGCTCCAGGGTGGTATGCGTGGTCAGGATGGAGTTATAAGGTTCGACGACGGCCGTAGCCACCTGCGGCGCCGGGTAGACGGCAAACTCGAGCTTCGACTTCTTCCCGTAGTCAACGCTCAATCGCTCCATCAGGAGAGAGGTGAATCCGGAGCCGGTGCCTCCACCAAAGGAGTGGAAAAGCAGGAAGCCCTGGAGACCGGTGCACTGGTCGGCTAGTTTGCGGATACGGTCCAGAACGAGGTCCACGATCTCCTTGCCGATGGTGTAGTGCCCGCGGGCGTAGTTATTGGCTGCATCCTCCTTTCCGGTAATCAGCTGTTCCGGGTGAAACAGCTGGCGGTAGGTGCCTGTACGGACCTCGTCTGAAAGTAGACGAATCAAATGTTAGATGAAGAGCACATGGTATTAAGAATCAGTATTTCTCACTCACTTGACACAAACTAGATGTTAGATTAAGAGCAAATGATATTAAGAATCAGTATTTCTGACTTAATAGACACAAACTAGATGTTAGATTAGGAGCACACTGTATTAAGAATCAGTATTTCTGACTCACTTGACACAAACTAGATGTTAGATTAAGAGCATATGATATTAAGAATCAGTATTTCTGACTTACTTGACACTAGTAAAATATAAGCTGAAGAGGACAAGGTGCTAAGAATTAGTATTTCTGACTTACTTGACACAAGTTAAATATAAGCTGAAGAGGACATGGTGCTAAGAATTAGTATTTCTGACTAACTTGACACAAGTTAAATATAAGCCGAAGAGGACAAGGTGCTAAGAATTAGTATTTCTGACTAACTTGACACCAGTTAGATGTTAGATGAAGAGCATATGATGCTTGAAATTACTATTTTCGGCTCAATTGACACCAACCAGATGCAGGCTAAAGGGCACATGAAGCTAGGAATTAGTACTATTTACTCATTTGGCTCTGGTCAAAAAAGGGTGGATTATGGTTTCTCTGTTAAGATTTAACGAAATGTATCTAAGTGAAAATCGCCCACGACTCGCGAGTATAATGGTAATGTTTAACGGGTAATTAGGCGACTAGCTCATAATAACAACATGAGAAATAGAAACCTTCAATAACCCTTGAGTGATACGGTATTCTGAATCCTAGTAGTGCTTAGTAATTTTGAACAGAAGTTGATCTTAAGACAAAAGTACGGTTCTGTCACATCCTGTTTCAGTATCAGTATGAATACATTTATTGAGCTCCGAACATTATGTGCAATGAACATATGAAAATTACTTCACTGTGAAACCAGTTTGTTTTCGAAACACATTAAGTGAGGCCAAATCTAACCGAAAAGTAAAAACGGAACATGTGTTACACTGCTTTTAAGCGTTGCAAAAAGTGAAGTCCGCCATACAAAATAAAAAAGTAGAAACTAAAATACAAAGCATGTGGAAAGAAGCTGTAATATTGCTTTGTAAGTATTCCGACAGCAGACTGTAATGTAATTAATTACAGATTATTTTAATTAGATCGAGACTACATTTAAAGACCCAGGCATGTTCTTGAATTGAAGTCTGCAACAAGAAGTCAATACGTTAAAACCAATACGTATAACCAAAGTACAAAGCACATGATAGAAAGCTGAATCGCTGCAGACAGTAGTGTAGTCAGTTAAATATTGTTTTGTCTTCATCAAAACAACAATTTACCGCTAGGGCCTCAAAGACAAATGATTTCTGCATACCCCCTGAGGGGTTCCTTCCACGTGTCTTACAGAACACAGACGTTTAATAACCGCAGCCTCTGCCGTTCGTCTGACTCATGTGCTGCGAGGGAAATTTCGTCTGGAATTTAGTGTGCAGACGAAAATCTCCTTTGAGAATAATAGGGGATGGGGCACAAGAAAAGCTTTGTTTACACAGAAACACGGCATGATATGCAGTCTAGAATGATAACGAATCGCTCGATGATCGTAGGAGGTATGCCACAGACATCTTAAACGTGCTTGGTCACAGATATGAGAAACTTTGGATGTTTTTCTGATACGTCATTTTCTCAAAAACACACCATTAAATAGTGTAAATAGGAGTTGTGGTCACCTTACATGTTTACAATTTGAGTAGCTTCTGATGCACACTTTGCAATCAAGTACACATCGGCGATTTACATTCTTTAAAAAGATATCTTGTCTATGTACAGCTGTGTGTGTGTGTGGGGGGGGGGGGGGATTCCTATTTTCTGGGCGCGGCTCGTAAAGGATCCTCTATGTTACACGCGTAAAAGACATCTGGTGTGATGGAAGCACTTGAACCCTATACAAAATACGTCTGTCCCCTGGAAGAAAAGACCAAAGCCATGTGGTATTGTGTGTAACTTTCACAATGCGCCGCGTCCAAATTGAATTCTCGGATAAGGCTGCACATTCATAGGAACTAGACAGTTTATGAGCCAATACGTGTTGCAAAACAACTTCTTACAACTTAAATTAATGACTCTCGATTCTGCTTCCTGGATACTTTACCAGTACTTGTGTCGAACGTGGGTTGATTTAAGATCGCAAAGTTGACTCTTCTATTCACGGGATTCGAACCCTGAACACTCTCCCCGACATGATGATGTGGTGTTGTGTTCAGCCTACGATTAACCTAAGCGCGAATCGTATTCGCCGAATTGGATCGTCAAATCAGACGACTTATGGTGAGATGGTACTTAGAGAATGGTTTTGTCGTATTAAAACTTTCCCAAACAATAACGACATTTGACCACTTTGTTGCAGACAACTTTAGAAAACATTGTGGGAAAATGAGAAATTGCTCGTTACGAGCAATTTTCCCTTTTCCCACAAGGTTTTCTGTTCTATTTGAAGAATATTTTTCAATTTAATCACATTTTGTAATGTCTTCTGCAAACACTCCAATTTGGGACAAGCGAAAATTTATTGTTTGGGAAAGGATTAATAAAAGACCATTTCAGAAGGCCACTCATCATTACAAAATTCACTCTTTGAGGCACTACACATGTGTTTTCAAAGCAAGTCTATTTTCCCTACACAATTGCAAAAACGAATGCTGCAGATGATCAAAAGATTAATCCTGAAATCGAGCGATATACTAAAGACAAATGAGCCGTACATATAAATGCCCCCAGTGCAGACAACTATTGGCAAAGCCTAACGCATTTGCATTAGGAAGCAGACGATCTTTCCCCGGACACAAACACGTTTTGCTGAATTTGCAACTCTATACCCCTGTTGAATTCCAAAACCCTTTGTTGCGTTTCGACATCGGTCTAAATCGAAAGTACCAACAGTCATTATTTGTATTGTATATCTTAAAAAATGGGATAACATTTCTTTTTTATCGACAGCTAGAAATATATGACGAAAATGAAGGAAATGGAGCTACTGGTCATGAGCCATTTTGTTGGGCTTTTTCCACGTTTTCGTTCATTTAAATGTTTTCGAAACTCGGTTTATATGCAGTAATGGGTTGGAACTCGAACAGAAAGGAGTTCCTTTCGAGCTTGATAAATTGATATGTTAAAATTTAAAAATATTAGAACTATTCTGTATGATAAACTAGTTGTATTAGCATGATCATGTCAACAATTTTCTTTTTGATTTGATGGTTTATCATTTCTGGTACAATCATCTACAGCTCCATCCCCTCTGTCTCTTTCTACATATTCTATCTATATCTCTATATAACTCTTTCTCTACTCGTCCCCATTCTCTCAATAGGTGAATTTACAATTATATGATACATATTTTTGTATTGTATTGCTGTCATGTTGTAATGTTATTAAGGAGAGTGAGTCAATAAGCTTATAGCTTCCGTCCAAATCCTATTGTAAAAGCATTTTACAAAAAAAATTGTTTAAACTAACAATTTTCTTTGTGGTTTAACGTTTTCGTCTTAGAAGGATTCAATCTTTAAAGAAATAATGAGTACAGGGTTTGCTTCTCCCTCGAATTATCACATGTCTAATCTTTCATGTCCCAGACAAGCATTCCATTGTACATGTATTTCTTATCTTCTTCAAGGCTGCATTCATCTGTCTACATGTAGTAAACCCCTGACTCATGTATGTTTCGTATTGAAAGGTGATGTACAGCTGTTCCAATAAAGGTTTTATATACAAACGTATATGCGTTGGCACCTTGCCCACATCAATTACCAGAAAGGGAAAAATGCGAAACCGAGCCCCTTCCCTTCATTACTTAACCTCCTAACCAATACACAGTTCCACGCACAATATTCACCACATCGGAAAACACAAGATCAATTGATAGAAAAAAACGACAATATATACAGGAATTCCGAGTTCAAACCCAACCACAACTACAAAGTTGTGAGACTTAAACGGCCTGGGCAATTATTAAATTGTTTCGCAACACAAATAATTGTTCGCCCTTTGGGAACATAGTATGGGGCTTGGAATATAATACAGTGAAGAACTTTTAAAGAAATGTCATCATGAATCATGGAAATGTTCACTGACAACCGTGATATAGTTGTGTTTTGTTGAACCTTGCATGATAAACTAGAACATTGACCTCGCTAGACAGTAGAATGCAATGTGACGGACTAAAAATACGCACCTTAATTTTGATGAATTTAACTCCCCTTGGAGAGTAAAAAACGTTATCAAAGTTTTCACGAACTATTTCAAAATCATTCTACAAATCTTACATTTGGACAATCTTCAGAAACAACACGGCGAGATGGTTTTTAAGATGCTTCAAAAATATAGTTTTCGGGAATTAAATAAAGCAGAGATTCGTAATGAACGCGTGTAGGCTGTCAAATTCCTTTCGCAAAATGCGCTCTCTCTATAGATGCGTACTTTAGATTTGATTATTCTCTGTTGGCCTGCTGCTGTGCATTTTCCGACACCACCCCCTCTCCCCACGAAAAGCATATTAAACGGATACCTAATACACCACGTGTATTGAACAAAGAAAACTATAATTACGAACAAATGTGGCAGAATAAGACAATAAACGTGTGTTCGGCATACAGAGCCTTCGAAAGACTCTCGCTGAAGGATTGCTTGCATGACATTTTCGTTCGTAGATAATTATGCTTATCTTTTAAAGAAACAGCCCTTACTCACTCGCTCAATTCGCCACGGCCCGTCGTTTCTACTCGATACAAAGAGTCTAGGTCTAAGACAATCGGTTTTTTTTTTAACATAAACCCTACATGTTGACTGCTAAAAACTCATTTATATAGTCTGGTTTCGTGTCGTATTTTCTGATATCACGTAACGTAGTGGTTAAGGAGGGATCCAAGATTACGCATTAACCCTGCACATCCCCTTTCATTTCGATCTCTCCTAATGCAGCTGTTTCTCTAAAACGCTCAATTACCAAGACCACCCCTTTGTCTCGAATTCGGTAGAATTCTGCAGAGTCTGCATTTCCTATCAAACAATCGATTAGATCGAAGAAGACAGCGAAGACGATTCGGGGGAAAAGGTTTAATAAACTATTAAAAAAGTATCCACAATATGATCGTAAGGATATTCAGAACAAAACTCAGTTACTATTTGCTTAATCTTTGATTACCCTGACTACCACATTCACGATATAAAACGAGACTACAGCTCCGCTAAAAGGTCGATTACTACATGTATAACCAGGATACAGGAAGCATTTTAGAACGATAACGTTTTACTATTAATAAAAGCGCTGTGTTACATGTACCTTGAATGGTGGTTTAAGTACTAGTAAAATGACAGCTGGTTTTATCCAAGAAGAACCAAAGCATTTCTGGGATACATGTATACCCAAAAATAAACATAGAAATTGACGAAAGTATCATTAATTAGCATATAGGTCTGCTTTTACATATGCAGCATTAAACGTGACAGTGTAGTGTGTCCGCAGATGTCTTTGAAATACTATACACTCTCAGAATAGTTCATCTATCAGCCCTTTCAATGCTGGGTAACTTTCTTGTAATATATTTTTGTGTCGACTGCTTTCAAAAACCTTAGATATCTGCTTACTTTTGTCAAAGAAAGATATTAAGAGTAGCAAACAGATTAGATCATATGCCAGACGCCAATTTAAATGGCGACTGGCCTTAATCTAATCTAATTGCATAAGCATGAAGTCGGTTCCAACACTCTAGGGTTGAACGATTCATTTTCTATGCTTACGAAACCGCGAAACGAATATGGAGCAGAAGTGGGTAGCGTTTTACTAAACACCCAATGCGCCAAGAATTTGCAAAGTTCAAAATAACATTCCCTCTTATTTTGAAATTAAATATAATAGTTTTGCAAAGTAAAGTCTCATTGAAATCGTCTCACCGAAACTCATCCGAAGACGAGTCAAAGTATACACTGTTTTACTTTAGCTCAAAAGAATAACCATGTCGATTTCAGTATCGACTTGTGTAATTATATTCCCTCAGGTATTTGATTAAAAGCTACCCTGGTTGAGAAATAACAGACGAATGGAGAGGTGCATTCACTGCAACTTTATCACTAAAATACTGCTGAAAATGGATAAAACCTGATTCCAATCCCAGATTTCTTGTCTGCCTTTATTGGATCGATAAGACTAGCAAGGGGAGATAACTGCGATCAGTTTGGTCCATAACAGTAGCTATTCTTAGACCACCAATATTGCTTACCGACAACGGTTGGTTCCAGGTCTATGAACACTGCTCGGGGTACATGTTTCCCGGCTCCAGTCTCGCTGAAGAACGTGTTGAAGGAGTCATCTCCGCCTCCGATCGACTTGTCGCTGGGCATCTGGCCGTCTGGCTGGATCCCGTGTTCGAGGCAGTACAACTCCCAGCAGGCATTGCCCATCTGGACCCCGGCTTGGCCGATATGGATGGAGATACATTCACGCTGAAAAACGGGAAACCATCACTAAGCACTCTGGAACCTTTACAATAGCATGGAGTCAATACGGGGTATACCATGGGCCAGGGTACCGTTTTACTAAACATCTTAAGCGAACTATTTGCGTAAGTCATAACTGATAGACACTATTATCAGTGTTTAATGAATATGTCTTCATCATAAAGAACCAAAATGGGTATGCATTTTATAAGGAACGAGTTGAACCATTTTACAAAAATGGGGTCTGTATGCATGCTGCGCAGTAACATTACGCAACAGAAAAACGTAAATGACTTGATAGCAGAGTGCATATCTCATAATTCGGGTTTCTGTCTGGAAAATGCGTTATTTACACCAGTCTAGGCTGTAGCCGCTAATCAATAACTTTGTAATTTGATCTAGTAAATATTCCGTTTTCCCATGGAAATAGCTGTCCTGTTTTGTCTTCCAAAATGCGTTTATCCCTTTCCAAAAAAATACCGACATTTGACTTCTTTGTTGCAGACGACTTTAGAAAACATTGTGGGAAAAGGAGAAATTGCTCGTAACGAGCAATTTCGCCTTTTACCCACAAGGATTTCTGCTCTATCTGAAGAATATTTTTTAATTTTATCACATTTTGAAATGTCGTCTGCAATCTCTTTCAATTTGGGACAGTCGAAAATTTGTTGTTTTGGAAAGGGTTATTCGACGGAAGACTTTAGTTATGACGCCGTTAGGGCGGTTGAAGTAGAATAAAGCGTACTGTCGATAATGACAAATCAGGAAAGGATCAAATACTATGTTTTTTCCATTCCATTATAACGGTTTCCAAAAATGTCCGCAGCAGATGGGTATAGTTATTAAAATGCTAGATAAAGACTGGATACAATAGTTCTCCAAGTCAAATTTTAGTACAAAAAATCATCCTTGTATTAAACGACATAAATAAACATGACATGAAAGTTGTGAATAAAACAGCTTTCATCTTAGCAGTAAACACTTGGCATTCAGATTACAAAAAAGAACAGAACAGGGTTTATCATACGAGTATATGTTGCATAGTAGCCTGGAGTCCTGGCCCATGCTAACCCGCATTCGCGGTAAACGAACGGGCCAGGCCTCCAGGCTAGTTGCATAGTCCCATTAGGCATACTTTATGCAAGATATGGAACCATGTGGTTTCTTATGAAGGTTATGATATACACCAATACTTGATATCGAAGAGGAATTGAATAAATCATTTAAATAAAACTTTGACTACTTTATTTGATTATAAACAGTTAAAAGAGTTTGACGAGCCTCAAATGCTGTCTTGGTGTATTTTGCCATATAAATCAACAAAGTTCCATTTTATTTGCAGACATTAGAGAGTTTTACTTGAAAACAGACGGATTTATATAATTATATCCCCTGGTTTGTCATTGTGTGATGGTCTGGAAGGTTTTTATTTTACAAATACGAATAAAATGGTAAACATTCTGACTGTATTGTTCCATATCAACCCATTACCAAACAATAACGACATTTGACCAGTTTGTTTCAGGCAACTCTGGAAAACGTTGTGGGAAATGGAGAAATTGATCTTAAGGAGCAATTTTTCCTTTTCCTACAATGTTTTCTGACCTATCAGAAAATAATTTTTCAATTTCACCACATTTTGAAATGTCGTCTGCAAACTCTTTCAATTTGGGACAGTCGAAAATTTGGCGTTTGGTAAATTGTTAAGAGGTGTACGCATGGCTAACATCATACTAGATTATCCTATGTCACCAGCTGTGCATACAAAAACTAGCAATCGTTCGCTTGAGTCATAATCGACAATTTTTGCTATTTTACTTTACCCTTTCAATGCGAATACATGTACATGTATACGTCTGTTTCAAACTGAAAGCACCGATAGACGACAATAATAGCTAACAGCAAGTGATGAATTTAGGATTTTATATGGATGGTCATTGAGTATTACTTTATGGAGCAACTCATCTACATAAACGGGTACAGAAGATATTTTTGGAAGTTGATGTAGAAACCATGGTGCCCTAAAGGAGAAACTGTTTATCATAAGCAATTAATCCTTTTTAAAGATAGATTCTCAAGTTTCATGCAACAGATGTTCCATCGTGAGGTTACATACAGGAAATTGTTAGTTCAGTAATTTCGAATGTTGATGCACATATCACTTCTCTTGTACATACTTGGTTTATTAAAGACGGTACTAAATCGGATCTAGAAAATGAACGAGTAAGTGAACATTTAAGCAGTCTAAAGCAATAACCACAAGGTCATTTCTAGAAAGACCACGCTCGATTATCATTTAAGTTCGTCCTATATTGTTGTAATCATATTTCGTTTTGGATCCGTTTTAAATTAACTAATGACAAAGTCTCTAAAGCTTCAAGTTAAAAGGAGAATCTATAGTTAGTTTGTATGTCTCCTGTTTGGTTTACCCTAAGAATGCTGGGTAATTTTATTAAAGTAGATTTTCGTGTCCTCGGCTTTTCAAAACCGTAAATAACTGCTTAATTTTGAAATGGAAAGTTATTCAGAGTAGCAAACAGGTAAGACCACAGGCCAATCGCCAATTTACTTGACGCTGACCTGGGTCTCACCTAACATAAGCATTCATTGGTTTCAGTACTATAAGGGTTAATGCTGTTTCTTTAACAATAGTTTGTCATATCATAACGGAACGACTCCCCATCCTTATCTATGGTATTTCATCACCAGTAATGCACAGATTTCTTTTCAAGACGCTAATTGCTCTCCATATAAACATAATTGATCAGTTGCGAAAGACGAATAAATCATGCGGCTATGCTTCATCAAATTTTACAAAGGATATTGGGCGAGTGATGTCTCCAACAGGCTTAAAAATAATGAAGTAAATTGCACCGAGTCAAACCGTCTAATCAACAAAGTCTTGCCCAAACGATATAGTTTAAACAGTTCTTTGAATAACCGAGGCTTTCAAAAATAAACTCAATCATTATCAATTCACAATTACCAAATAACAATTGTAAATTATGAACACATGCGTATAACACAATCAAATAAACATAATTATTATCAAGAATAAGGCTAAATTCAAAAATGATTTATAAAAAAGTCAAGCATGCTTTTCGCATTACTCACCATGTTGAGGCTGGTGTATTCTCTCTCACTCCGCACAAGCTGCTACGTGAGACTGAAATGAACACAAAGGGCTTGCTGCGTGGTGTCTAATAGGGGAAAATCGACGGGAAAGTTCTAGTCGAGCTATAGAATATGGTGTAGTCTGTTAACATTTGAATTTTGCTTGTTCACAGATAAGACAAATTGAAAGACAAAGTAAAACGATGTTGATGAAACAATGGAGTTTTGGTATTGTCGTATGAAATACAATTAATAGTACCTTTTGAAAGCATTATCAATTCAGGAACCGCCAATATATCAAATAATGTAAAGTGTATACGATAGACAAAAGAAAACCGTTGCAATGGTTTTGGATTTTAATAAAAATCAATTCATTGTATACAGGCTCTTAAAATTTAAAATTACAGACATCCTTCGCTTTTAATTTTTCAATGTGTATCAAGAAATCAAATTTCAACATTAAACGTTTTTCACATCGGTGAACAGTCTTAACATTTTACTACATGATATCCCATTTTAACACTTCCCCTGCAGGCAAAAATGGTAAACCAACCCGTCTGAGTCGGTGGCAAAAGGAGGAATTGCCCAAGATTAATGCGTTCCTTTACTGTAATTACTTTTATTCATCATAAGGAAATAATGGGATTTTCTTGTATTCTCTTTTAACGTAGGTTGATTCTTTTTAATTCAAATCAGTCACACGTTCCTATATGGAGGGTATGGTGAGAAAAGTATATTTCTCAGAAGAACGTTGTTAAAAGATAAACATTTTATTAAATGTAATCTCCCCACTTTCGGGGAAAGATCTACACAAACTAAATTAACATTTTTGCTTTTGCTGTACTATTTCACATGGAAGCCATGCATTGTCGAGGGGCTTGTCTCACAAGGCTATATAACTTTATGTCAACGTTAATAAAATTATCGTAATCATCAAACCTCATATGTAACTGTTTTGTGAATGAAAAAGGTAAATGCATTTAAAAGTGCTTTGACGATTTCATAGGCAGTACTCATGTTCCGTTCAAGTCTTAGTTAATGATTTTCTAATGTGCTCTTTTTCTCTTTATGAGTGTGCTTACGACGAAATTCAGTGTTTGAACCTTCCTGACACGGGCCCCAGTTATTAGTGTCCAATTTACTTCATTACTACAGACACAGTTGCTTCGTAACTTTTACTAGAGTTTAACATTTAACTTTTTCCAGCTTTCTCGAACTAGCCCCTGCTTGGTCTTATCGAGTTACTCACTCATCAACCACATCTGGTAAAGGTCTATTTCAAGTATTACGTCATGGAAGGTGAAAAATCGTTGTGAATAATACCTCGGTGATCTAACCGGCTGTTATTCATGTAACGAGCGACATGGGAAAACCGGTGGACGTTTGCTTCCTAGAAACCTAGCTACTTTTGGAGGGATTGGTATCAACGTAATCCTTTTGCAAGAGTTAGTACAGAAAATCGCTTGCAGAATTGCAGGGGTGTCCGAAGATTATTCGGACCCCTCTACAATTTTCGAGAGTGAGCAAACGACCAAGATGCTGCTAAAACATTACACAAAAGCATCATTAACATGTTTATCCTGGGAATCCACATACTCACCCACTGTCTAATACAAGCGGATCAGATCATACTACCATTCGACAAGACGCTTCAGAGCCCCAGACTAGTACTCGTGGATCTAGGAACGCAGTAATGAAACTTAAAAATGAGGACACGATGTTAAACACCCTGAGACATAGAAAAAGATCATTTTATACTCATCCACATAATGGCATATTAAAGTAACTTTAAAGTTATTTAGAAAATTACAATGAAATATGATTCAGGTGCTTATTAAGTACATATTTTGATTTTTTTTTAATGACTTCGATACTTAGGAATTGGCCTCACAATAGTTTTTACTACAAGAACGATATGCTTGTATCTGTTTGAAATCACAGGACAGTTTTTGTCCTAGTACCACCAAGAGAGACATAACACAACTTATATCATCAGTCAATATCAACAATTTGAAACATTGTTGAAAATGACATTATACCCCAAATAGTCGAATCAATGTAAAGATATGGAGAAATAACTAGTTGCTAGAAAGTTGTATATTAGAAGTGTACATGTGTATTTAATATTCTTGATCTTTCAGTTGGAAAAGGTCAGTATTGGCTGGACATCTTAGCCCCTTTTGATGAATCGATAGCGTATATGCTTTGAAGAATGGCCTCGTGTTTGATACATGGTTCAGCCAAAATTCTTTCAAATGCAACACGATTTATTTGTCTCTCATCATCGGTAAATTATGTTATTGGGGGAATCCATTAGGACCCAATCAAGCTATCGAATCTTCGTCATTATGTTTACCATCGGATTGGTTGTCATATTCAATTCAAGAATGTATGCATATACATGTAAAGTGTACTCCCCATTACGACTGAAATAAGAAGACCACGGGGAAGAACATCTAAACAGCCTACCTAACTCGGATGATGCAAGCTGTAATTGCATTAGAAAGGAAATATCTACGTCTGGCTCACTCAGGCTACTATTCAATTGGATACAATGGAGGCTTTCTATGTGTATACTCTTAATATATACACGTGGCCTTTGTGGAAAAGAGATTATAAGGTAGACAGGTGTTTAAAGGCTCATTTACGCTGATTCTGTGCTGCATTTGTTAAAGACAGTATCACATTTACGCTGATTATGTGCTGCAATCGTTAGAGACAGTATCACATGATGCCTGTGCTATCTGTGTCTGTCTGCTAGAAGTTTGTATTACCTTACCAAGCATTTACAAAATAAAATAGGTACTACAAAGAGGGAGAAAAATTGTAACAATGTTTCTCAGAATGAATTTCAATTGTGGAACCTGGTGCGCATACGTCTTTTATGATAGTCATTCGGTCAGAAATTTCCCACTTTTAATCGAGTTTCTCTAATGAAGTATCACCCTCAGTAGCACAACCTAGCCTTACTGGACCATCTTGACAGAGGAGAACAGTGGTCAAGGGGTAGAGCGTCGGCCTCGGGACACGTACGAGGGTCTTGGGTTCGAATCCCGTAGGTAACGGGATCTCCTTTGCGACCTTTAATTAGTCCTCATTCAGCACGTGTAGGCTACTAGTTAAGAATCTAGGGGGCAGAATCTTGTGTGCTTTATCTAAATTGTACGACCTTTTTTCACAATCGGTGTTAAATGAATAAGGGTAAACTAAATCGGACCATCTCAGTGTCTTTCCGGATCCGTATTGAAAGAATATGCTGATCTCGAAATGGTCGGGGTCTGGGTACCGTTTTCCTAGACAACTTAAGGATAATGTTTGCGTAAGTCAAAACTGTACAAAATTGTAATGTGACACATCACCGGAAACGCCTCGGAGATACGATTCCGATGATGTGTTACTATGCAATATTGCCTTGTCCAATATTGAAATAAGAGGGAGTGTTGTTGTTAAGCATGATTTGTAGTAAAACGGTGTCCTGGTTTGTGTGTTTAACCTACACTACCAAATGCAGGGTATACGCACGGGCAAGAACCCAGCTTATGTCGACAAATGACTTGGTTTAATAAAAAAAACAAGCGAGTATTAGAACGTGTTTGGGCTTACCATTCCGAGATGGTTTAGAGGTAAACGGTTGACACTTGAGGCCGGACATTCCGGGTTCGTTAGTGGCTTATTACTGTATTGGGAATTGTCCTCGAGTACACCACTTTTTCTTGATTATGCGTAGAACCAAATTCTTCATTTCACTCAATATTTTCAAAACTTTGTCGACTAGGGATACATAAAAATACATCGGTTTTACAAGTTTGAATAACACACAAATCTTGTCGACAATATTGTGGAAAGGTTTTCTCTGGCGAGTATGAAATGTTTATATAGGCAAAGGTCCAGATTATTGTGTGTATTTCTGCACATAACCTCTTTATGTGTACGCTTTAATTCACATTATTAGCACCCGTTAGAACCGTGTCGAATAAAACGATTTCAATAAGATAGGATTCTTCTATATTATTTGTTTGAAATATTATATAATAAAGTGTAAAATACCTAAATAAGTCTTCGTATATAGACCATTCATAAATGCCTAAATACTGTACATGTATATTGCTTGTTAATCCATACACAATCCAAGCTGTGCAACAAACATCTGTCACATCTATCTTGGCGGATCAACCAACTCACTGTATTGGATTAGATACATGGTCTAAATCAAAAGTAATAACAGACATTGATTAAAGCGTTTGAGAAATGGCAATTTTGGTGATACGTTGCTGAAAACAATTTTACAAAAGGAGAATCCGCTCACCATTAAAGCTTCGCTTAAGACTAATGCACATAAATTTGATACCCTGCATGGTTACAGTTGACACCTTTCAACTTGGAAGTCCCAAATTCGATCTCTTATATGACGAGGAGTCCATCAATATGCTATTTTGCAAGACATTTAAGAGCAGTAGTCTAGACCTGGTGAATACAAATAAAGATGCTATGTAACTGAAACATTGTTGACAAGATGATAAACCCAATACAAATATATACATTTGTTAGATAGCCAAATGGGAATAGAATAACCATATCGGTATGACTAAAGGGAGAATAAACGCCAAAGTCCACATACTTGGGAAAAAGGTTAACAGAGGGTTCAAAGAGCAATTGTCATATTCATTTAATATCATTATATTTTTTACATATGATAAGTTTTAACTGGTGCAATTCAATGCCACAACAAACGACAGAAATTTCAAGACATTCCAATGAGACACTAAACTATGAGTCTGGAGGAAAATATCTTTAGTGTTATTGAAGTAGTAAACTATTCTTCCGACACGCATACGAAGTACACAACATTTAAAAGGTGCTTTTTCATGGATGAGAACATTTGAAAGGCAACATAAAATGTACTCGTATTTGAAACAATGCAATGTATAGTTGTATGATATAGAATTAAAAGTAGCTATTGAAAGCGTAATTAATTCATGGAGAAATTATATTTTTAAGTATTTGTAACTACAGTATACATGCAATAGATTTCAAACCCGTTGCATCGCATTTTAATTAAAATACATATCGATTCCTTGTATACTTAAAACTTGAATACGAACAAGTTTTGCTTCGCTTTTCGCAATTTGTGTTGTACCAGAGCACACGTGTTGGACATCTGAAAAAATATAAATTTATAACCGTAAAATTTCCGAACATCTCTAAACAAGCAGCTTTAAAGCATAAGGGAGTTATTTGGATTTTCATTAGTGGTAGATTCCTTGTTGACATCACGATTAATGATAATGGTTCAACCACAAATTATCAGCCCTTATGAGCATTCAAAATGGGAACTTTTCATCGTGTAGAGCCGGACATCACAACATAACTGACATAGTGATTACATGTCACAAATCCCATGTAGATGAATAAATAACCAAAGTGTGATGCCGATGCAGGCATTAGTATAGTAACCCTCTCAAAAGTAGGTTAAGAACCATTATAGAAACTGTAACAAGATAATGAAATGATGATTGGGAGATACTATGTCTTTGTCAGTGGTTATGTAGCACGTGTGCAAAAGTAATGTATCATGGAGTGAGGGGTTAACCCTTAGAATGTTAAGTAATTTTCTAACAATAGATTTTTGTATCATCTGCTATCCAAATCCTTAATTATCAGATGAATTCTAAGGAAAGATACTGAGAGTAGCAACCAGGTTAGATCACAGGCCAGCCACCAATTTACTTGGTGACTGGCTTGGATCTAACCTGTTTGCATAAGCATGAAGTTGGTTCCATCACTAAAAGGATTAATTGGCTTGCTACATACATGGCAAATCTTAGACAGTAAAGTATCCCTGTTGTATGTTAGTTTCTTGAAGCTTATGCTGTAAGTGGAGGGATTGATGCAAGAGTGATTCCATTGGGTTTATCCTCGTTTAATCAATTTTTCATTAACATTCTCGCTTTCTTGGAGTCACAATTTTTTGGCTAGGGCTTCCTCTTTCTCACAATACGTTTCTTTTCTTCTTTTGTCGCTTAATACTTCTAAACTGTTGATAGTGAATACGGTAAACAAATGTATGGATTAAAAGAGAAATAGAACAAAAGCTTTATCTGTCAGGATCCATAACTTTTAATGAAGACTTTTATGACAGTTTATACAATTGGTAAGGACCAAAGTTAAATTTGGTTCTTTAATGCCTTTTTTTTTTTTACAATAATTCAGTCATACTGTAGCTTACAGTACAACAATCCATGCTGATTGGACTTTTGTCTTATAAAATGATTTTCCTAGATGCTTACTTCTTTTACACATGTACACGATTGCTCAATGGAAAGAAACAAATAAACCACTACAAAAAAACTTGAATGACTTTTGAAGATAAAATAAGATGAGCCAAGTCTATATCTTAACTCTTTCCCAAACAATAATGACATTTGACCACTTTGTTGCAGACGACTTTAGAAAACATTGAGGGAAAAGGAGAAATTGCCCATGACAAGCAATTTTTCCTTTTCCCACAATGATTTCTGGCCTATCAGAAGATTATTTTCCAATTCCATCACATTTTGAAATGTCGTCTGCAAACTCTTTCAATTTGGGACAGTCAAAAATTAGACGTTTGGGAAAGCGTTAAGACATCTGAAGTTGAAATAAGTTATCCTACTTTCTCCGCTAATGGGAAAAAGTAGTAACCAATTAGAATAAAGAAATACAGACGGAGGTTCAAATGTGATTTCAGTGACTAGGAGTCTCATCTAAATTGCTATTACATTAACTCTTAGTTAGTACCCTGACTGTTCTCTGTAAATATAGTAATATGTTTGACTGTAAATAAAGATATCAAATGACATAGAAAGAAACATAACAAGTCTAGAAATGTACAAAAATAGACTAAAAACAATACAAAGCTTGGCAGTCATACAAACTACTTTACATCATAAACTTTCTTAAATATAAAAGAACATCCACACACGCATTTGGACAAAAGTGTAAATTGCTCGATCGAATAATAGTTTATCATCATTTCCATGCTCTTTGATGAAGCTAAAACATTTAAGAAAATAAATATCTACAGGAAAAAATGTTTTTTATCATCATATTTTTCATAGGGGATAATCAATAACCTTTTTTTTTTCATACTTAGTTCTAGTCAATGGTATTTTGACATATCACAGTTTCTAGTATTCATCTACTCAACCATAATTTCTATATCCAACAGAAGTTAAGACTTCTGAATGAACAAAGTTTATGATTATTCGAACAAATTATTCACCTAATAATTAACAAATGTAAGATCCAGCTAAAAATATTTCCCTGGGAAAGCTTTTTTTTTTTATTTTTGCCAAGATTTAGTTTGGCCTATCACCTTTCAACAACAATATCTACAAAGTGACTTTATTTAAATACATGGAGCTGTAAGAAACATTGGGGTATGTGAACCTAGAAAGCTTGAAGAACATAGAAGTATGCGTTTCCTCAAAAATAGCAAGGCTAAACAAGGCCTGAGACAGAACTGACTGACTCGAAGGTCTATGATGATGCACCTCATAAAACTCAATCTTGATATTAAAAAAGTATATCAATGAACCTATTTCTGTTAACCCTTTCCCAAAAAATGACGACATTTGACCACTTTGTTGAAGACAACTTTAGAAAACATTGTGGGAAAAGGAGAAGTTGCTTGTGACAAGCAATTTTTCCTTTTCCAACAATGTTTTCTACCCTTTCAGAAGATTACTTTCCAATTTCATCACATTTTGAAATGTCGTCTGCAAACTTGTTCAATTTGGGACAGTTGAAAATTTGTTGTTTGGGAAAGGGTTAATTGAAGCACATGGCATAACCACAATAAAATACTTTTTGATTATTGCAATGTTTAAAAAAATCACCTTTATTAGGCTGAATGCAACTACAAAAATATCTATATACTGGGTATTAAACAAGCACATGTTTAAAATGCTACTTTTTTAACTTTACCAAAAGCTTTACAAGGACTCTTTTAAAGATTACTTCATTGAAATTCATACAGAAAAAAGGACCATGAATGCAATAACTGTGGAAGTCATACTTATGGATGTCTTCACCAACTCACAAGTTAACACAAACCAATTATGGATATTAATCTGAAGACAAAACAAACATATCAGAAATTAAAAAGAATTAACCCCATTTTGAACATAAGAAAAATGCTGAAACAAACAGCTAAAAAAGGGGGATTTTTTTTTTGCATGTTTCTATCTTCTTTAGTGAATTTGATTTTCTACTACATAATTTCAAAATGGAAAACATACATAATTTTAAAATGGTAAACATGTATAAGTGGATTAGGTAAAAAAGAGGATCTTAAAAATGATGTATCTGTTTGTTGTATGGGGTTTGATGCAGTGTTTACAATTCTGTTTGATAATGGCTTTCCTTGGATAGAACAGTATGAGGCGAGCGTTTTGAAGTATCTAGTAAAAGATACTTCATCCACACAGTCGTGCTTGTAAGGAATAAACCTGGGACCCTAGGGTACATTTCTACCACCTTAACAACTTGGCCAAGGGGTTGTTGGAAAAAAAAACGATTTAAATTCACATAAATTAACAAAAATATATCTAACCATGACAATTAATCCTTGGCAGTATTCAGTCTTTCTTCTTCGATTTCTTTGGCTTAAAAATGAATCCAATGGCAATAAATACAGCTATGAATATATGAGGTATACAATAAATATTTCTCCAGTATCCTATGGTGTTATCCAGTGACAGGAGAAGGAAGCCCATACAGTTGAAATCAAACCCACGCATCTTGAAGAACCAGCAGGCCCAGTCAAAAACATGTCGCTGCGATGCGGACTTATCTTTTCTGAAAGCGTTGATTAGAAGATCCTCAGCAACAAGGATAAAAGGAACTGTCAGGAAGCTGAGGTAGTACCCTGGGTGGATTCCGTGCCAGAAAGCACTAACAGCCATGGTTATGGCAACCCTTAAATGATACAAACACAAGAGGTCAATGTTTTTGGCAAGGACATTTCTAAACAAACAGGAGCTTTTGCATGATGAAGCTTTCCCCTTGTAAAGCTGTTTGTTCACAGTTGTTAGAAAATTTAGAAGTTAAAACAAGAATAATTCAAAACTATACTTTTTATGTTCTTTATGTACTTTTGTATAATATGGACGGAAAAATAAATAGTCAGTGTAGGCAAAATGTTGAATGTGTCTAAAGGATATTTTACATTGACACTCAAATGTTCTCATCAGTTGGCAACAATTGAACAGAAGTAGAATGTAAGTGTCTTCTACTCTACCAAGGGTCTGGGGTTTGATTTCTCTTTTCTCCATTTATCTAAAAATACTTTAAACAATATGATAATTCGTTTTCATCGACAATTTGATATCAATTCATTAATATGCTCTTTGAACACTGGCTCTTGGTTATCTGAGATGCATAATGATAAAACAATCATCAATTTGAAAGAAAAGAAGATCATTGGAAAAATGACATTAATAATCTTTGCTTTCTTTATTCCAAGTTCTTTTGGAAGAAACTATCATAACCAAAGCTATATGGCTTAAATAAGGATAGAGTTTTCCTTTTTACAAAGTTGTTTCCGAAGTCATCAGCATCAGACACATAATTTGATTTATAAGGGATATCTTACCATGTCAACAGTATTTCAATTATTTTACAGTTTTTCTGAATTTCACCAAGGTCTTGCCCAAGGCCACTACATGAAGGAGACAGGTAACTATCCAGTTTTATGGAATGATGGTTTATTCACTTATATGGGTTTTTATATCACATCAACATTAATTCAGTGAAGTAACGATGCTCGACTCTTAATGATGGAAGAAGACCCCATACTTCACAGCTCATAAGGGCTAGTTAAGCCTGGAAGACCCGTTGACACTCTATAGGTCAGTAAGGAGACTATCTCTTATGAAAATCCTAATACCTTCACCGTGATTTAAACCTATGAGGAAAGAGGCCATGTGATTTTAAGTTCTGTACTCTAACCACTAGGCCATGGAGGGCCCTAATGGAATGACATGGCTATGGATGTATCATGAATGTACTCACCTGCTGGCACCATAGCTCCGAGGCAGTCTTCTATGCACGTAGGCTGCAAGCCAGTATTGCACACTCATGTTCCAACTTCGCAACCCTTCTCGCGTGGTCGGGGCCAACTCACAGCCCCAGATGCTCAAATTGTGTATTGTCTCAAACTCATATTCTACAGACTTGGGATCTTTCTGCTTACTGAAATAAGGTATTGAAAAGAAAGATTATTTTTGAAAAAATAGATTCGATTTTATACTTGTAGTTGTTTCAAAATAGAAACTGGATTGTTATATTAAAAACAAAACAACATCAGAATCTTTTCTGATCCTTCAGCTTGAATTCCTTTCACAATGTCTACTAGCAAATACCATCAACAAAGATGATACACAGCATCATTTCGTAATGCATTAATGACAAAAGATTTCAAATTACTATGATTGTTAGTTCAAGCAACTGCAAATACCAAACACACCCAACATACACTGCTTTCAAGCTTATTTATATGTAATTCCAAGTGCTTTAATGTTCTAACCATGTAAACAAATAGCAAATGGCATTTGCTTAAATAAGAAATCTCCATCCACATAAAACATGTCACTGTTCAGCTAACAGGATATTAACCCACAGTGGTGTGAAAAGAAGAACAGAATAGATATCGTAAGTGATTAAATGTTCTCATTCTATTAACAAATAGGAAGTGGCATTTGCTTAAATAACAAACCACCATCCACATAAAACATGTCACTGTTCAGCTAACAGGATATTAACCCACAGTGCTGTGAATAGAACAACAGAATAGTTTGTTACCCCTCACTTGTTTGCATAGCGGGAGCAACACCATTTCAGCAATGAATGGTGTTTTAAGGCGCATCCACAGCTAAGGTCATTTAGCGCGTATAAGCAATCACGCCGCCTTAAGAAAGGCTAATCAAAAGAAAGATTGAATTTGCCTTAAATCATGTGTTAACTACATATGTTAAATAAAAGTGTATAAAGATATATGACTTTCCTAACATGATAAATAATATGGACAGGGATATACTCAAGTGTCCACCATTATTCATTTAGATGTTTGGTATAGTCAATGCAGTGCAGTTTTAGTCATTTCTCACCACTGATCAATAATACTCCTGTACAACATCAGTTGGTGGCTTGAAGAGTGCTATGCACGACTGTTGTAAAAAATATGAAGAAAGAAAGGTGCCATGACCTCTGCTACACAAATGAAAAACTGAAGAAAGCTATATGAAGCAATCAACTAACCATTCCTGTAAAGCTTTAAGGTCCGATGGTCCCTCCCCACAGCGGGCCTTCGAGGGTATTGGGTAGGCCCCAAGCCCCGCGGTCATAGACATGAGCTCCGAGAATATCCACGCTATATACATCCTCGATCTGAACACCATAAACATAGGTACCATGTACACCAGTCGAAACCACAGGGGGTCATTAGCAAACGCTTCAGAGATGACATACTGAAAGGAAGAGAAGGATAGGCTTTAAAGGGACTTTTTTTTTTATATGGGTTTTTACATCACATCAACATTATTTCAGTTATGTAGCGATGCCCGACTCTTTATGATGGAGGAAGACCCCATACTCAACTTCCAATAAGGGCTGGTCAAGGCGGGTAGAACCATCGGCATTCCGGAAGTCAGTCGGGAGACTGCCTCTCATGAAAATCCATATCCCTCTCAGGATTTGATTTAAAGGGACTTACTTAGAAATTTGTGCCCTGGGAGTAATAAACATTGGACATTTTATACTATCAACCATTGTCACTAAGCAAGAGACTATTTTCAATTTCTTAACCTCCAAGTTGCTGAAATCAAATAATGAGAAGACAGACATAACACCATTTGGAGTTCCATCTATAGAAAAGCCTGTTTATAAATAAACACAGAAATTCCTTCTCACACACCTTACTAATGTCATGTGACAAGAGAAGACCCATGTGGCGATAGTATCTAAAAAATTCATTTTTAAAAAGTTACAATCCCAATCTGTGAGATAGTTCTTTTAACACATTATCTATATATATACATTTTTTTCAAACCTATAAATTGCACATGAATATCTGAAAACTTTAACAATATTTTTTTTTATAAAAACACTTTAAAAATAGTGGTAATCTTGATGGGTACAAACAACACATTGTTACAGACAAAAGTAATATACAAAAGAAATTAGTTTGTTTGAGAAGTTTATTTAGCAGGGGTGAAAGTTAAATAATTTCAAAAACCTAAAATTGCTAGTTCTTTATCCTGAAAAGACATGTTTGATATATCAATATATAGGGAAAAAAGACTCCAAATCCTAAAAATCAGGAATAATCATGAAAACTTTTACTCATGATAAAATAAACATTTTACTCCTTCCTCTTAAATACCTGTCCATAAAGTATAAAGGAAATGAAATGATTTAGTTAAAGACTATTCATTTTGTGGAGACCATGCATGCAGAATTCAAACCACTCTGCAAGTACCTTTACAAATAACAAGTAAAATTAGTAACATTAAAAATATTAACAAGTTTTATCAAACATTGATTCTTCCATTGCATTCAACAGCTTACCTGTATACTAAAGAAGTAAGATGTTATGAGATATACCAAAGCTAGCACTGGTAACTGTTTAACCCTCTCGATGGAACATTTATATATGGGAATGTTTGCCTGACCATCTATTTCAAGCATATCATGGTAGGTGCGGTACTTGTAGTAAGGCCCTGAAATAAAATAAACCCAAATCACATTTATCTTTGTTTATATGAGGTTTAATGTGTGTCAACAATTTTTCAGTTATGTTACAGGTTTCTTGATTCATCAGCACTAGGCTAGGGCTCTGAAGTGACTTGCCAAAGAACACACCCAAGAAACAAGTGATACCATATGGCTCGAAACAGGGACTGCCATCTTGACCTTTGGCCCGATCTACAATAGAATGCTGAAGTCTTGCTAGAGTATACGGGGTCTTCCCAATGTATAACTGTCAAGACATCACAAAATGATACATATTCAAAATAAGGGGTCTTACTCCATCATTATGAGACAGGCATTGGATGATTGTAGTACAACTTAAAGTCACAGTTGTGCTCATTTACGCCTAAATTGTGAAAGTTCTAGAATATGTAAAAATTAACTCAAAAGTGCTTTAAATTTCCTTTTAGAGAGGAATTGCGACTGTAACACGTTCACATTATGCTTTTAAGAGAGTAAATACTATAAGTTTTTTTTAAAATTAGCGATCAAGCAAGGTCAAGAGAGAATCATTGGGAACCAATAAAACCCGAGAATTCCTCCCTTTTGAATGTACATGTCGTTTATATTGGATAAATAACAGCATTTTTGTGTTTCACATATTTTTTTCTAACCAGGTGATCGCCATTGATTAATCTAAGCACTCCATGTTATTTTAGATGTTTTATTGAATGTATACAATAAAGTAAAATTGGTGGGCACCAAATTTGTGAAAATGGCACTTTGAAAAATAGATGATAAATATTGTCATGATCCTGTGCCTTTTCGCTGTGTTTCAACATATTCTTTCATAATTTTTAACCCATATTACCCAGTTTTGCAGTTTTCTTGAGCGCTAGTATGCTTTTAAAATAATATGGATTTGATTTAAAACCATATTCACAAAACAGATCCATTATAGGAGCTAAGAGTCTCAATTAACCAACTCTGAATGTTGTGTTTGATGAATACCCTTATAACCAAACTCCTAAAAGTCTACTAGAAAGATTGGGTAAAACTAAAAATGATATTTGTAATAAAAAGAACACCCATTAGTTCACACTTTTCTTTGAATTATTTTATTCCTTTTTTTCATAATGTTATTTATCCCAATTAAACTTCTCATACTAGTTCTCAATGTTTTCTATTTGGCATGAATTTTACAGACCTCATATCCTCTGCAGGCTTCTTCTCAAAGATAGGGTTAGTTGAAGTTATATACAATTTTCAATGACAAATTATAGAACTGAAAATATATTTAGCACCCTTAATCATTTAATGTATTCTCGCAGATTTATGATGTTGGTTTCTAGGGTCCTGCAGAAAGACCTTTTTCTTTAAACCAGGTTAGAGTCTTTTTTCATTGAAATGGTCAGAGACCTAGGCTGTCAATTTTTGGAGGTTGTATCCCTGAAATTGCTTAATTGGGAATAAAAAAAAGCCAGTGACTTTGATTTTTTGTGAAAACTGTAAGGTTTCACAAAAAATGTTAAATTGGGAAGGTGCCTTTTATAGGTGCCTCTTATGTATTACGAAAAAGCCATGAATGTATACCTGTAAATAATCCTACATAACATAGAGCATATTGCACGATGTCTAGTGAGGAGGGTCGTATCAAATGCTGCTTCTTCAACACTGTTTCTTCCTCTGTCTCTCCGTCACGTTTCTTCACATACATCGAATCATGCACTTCAAAGGCAACACCCACCATCTGTAGAAGATCATTCTTTGTCAGAAAAGAAAATCTATTGAAAGTATTTGCTTCTATTCCAATGATACATACACACTGTATGCAAAGGAAAAGTGCATGGCTATGATAGCATGTCCATCACCAAGGTAAGAAGGATATTCTATAACCTAATTTTAACTCTTAATATCGAACATGGTTGTTTGTTCATTCCAAAATAAATATAACATATTGGATAACTGGTCATACAATGCTGGTCAATGTAAATCAATCTTCTACTTGAAAGACAATGATGAAAACTAGAATTCTTCAATATTCTAGAACTGATGACATTCATTTACTGACCATTTATCAACCCTTAGAATGCTGATTAATATTTAAACAAAAGATTTTTGTGTCATCTTCCTTTCTAAACCTTAAATACCTGCTTATTCTTGATCGGGAAAGATACTGAGAGTAGCAAACAGGTCAGATCACAGGCCAGCCGCGAATTTGGCGGCTTGCCTGGATTTTACCTGTTTGCATAAGCATGAAGTCAGTTCCAGCACTACAAGAATTACTGATTACTGACTCAACTCTAACTTGAAGTTTGTTACAACACATCCAGCAGCAAATTAAAAGAAGACAAAATCTAAAGAGCATCATGGGGGAGGGGCATCATTTAAAAAAAAATTGGAAATTATGTCATACCCTAAGCGCATTGAAGAGTTGCAATGCATTTGTAACAGGATGCGGTTTGTTGAGGCCAAACAGATGAGCTGCTCTGAAGAAAGCCAAGTACCCAAAACACCAAACAAAGCTGGCCAAGTGACACCATCTGAAATAATATTGGATTGAAATCACATTTAGATATTTATATTACACAACTTTAATCATTGCCTGATAAATAGGTTTGAGCCTGTGCCATCAAGATACAAGTCAGTAATTCAACAGTACTACCACTGTCATATACAG
Source organism: Cerastoderma edule (assembly GCA_947846245.1). Lineage (NCBI taxonomy): Eukaryota > Metazoa > Mollusca > Bivalvia > Cardiida > Cardiidae > Cerastoderma > Cerastoderma edule. The sequence continues at coordinate 45,632,184 of OX401406.1, forward strand.
TAATGTCTCGATAATCCGAACACATCCGTTTCTAACAAAATTTCCGGATTAACAAATAATCCGGACTTATGAAGCAGGACCTGGTCTTAAACATATTTAGAAATAAACGGTCTATATGCACGTGTAAACTTATAAACCTTTACCAAACGACAAATTTTCAACTGTCCCAAACTGAAATTCAAAATTAATCTCTTGATATGGCAGAAAACAGTGTGGGTCAAGGAAAAATTGCTCGTCACAAGTAATTTCTCCTTGACCCACAATGTTTTTGAGAGTCGTCTGCAAAAAACTGGTCAAATGTCGTTAATGTGTGGTAATTGGTTAAGCAAATTGCTGCACAATAATTCCGTTCGCTTACAATTTCGTTCGGATTGCGAGACATCCGGATATTCGGGGTCCGGATAAACAAGGCTTCACTGTAGATTACCCAGTGTGCGGCCAAGTGGTTAGGGTGAAAGTCTTATAACACAGGAGCAGGGGTGGTGAAATCGGAATTTTATTTACCTGTCTGTTAATGCCATATATCCTTCTTACCGTATAATGATTACAGTGGACCCGCGATAATCCGAACATAGTTTATCCGGAATATTCACCATCCGAACAGAATTTTGAGGGAACGGATCTTACCTTCATCAATTTAACTGTTTAATGCGGAAAATCCCCGTTCCGGAACCGGACAAAAATATTCGGGAACCAACAGTCACTTTTCATAGTACGTATATGCGTATGGCTAGTCCGGAAACCAGTAAAATCATTTATTTTGCGGTTACAGTTGCGAATGAAGGGATCGGTCTTCTGTTGTAAACGGCATTCACACGTTTTGCAAACTGTCACGTATGCTTGACCATAACATGTCACCTAGTGTAGTGTACTGGAAGGTGTTGATTGTTTGTTAATCGGTCATTCTGTCAGTTGATTGGTCTTACATTATTGTAATTACGGTCGCATGTCGATAGTTGAGTTTGTAAAAGGTGTTGATTGGCTGATTGGCTGCTTAGACAGCGATCGGGAGACAGTGTCTGGCAAATCATTTTCAATTATTACTCAATCGATATGCTCCTTTTCCCTATAAATAAACTCTCGACAATCCCTACCTATCTCATTTCTCGATATTGAAATAAAAAGATACAACTTGAAGATGTCTACACCCACAGCCAAACGAAGACAGTTCTTTTCAGAGCTATCTTAAGGAATTTTAACTTCTCGAAAGACATTGCTTCAAATTGTCATTTTTTTTAAAAATCCGTTTTGACCAAATAAACACTTCCTTAACACACTTTATATTTCCCTTCAAAAAAAAAAATAATTGTGTATTTCTTACTTCATAGTAATGATCATGATACACCGACACCGTGTAGAGGTAAACATTTCGCTGTAACTCGCATATTCTTTATTCCGGAAAATTCGTTAATACGAACATTTCTCCTGGGAACGAAAGTGTTCGGATAAACGAGGGTCCACTGTATATAGTAAATTTCAATAAAAAAAATACTTCTCTGGCATGGCTTTTGGACAAGCTTGATTATCTAATTATTAGATAACATCAATCCACATAAGGCCTCTGGCCCAGATAATATCCAAGGACAAGTCCTCAAAGAATGTAGTTCTGCCATTGCTACCATTCTTGCTTACCTATTTAAAGTTTCCTTATCAAGTGGTAAAATTCCAATGGACTGGAAACATGCCAATATTTGTCCAATAGTTAAAGGGGAACCAAACATGATGCCATTAACTATCGGCCAATATCACTGACTTGTATATGCTGTAAGATAATGGAACAAATCATCTCTAGCAACCTTATGACACATTTAGAAAAACACAACATACTTTATGACCTCCAACATGGCTTTAGATCCTCACGCTCATGCATTTCCCCAGTTGATATCTTTTATTCAGGACCTTGCACAATCAAACAATAAAAATATCCAAACTGATGCAATAATCATGGACTCTGCCAAAGCTTTTGACAAGGTACCTCACCACCATCTAAACTACAAACTTAGTTATTATGGAATCTCTGGTAATACCCTAAATTGGATTTCTGACTTCTTATCTGATAGGACCCAAACAGTTGTTCTTGAGGGAGTAACATCCGACAAAAAACTGGTAACATCCGGGGTACCCTAGGGCACTGTCTTGGGTCCAATACTCTTTCTTATCTACATAAATGATTTTCCAGACTACCTATAAAACAGCACTTTACGTTTCTTTGCTGATGACAGTATAATCTATAAGGAAATCTTTACTTTAAATGACTGTCTTGATCTACAATTTCACCTCGAGGCCGCTGCTAAATGGGAGCAGGACTGGCTTATGCATTTCCACCCAGATCAATGTAACTTACTTAGCATAACACAGAAACGCAACCCAATAACATTTACATACAAATTACATCCACACATTCTAGAACAAGTAAACCATGCTAAGTATCTTGGTATTACCATACAGAACAATCTGAAATGGGACAGACATGTAAACTCCATCACAAACAAGGCAAACCAATCACTCAACTTTCTCCGACTCAACCTTAGAATAAACTCTCAAAAAGTAAAAGACCATGCATACAAAGCCCTTTTCAGAACAAAACTGGAATATTCATCCTCAATATGGGACCCATACACAAGTACACAGACATCTCAATTAGAAAAAGTTCAGAGGCGGGCAACCAGGTTTACTTTGAACCGTTATCACAACACTAGCTCTGTCTCTGATATGTTATCTTCACTGAATTGGCCCCCACTTGAAATAAGATGAACGAGATCCAGACTCATTATGTTTTACAAAGTTGTACACAATTTAGTTGCCATAAACCCTCCAGAAAATATACTCTTACCATCAGACAGCAGAACATGAAGTAACAGCACTCACTCATACAAGCAGATAATGGCATCCAAAGACACATACAAATATTCATTTTATCCCAGAACAATTATCCAATTGAACCTCTTACCCACCACAATCAAAACAGCTGACACAGTGGATTCTTTCAAACGACTAATCCCTGTGTCTGTTCTTATCCCCTTACTCTTATCTGAGATACAAAATTGTAAATAGTTTTTCTTTTTTAAACCATTTGTTTGCTTGTTTCTTATGTTTCACTGTTCCTGTTTTTTTTTTTGGTTTGGCGCTGGCACATAATCTTCAGAGTTGAAGGAGTGTCAAAAAACTATAAGAAGAAGAAGACATTACTTACAGTTATAAATTAATCCCTTTTTAATCGATTCATACATGTAACTTGTTGGTATTCTTCATATTTACTTTGTAAGAAATCAAAATTCGAAAAGTCAGACACTATTTGGATCCTTCAAAATTTCAATGTTGGATTGCCCCATCAGAAAATAAAAAGCAATTTTCACATCGAATTATTTTGACTAGACATGGGGTACCTGGGATCAAGCCTCACCGCACCAAGTTTTTTAGTGGGCGTGTCCTTTGGCAAGCCATTGCAGAGCCCTGCCAAGTACTGGGACAATACAGAAAAGCTGTAAGATAACTGAATACAGGTGTAAAACACCATATAATATAAACAAATGTAAATCTCCAATTAATCTGCTGTTCACCACTCTTTTCGGGATGGGGCTGCAACATACATTTGCTTCTATTATCTTGTTAGAGTATATTGAAATTGTCTCCTTGGGACTATGTGTACAAACACAATTAGGTTTAGGAAAACAGTAAAGAAGATAGCTACGATAAAACACCTCTCCTTTGGACCTTAGCGAAGGGGTTTACCTTGGCCCAAGTGTGGCAATCAGGATACAGTTTCCGATGGTTACAATAAGGGGATGCACGGCCTCAAGACCACACGCAAAGGATATAATGCACACTCCAATCAACGTGGAGATCGCCTGTTTCTGTGTTCGCCCATTTCCGTGACGAATAAGTGGTCCAGCGGCGACTGAAACCACCAGCAAAATAGCGTAAACAACATCGTCCGACATTTCACGATGGTATTAGAGATATCCCGCATGAGAGAGGCCAAAATTAATTAACAGAACGGAAAATAATTAAAATAGAATTATCATTCTCTTACACAGTGATCTCCCTTTTCATTTGGTAAGGAGTAGCAGCGGACTTTATGCAAAAACGACCAGGAAATAAAATGTGAGCCTTCAATTACAAATATCACTTGACCTTGCTATAAAATAAACGATTTACTGTTAAAAGGCAATATCTGAAATAATTCCAATAAATGTCGGCTATGAATGTTTAGATGACTCCTCGTTGTCTGACAAGAAGCCCAACGTGCGTTCTGATGTGCACGTTATACACAAACAGCGTCAATTATGAAACACAACAGTTCGTAGTGAAAACGTCTAGATTATAGGCAACATCTAGTAAACGGTTTGAATATGGCTGTAATGTTTTCCTTTTCTTTTGAGGCGTGGAATAAAAAAAAAGAATTAGCAACACAGTTTAAAAACAAATTTAAAACCTCTTTATGTTCAGGGATAAGTTATAATTAACTGAACCCTGAACTTTAATAGGTTTTACATTTTTTTCAACTTAGTTTCTATAATAATAACCGTTATTTGTGAAGTCTTTATAAACATGCGTGTCATAGATAATATTAAGCGAGTTTCTCATTTCGATTTGGACGACGATCGCCAAACGTTTATACGATCACAGCTACAGCAAATCATACATATAACGATTACTTTTCGTCTAAAAGAAGCATCTTTTTCTTTGTGTAATATTGGCTTGAAACCAGTGTGGCAAAGTGATAACTTTCTTGCTTTACTCAACTAGTTTGTTAAAGTTTCTGCTTCAGTCGAATTGAAATAAACATACATATCACAATAGGTTTCATGGACGCTCTGTTTACAGTCCTCTTACTGTTTACATTATACCCAACGTTGACAAAATGGCACGGAAGAAAGAAACCAGAAGTAGCAGATATAACATTTACCTTGTCCCGAAATCAATGGAAGTCTGGGCCTCTTTAATGTATAACCTTTAACCCAATCTGAACACACCGAGTTTATCCAATGAAAACACCTTTGAAATAATAGGGATGACGCCATATTGGTTCCCGCGGAATGACGTCACTTCACTTTCGTTTTCAAAAATAGATCTAAAATTTAAGATGTCGTTTAATTATATTAGGGAAACATTTATATACGTCACGATTTATAATTACGCTATTTCGTATGAGTTACCGATAAAATAATTTAAAAGGATGTCCAACGCTTCCGTATACATTGAACTACTTAACGTGCACGCTTAGAAAATGTGTTATACATCGGGGTCGATTTACCCGAAACATTGTAACCCTACACTTATATCCGAGGTGTATTTCACAGCTCACGGAAATACCCGAGTAGTTCCGATTGGACGGTGGTCAACAAAATGTCACTCACAAAACAGTATGACAACAATTATATTAAGAAACCATCGTGACAAAACGATGTCCAGAACACGCAATTTATTATTTTGTCCATAAACCTAGATTTAATTTGTTTTCTATCAAAATGATCTCTATCTCAATTTAAATCTCAAATGTATTTTCATTTTTGTCGTTTGCCTTTGCTCTAATCTTACGTGAGAAATAGGTAAGCCTTATAGCTGGGCTTTAGCTCATGTAGTTGAACAAGTAAGCGTTCTTTTAAATGTGTTTGTTAACATGGATGTTGGACATTAATTTCTTTAACGCTGCACAACAGCTGTACTGTTATATGATACGCATTGAAAGAATAGTCATTGGAAGCAAAATCAAATAAATTGTATTCTCTAAAATGGGAATTTATAAGTATCTTTATCCAAACGTGTGACATCGCTTTCGAGATCTACCGCATATATATTGTACATACTTAGATGAATCGACACTTACTGAATGAATCATGCTTCCGAAAGATACTTTTAATTGTTTATCAAACAACAATACAAAACCTGTATTATTTCAACGACATTCTATTTTGACTTTCAAATTATCTCTTCTGTGAATAAGCCACTTTAAGTACAGCGTAATTTTCAGTCGCGACCTGCACTACCGGGCCAGCTTCTATTGTCTAACTTACTTACGTCGTTTCATCATGGTTGTGACTCTAACATGTCTAATCGCCTTCGTTAAATGAGGGAAAACCAAGTTCTCTGGGTTAAAAAGGTAATACGACTGTAATGGACGCCTCTCTTCTCTCCTCTTATTGCTGTTTTCCTATTAATTCATACTCGCTCTTGAGCGTTTTAATCAATGTTCCCTAGATAACCTATCAGTGCAACACCAGGAAAGGTGTCTTGCCTCAGGGTACTCCTCGATAAAAGAGTTAATCGCAATCAGGGATCAAATCTGGGTTGGTTTGTCTTCTACTAACCTCATTATATTCAACCTCGACTTACATTCTCTTGCCAACTGATCTATGTTACGCATGATCTCCATATAGCCAGATTTCTAACTTTGAATAAAGTCTTATTTTCTGTAACTTTTATTATCTAAATCTACCACATGAAGAGCAAATGCAGACTTACTTCAAAGTGAGATTTTCAAAAGAGGATTGTCAAATCTAAGATTGAGATAACTTGTTGCAAGAACCATTTGGCTTATCGTGTATATATACTCTTTGTGTGTGGTACTCCCCATTGGAAATACGGCAATAAAATTGGTTCAAATTAATAACATAACACTCATTTTAAAGCCACTCGCTCAATAGTATATATGTGTAGTGAATCATGGCCCGCATTAGAAAAAAAGATATTTGTACTATAATCGAGATGCAATTGAATCCCCCCCCCAAAAAAAAGCGGTTTCAATCGACTAAAATGCATTGCCTATGCATATTAAAACGACAGGCTGACGCTACCTATTTCACGCTTTGGAGAGTTTCAGCTTAGATGACTGCTCTATATGAAACGAAGAGCCTACCGGGTTTGCCATAAACAATCGAAACGGGTAAACACACATCATCCAAGCTGGGTTCTTCGTTCATGAATTAAAACTGCTTGTTCACATGTGCAACGATATTTGGATGATAATAATGAAAAAACGTATCATAACTTTACAACAGATGCTCTGTTGTATGGTGCGCCTATAAAAAAGCCAGCGAAAACAAAAAATGATCGTCTTTCTTTAGAGACTGCTAGAACTAATGTCATTTGGATATTTACATCCAAACGCATTGCAGCGGTTTTGATATTTACCACATACTCGAAGTGCATAGTAAGAAACATAGAGAATAGAAAGTTGGTGTCGTGAATCGGAAATGTTATCGGGCAAGGCTTAGGAATATTATCGGGTGAGCCGAAGGCGAAACGGATAATTATCCGAAGCCGAGCCCGATAACTTTTCCCATTCAAAGACACCATTTTTCTATTCTATTTATCCTGTTACCTTTACGTATTCTTTCAAACAAACACGATGTAAATAAATCCCGAGAAAAAAGGAAAAAATAAGTAGATAGTGATGTAAAAATGACGTCATTGCGTTCTTATGACGTCATAATTCGTCACGTGCATTTGTTATACGGTTAGTGCCGGATATCACAAATGTTATACGGTACCTACTTATCGGTCCTAAAATGACACTTGTGACAGGATAAATCACAATTAGTTTTGCTTTCAATAGCTACTTTTCATCGCATGTAATACACCAACACAAAAACTGCAATGTTTCAACTGTATCTATTTTACTGTGACTTTCAAATATTTGCGTGTATGAACTCGCAGTTTAAATCTTGTTACAGTGTGCATGTACATGTATACATATCTTAATTTGAATATGAGTTGTGGATGAAATTAACGCCCAGCTGCACAATTTCCCGTGCGAAAAATTATGGGGTATACCCTGCATGCAATCTGAACTCGTCGGGATTATCCATTTGAAACATCTCTGAAGATATATGGAAGCCGTCATATTGTTTCTCGCGAGACTTCTTTCATCGTACTTTCGTTTTCAAATATAGATATTCAATGTAAAATCTAAATAGTCATATTTGATTAAGGAAACGGATACATATTACAACTGATGGTTTCATTATTATGTATTATTCACCGTTCAAAATAATGACTTAAAATGATGTTCAACACCTCCATAATCATTGACATACTCAACGTGTACGGACATATGACTTGTGTAATTAGCCGGGGACGATTCGCATGGGCGGATCCAGGATTTTTGATTAGAGGAGGGGGGGGGGGGTGCAAAAGTCGGGGTGGGGGTGGCCCGTTGAGTGCAGGGTAAAGCCTTGGTCTTGGTTCAGGACGCACTTATTAAGTTTTTAGATATGTTTCCAGGTCATTTTTTAAGATAAATAGCCTTCAATGCTCGCGGGCCGTACCTGTACTGATTTTGCGTGAGGAAAAAAAGTTTGATTGTGATATGAATTGAATAGTGAAAAAATATTTAAATGCTGGTATTTAATCCTTTCCCAAACAATAACGACATTTGGCCACTTTGTTGCAGACGACTGTAGAAAACATTGTGGTAAAAGGAGAAATTGCTCGAAACGAGCAATTTTTCCTTTTCCCACAACGTTGTTTGCCTTATCATAAGATTATTGACCAATTTCATCACATTTTGAAATGTCGTCTGCAAACTCTTTCAATTTGGGACAGTCGAACATTTATTGTTTGGCAAAGGGTTAAGCGAGGCACCAAGTAGATCTATCGGCGTTTGCGAGTTGAGCGAAAAAGCAATAAAATATATAAATAAAAAACGTTGCTTCGGTGATTTTATTAGGTTTGGGATGCACCGGGTGCTCCCACCCCCTTCCGTAATCCGCCCCTGGTTCACCCGTAATATTAACTCTACACTTACGTACAAGGTGCATTTTTCAGCTAATGGAAATACCCGGGTAGTTATGATAGCCCTGGGTGATGCATTTGATATTAAGATAAAGTGTCTCACATGACTTGCTATGTTTTATAACCTATTTAAGCTTCACATCTTTCTCATGTGTAGTCGCTGATTCAGGACATACCATTCACAAACAGTTGTTGACATTTAGCCTTGTGAGTACAAAGGATCCCATCCAGTCTTTGGTATGTAAAACTTTATTTGTTTTCTTTTTCAATTCATTTGGTTACACAGGGTTTTAACGCCGTGTCAACCATTTTCAGTTATGTTTGGGCTTTCAAAAATTCAACACCACGAGGATATGGCCTTGGCGTGTCTTGGAACTCTGGGTTCTGGAGCCGCCACCTTAACCACTTGGCTACATAGGACCCTCTATTTCAATGACTGCGTCAAAGAGGACGTTGTCTCGTTAGAAGAGAAAATCTTACTTACAGTTAAAATGTTGTTGAAACAATAAAGTGGTTGTAATGTTGGATGATACACAATTGAAAGTAGTTTTTGAGTATGTTTAGTAAGTACATTTAGTTAAGGAAGCGCCAAAACGGACTTGAGGAAATGTGGAAGTTGAAAATTAGGTTCTTTAAATCTGCAGTACAGCTGTACTGTTATGTAATACTCACCGAAGAACCGTCAGTAGAAGCAAACTTAGATCGTTATTAATTCTTAATAATAAGTGTGTATAGTGTATACGGTGAATAAACATTTTAATACACAAGCGTCATATCGCTTTTGAGATCTACTGTATATTAACTGTACATACATAGATAAATGTCAATTTCCCTTATTAATTATGCCTTCAAAAGCTATTTTAAGTTGTTACGTATAGCAAACAAAAGTATCAAACAGCAATAAAAAAAGATTATTGTTTCAACGACATTCGGCTAATGATGTGTTGACCATCAATGTATATTCACATGTTTGACCAACGTTTTGTACAGATTATGAATTATTGCTTAAAAGAAAATACTAATCATGTTAACTGAATAAGAGGAAACATGCCCAATAATACCAATGAAACTATCAGGTATATAAAGAAATAATCGTATCTTATAATTATGAAACACACAAATTCAATTAGAAAGCATGTGGTTGCATCCTACAAATGATTCACCTTGCCTCAGACCATCGGTTTTATTCTTCGATTTATCAAAAAAGTTTTCATTTCAATAAAGGGCATATACCCTTTTCTTTACACAATGACCCTTTACTAGCAATACAAATGATTCCCTTTCTTGCAGACGATGCCTTTCAACTTTACCGGGAAACGGGTACTAATTACCGGCGCGGGCCAGGGTATTGGCAGAGCGTTGGCCATCGACCTTGCAAACAACGGCTGTCACGTGTTCGCAGTTGGTCGAACCGAGTCGAAGCTGTTAAATCTGAAGGCCGAGCAGCCTACAATAACCATAATATCATTGGATATCTCTGACGACAAGAGCCTTCAGTCTACTCTAGAAGCTTTAGACGCCATGGACGGAGTTGTTAACAATGCGGCAATTCACAACTTCCCCGGTGGCCTTTCAGCACTCACGACAACCAAGGAGCAATTCTACCCGCTGGTAGACGTCAATGTCTGGGCAGCCATCAAAATTACGCAGATATTTGCAAAGAAGATGATTGATTCGAAAAAGAAAGGGTCAATCGTAAACGTGTCTAGCATTAATTCGACACACACTCGTGAGGGCGCAATGGGGTACTGTGTAACTAAAGCCGCGCTTGATATGGTGTCCAAATCGTTTGCCTTGGAGCTTGGTCCGCACGATATACGAGTTAACTCGGTTAACCCTACGCTGGTGAAGACGGACCTTATCAAGCAGGCGATGGAAACATGGACCGAAAACTTTGACTGGGCGGTAAATCGTACACCCAGGGGACGGGTGGCAGAGGTCGAAGAAGTAGTCCATTCGATAATGTACCTACTGAGTGATTATTCGTCCGCGATTACTGGAAGCACACTCACAGTAGACTGTGGACTACTTTCGACGATTTGAATTCTTAATCGAGGTCGAAGAAGTAGTCAACACTATAGTGCGTCTGCTGAGTGAATATTCTTCCACAATTACTGGTAGCACACCCACAATTCAATTTTTCAATTCAATATTTTATTCAAGTATCTTAGGCCTCTGGCCCATATACATAAACACATATACAAATACAAAGTGTGAGTGACATAGCATATGGACATAGAAGAAGTCAGGGACTATCCAGAAATTGTTTTCTACATTTAAAAGCCTCCATTAGGAATGTTGCTACTAATCGTATTGTTGTTCTATTCTTCAATGATAATATGACGTTAAAAGTAAATCTATTTCTATTGCCTAGCCAGTATGCTTTGTAATCTTAAATGTTCATATTGTGAGCATTCAAAAAATAAATGGAATTCATCTTCAACAGTTGAAATGTTGTTTTCTTGACAAATGGGGCAAACTCTCATTTTTTTTTATCTATCTCCAGGTGCTTTCCCCTTTCAATCATCAGATTGTGGTTAGAGCACCTAAAGTTAAAATGTTTATAGCTTAAAGCTTTAGTGGTGTTATCAATATCCGAGATCCATTTCTGAGTAAAGCAATCTAGTAATCTTTGGGTACAAACTTTAATGAAAATATTGTCATTCCAAACATCATGCGCAAAAAAACATATCCAAAACCATATAGATAAAGCATATCTTTGATAGCAGACCCACAGTGGACTGTGGACTCATTCCGACTATCTGAATCCGTAAAATAAAAAGATGATATTAAATGTATACAAAGAGCAATTAATGGACACGTTCTTGTTATTCTAATTTTACCCGATTGGCGAATATTGATAAAAACTGAAACGATTTTTGGTAGACTACAACATATTTGGTCTCGCACCTGTTACGGAGTACTTCCGGGTCGTAGTACCTAAAAGTAGCCCCATTTAGAAATTTTGAGTTTCGACTTTTGGTGCATAGTTTTGCTGGTAAGAGATGAGCTTGTAGAACACTGATGTGTTTCCCGTATATATTATAGTCCTGCAATGCTCCCAAAGTTTGTTTTGATTGCTTATTGCAGGACTATTTGCTTGGGATGTATGAACACAAATGCCGGTACCTCGGCTAGATTTGACAGCTAGTGCAATGATTTTCGGACGGCACTAATACACTTTGCTCCGTAGAAAAAAAATGAGACGATTAAGGTGTCCATTTTATTATAGTTTCTGAGAGTTAAATTGCCAAACTTGATGTGCCTGTATATAGCTAAGCGTAAAAAGCGTAAAAGAGTCTTGAAAATGCCTGATTTAACATTGGAGTCAATGGGAATTCAAGATCTCAAAAGTAACAGGTGTATGACCATTTAACCATAATATTCCGTCGTTATGGCAGTCTTGGGGTTGCCTTTAAGAATTTGAAAAAAGATGTTTATAACGACTTTATAAAATCCGGCCGTTTATCATAACCAAATAGTTTGAAGTCATCTTCGTATAGCTTCTGTAAAGCCACAATATGCTCAGTCGGAATACTTGAAAAGGCATTTGTCAGAGCCTTTCTCCTTAGGTGCTTGGTGTCCGCCTTTGTCATGTTATGCTGAATCCGAATACGCTTTACCGCGTCAAAGAGGAGATCTGCCGTTAGATTAGAGGCAGCAGAAAAGTTATCTGCGAACATTTCTGACATGGGGATGTATCCGTTCAATTTGAACGCCTCCCAAACCCGGTTGCATATTTCTGCCAAGCTAGCACACGCTTTAGATCGATGAAATATTGCGAAGTTATATTCGATCTCATCTTTTATTTCGTACTCCGCTGGGTTTTTAACCTTGACTTTCTCCAGCAGATCCTTTTTTCCGCTGTGACGCAGTACGTGCGTCAGGTCGGTCATTAAGGTTTCTTGTTTAGCGATGACCTCAGGTCTATAAGTACACGGATCACACAGATCGGAGACCGGAAGCCAGTGTTTGTCTTGGTTCACGTGACCCAGATCGTGCCCATTGTTGACGACGTACTTTACGAATTCCGGAAAAGTGACGTCATTTCCGCATTTTAAAGCACGCTTTGTTGCGTTTGGACGAGTTTCCCTGATGATCTGCATGCCCTTCGTGTACCAGAAGTCGGGTAAGAGCAATTTGTCGATGTAGGCAGACCAGAGCCGTGTAAAGGGATCTCGGACAGTCATTACACGTAAGGAACTTCTTATGAACCGGTAGTCTGCGTCATTCGACATATGAAATTGCGTGTATTTATCGGAGTCCATGTAATGAACCTCGTACTTATTGATGCTCATTGGAGTTCCGGACGAAATTTTCTGACCCGCTAGGAATTTAAATATTCGTAACCAAACCGTGCACCCCGCCTTTGGTATGACGCAATAAGTGACGTTCATGGCTCTGTTTCCGGTTATCGTCAGCGCATTTCCGGTCGACCTAATTCCATTACGACATGACTCTTCCACCAGTCTTTTTCTTTCATCCAATGTATATCCAGTGTCCGGGAAAGCATGCGTGTCCGGCGAAGAAGAAGATTGTACCACATCCTCCTTTTGATGGCCAAACTGTAATAGAGATGATGTCAATGTTATTCAACAAAGGCCATGTACCGTTTGTCTTAACACATTGCCAAACAATAACGACATTTGACCACATTGTTGCAGATGACTATGGAAAACATTGTGGAAAAAGGAAAATCTGCTCTTAAAGAGCATTTTTTCCTTTTGCCACAAGGTTTTCTGTCTTATCAGAAATTTATTTTGAGATGTCGCCTGTAAACTCTTGCAATTTAAGACGGTTGAAAATTTGACTTTTGGTGAAGTTTCAAAGTGAAGGGATAGAGGGGAGAGAGAGGAGAGAGAGGAGAGAGAGGAGAGAGAGGAGAGAGAGAACGAGACACACATACACATACACACCTGTGTTGGTCTTCTGATGGCTGAGCTTCCTGCGATGGAAAGTCCTGAAATTAGAGGGTTGAATGATCAATATCAATTGCAATATGTATGGCTGAAGGCCAATAATCCAAATGCTAGCTCACTGTTTTATATACTTATGAAGGCGTTTAATCCCAATCAGTAACTCACATCGAGTAAATTATCATTTTGTTTAATAAACCCTTCCTATCATTCCTGTGATCCTTACTATATACGATAAAACCCCAATAAATTAATAGTCTTGTATGTAGCCGTTTCCAACGTAGCAATACGAAGCCATAGATCGAGAAGTGACATTATTCTAGTTTATCTACATCTTTACCTAGCCGCATAGCTACGCACAGGCCGCCCGGACCTTTAAGCGGTGATGGGGCGTTTTCAATCCGAGTTTCCAACCCCAAATGGCATTAGTTCACCGTTTACCAAATGTTAAATTAGAGACTGTCCCAAATTGAAAGAGTTCGCAGACGACATTTCAAAATGAGATGAAATTGAAAAATAATCTTCTGATAGAGCAGAAAACGTTGTGGAAAAAGGGGAAATTACTCGACGTTATTGTTTTGTGATGTGTTTAACCCTAAGAGCTGAGACCCGACACCCCGAATGATATCCTAACATAACATAACATAATAAGATTTAATGCATTATAAACATAAACATGTTACAAGTTTACAAACATTTTAACAAAGCCATTGATTTACAGAAGAGCTTTTAATTTAAAGGAGTTATTCAATTTCTAGTTTGCTGAATATAATATATTACATATAGCCTACTTTGACTAGAATAGAATAGAATAGAATATAATAGAACAGAATAGAGTAGAATAGAATAGAATAGAATAGAAAAGTGTTTTTGCAGACAAAGGTCTTTGGCATTATTACAGCATACATTTAAAGATATACACATCTTATTGAATTGTTCAAAGTTGTTATCGAAGTTCTTACATCATATCTTAATGGGTTGTTCAAAGTTCGTATATAACATTGAATCTTTATCTTTATATCTCAAAAAAGTATCTTAAACTTGTATTATAATAGATATGCAAGTTGCAATTTTTCGTGATTGATATTTTGAAATGTTTTGAATAGATTAACGAAGCATTCAACATCAGTGTTTCCTCGATACCAAGAGAAGAGGTAAATCCTATGCTGTTATAAGAATTTTTGGCATTATCAAAAAGGCATGGTTTTATTTTCTAGTGTTTTTAAGTCTAATGCATCCAACCAGAATGAACATGTTCTCTCTTCTCTTGGATTTGTTTGGTGTCTTCCAGATTCAATAGAAAAACATTCTGAGCTTTGAGCACGCTAATTTTGAAAACGCTTTTTAAAAGATAGTTAATTCTTTTATTTTTTATATACAACGCCTGAAAACGTTAAGATAAAGGGTAGTTTTGATCATAAGCCACTTTTCAATTTTACGACAATAACTTGTATATTTCTTGATTGCCGATAGATTATTTTTTTAATTCTTGACAATACGATTTCAATGTCAGTAATTACAATTGTTTTAAAGGTGTTTGTTCACTTATGAAACAATTTTGAAAACCAAATAACTGTTGAGAAAGTGCAGTTCGTGTGTTGCGATATAATGTCCAATGGGATATAGCGACTGCACACATGATTGATTCAGAATGTGTGAATATATCTAAGTATGTAAAGACCGTAAGGATCTTAATAAATAATTATTTATTCATACAAGCGCTATATACAGTGAAGCCTCGTTTATCCGGACCCCGATTATCCGGATGTCTCGCTTGTGACGAGCAATTTCTCATTTTCCCACAATATTTTCTGCCATATCAGAAGATTATTTTTGAATTTCATCACGTTTTGAAATGTCGTCTGCAAACTCTTTCAATTTGGGACAGTCTAACATTTGGCGTTTGCTAAAGGGTTATAGTATACACATGCATACAGACCGTTTATGCTTAATGTGTATAAGAACATGCTCTGCGTCATTAGTCCGGACGATTCGTTAATCCGGACATTTTGTTCGGAACAGTCGCGTTCGGATTAACGAGACATCACTGTACTTAGATACGAACTAATCTTTCTTCTAGAGGTCATCCTCCATTACGTCTCACACAACGTAACAGTTACTAAACAGTTTTAATGAAAATAAAACTTTATGGTCCAAGTTTCACATCTGTGGTCGAGCAACTTTAAAACAATATAAACACAATTCATGAGGAAGTAAAGGGAGATAAAAATACCTGTCGATCGATATTATGACCTGACTTCTTGATTTAATTAGCGTGCCCCGAACACTATTTCATGTATTATGCATGTTATCGGTAGCTTACGTATCGATTTATCCTGTCCAATATCTATTGTCTAACGATGTGTTCATTTCGGTAGTGTCTTACTAAACGACCTCCTGAAAATATGTGCGAAAGTCAAAACTGATAAACATGGATAGCATCGTAAACCAAAGTCCAATATTGCAATGTGACATGTCATTGGAAGTGTCTCAGAGAGACGATTCAATTGATGTGTTACTTTGCATGATTGCTTTTCTCAACATTGAATAAAGGGCAATGTTGTATTGAACTTATGCAAAAGCTTAGTATAAGATGTTTGTAAAACGCTACCCTGGGTCCGTGCTCTCAACACAACCTCACGTATGATATCTTGTTTTAACCCTTTACCAAAACGCCAACTTTTCGAATGTCCAGAATTAAAAGAGTTTGCAGACGACATTTTTAAATGTAATGAAATTGAAAAATAGTTTTCCGGTAGGGCAGAAAACATTGTGGGAAAAAGACCAATTGATCGTTAAGAGCATTTTTTCGTTTTTCCACAATGTTTTCCATAATCGTCTGCAACAAACTGGTCAAAAGTTTTTTTTTATTCTTTTATTTTCTCCAAGATGAAGATATGCATATACATGATAATTTGTGAACAATGTAAAGGTCAATTAGAATACAATGATTTAACAAAGAGACGTTAATATAGATACAAACTTATATATGGAAACACATCAACACATCCACTTTCACAGACACTAATCAAGACACAACAGACAAACACCCCCAACACCCACACACCCACGTGCACACCCAGTCTGACAGGTGCATGTGGTTATACTTTATGCGAACGCATGCATTTAATATTAACAAACATATACATGTAAACATATAGAGTTACCTAAATATATTTTCTCATGTCCATGTGTTTTGTAACAGTTCCACACATTATGAAGAAAACATACAACATAATAGTAGAAATTATCAGAATTCTCTTGTAATTCAATGATCAGAACATGATTGAGTCCGAACATAGCTTTAACCAAGTCCAGATCATTGAACGACTCCAACAAGTCAAATGTTCTGTTTCCAAACAACGACAGTACTGTCGTTTTAAACGAAATTCTGCATAGTTGTACTGAGACACAATCAGTTAAAACATGCATAGTAATACATGTACTACAATTAATTTCACATCGACCACATCGAGAACAAGTGGGATCAAAGGATGATAAGTTTGCAATTAGCTGGACTATTGGAAATCAAGCTCTTAACATTCGTGTTTTTTTTTGCATCTAACCACAGAAAACAGTATGAGAACTTGGTTTGAATTTGATTAAATAAATTCATGTGCCGAAATTCTTACATTCCTTTCATTAATACACTGTATAATGATTTGATACTTTGATGTTATACATTGTTTGACCGAAGTAAAGGTGTGATTTATTTGTCAACCCTGCAATAGCTCTCTGTTAAAATACCTTCAATTAAGCCTGTAGACATAAGTAACCTAAGCAAACGGTCTATTTCGAACACAATGATCTATTAATTCTATTCAATGTAACCATTTAAATCGTCAAGAGCATCTGGAAATCAGAATACGAAATGGCACAATGCTCTGCTCACGTGACACTGGTATTCGCGTCAGAAAGCAATCCTACGGATATTTATAGAGTTCCATCAATGAACTGCAAAGTACTAAAACTCGTTTAAAACGTTTTTTTTTATGAAGAAATCTTTTTTTTGATACACATGAATTGAAGATTGCGATTTGTTTATGTCATCTTGTAACCGTCTGTCACATACAGAACAAAGTTTGTAAGATAGTTCCTTTAATCAATTACCAAACAATTACCACATTTGACCAGTTTGCTTTAGACGACTCTGGAAAATATTATGGGAAAATGAGAAATTGCTCGTAAAGAGCAATGTCTCCTTTTACCACTATGTTTCCTGCCCTATCAGAAGATTATTTTTCAATTTCATGACATTTTGAAATGCCGTCTGCAAATTCTTTCAATTTGGGACAGTCTAAAATGTGGCGTTTGGCAAAGGGTTAATAGTAATTCAATCACATCGTATCGTTCAATGCTCCGACCTATGTTTTTGGCTTTGAATCCCGAAATTCTGTACAATAATATTCATACGCCGTGTATCAATTTCCAAAACAATCTGGTTAGAAAGAAAGGCACAAATCTGTCAATACATTATTTTGACAACATATGATTTGGTAAATGTATTGTTTAAAAAATGAACTTTATCTAATTATTTACTGATTTTGATTCATAGTTAAATGCTTTGTCAGTGGTTCGAAGCGAATAAAGTGTGTCGCATTGGCATTATTAATTGTACTAACAATTAGAGAAAGCAACGAAAGCATGCAAGCTATCGAAAAAGTGTTGATAAAAGGTGCCCCTTGCACACAATACAAAGTACAAATTATCTCATAAATATAAAAACAGGTCACTCCTATCAACTTTTTTCTTGAATGCTTGGGATGTGTCATTTTGATTATATTTCAATGCGAAACGCAACTTGCATTGACTTTCATCCTTATATGTAAAACACAGACAGTTAATTTCCTATGAAAAGGCGTTCAAACTGACAATCGGGCTTTAAAAAAAATCAAGTATGTGAAACTGTTCTTAATATTCACCATTTGTCATCGGTAAATGAATTCCGAATTTTGGTGAGAACTTGTTAAATGCTGAAAAAATAGCAAGTAACAGATCTTAACGAGCAATTTCTCCTTTTCCCACAACCTTTTCTGCCCTACCAGAAGATTGTTTTTCAATTGCATTACATTTTGAAATGTCGTCTGCAAACTCTTTCAATTTGGGACCGTCGAAAAGTTGGCGTTTGGAAAAGGATTAAGATTTGTTCACCACGTAAAATATCGAAATGCCATCGCCCTTCGTCGTTCATAATTATTTGTGGAATCGGGCATGTCGTTAATCACGCGGCTTGTCTTTTTATCTTATCGTTATAAGTCAATCTTTATAGGCCTTTTCAGAAACGTGGGTTGTCTCCCTTTGTAAAATCGGGCCACATTCGGATACCTCCACTTCCGGGTAGTACTTTCGAAAGAAGAATGTGGGCAAAGGCAAAGAAAACGAAAAAGAAAAGCAGTATTTTCTAGCAAATCTTTGAACTATTTATCAATATAATTACAAGGCAAAAAGTCGTCAACAAAGTAAGTGAGTGAATCGTTCCAAATAAACCCTTATTGCCGAATCTGACTCTTAAGTCTGTTCAAAAGTTTGTTACTTCAAAGACCAGGGGTGGTCCAAAGGTTGTTTTTTTTTCGTTGCTTAAAAGAAGCCTAATTTTACATAATGTAATTCTGTATTATATCGCATGAACCATAAAGTCATAACTATTTGGGGTAAAACAGAACAAACTAAACATACATGTCGGCAGATCAAGACATATGGGTTCAACAAATATGAAACGTAGGACGTAGACAAATGAAATTTTCTACATAAGGACTTCCCATTTAGTCTACCTCCATAAAGGTTTCAATTCCCACGTTGTCTACAGATTTAATTTCCAAAAGATCTACAGTTTAAAGAAATATTTTCATTTCATTTTTAATTGATTAAAATATCTTCAAAAGATTTAGATGATTCTGGATCTGCATAATTTGTTAGAAGCATATTACGAGAAATAGTGTAGACCAACATAAGAAAAAGTTTAGTTTAAGAGTCATAATCGATTTTTGCATTTTATTGTCTTTTTCTTATCTGGATCTACACTTTGTACATATTTTACTTTCCCACCAACCCTCCATAGAAAAAGTGATTATAGGTTGGATTGATTTTCTACTCAATTAGTGTCAAAAACAACCCAATTTTCACGTGTAGGTGAGATGGAACTTCTGTCTGAAATGGTGTGAAAATTGATAAAATAGACTATAGACAAAATGGGAATAAACCTTGTACATAACAAAACGACCCGACACTCAGTAACGGTATACGGACATTTGCCCCCCCCCCCCGGACATTTGCCCCCCGGACATTTGCCCCCTTTTTGGTATAGGGCGGACATATAGTAACAAATAGGGAATTAACCTAATAAAGGGTTGATGCGTATTTGGTCGAATAAAGAGGGTATAAAAAAGATCGTATATGTTATTTCCTACGTTATGCAGTTGACCAATAAAAGAAGCAATAAAACCTTTGACGTGAAAGATATGTATCTTTTGAAGCTTGCCGAAATACACAGGCGCGCATCACATCATGTTTCGTTGACACATAGTTGTGTGTCTTATGGCTTCGAGGCATGCCTTTGGTTGCTATATAATGACGGAATCATATTTTGATTGGCGTTGCAAAGTCAGTTTAGGATAAATCGTTCTGCTAAGTGGGTCTTGAAAACAGTAATTCTAATTTGAGTGAATGGTATGGATATGTTTTAAATCAGAGGAATCTAACGTTGACTCGGTAGGTGTAATTATTGTTGAAGTCCGATCATTAAACAAGAATAATATCAATTCCGTAATCTCTTATAAATTAACTTTTATTTGTCACTCTTCTTGGACATAATTTGATGGAATGTCTATAAATAAGTGGAACATTTATTAAGTAGGTTTGATCAGCTTGCATCATATCATCTGTTCATTGTGTTTGCATTTACATGGTACAATATCATTTGAAAATGTTAGATTGCAAAATGGATTTTGAATAATGTTATCATAAGTTAAGGCAATAATCAAACAGATCTACACCATCGTATTCTATACTTTAATTAATGTTTTAGCAGAGGATCGACTTTTCTCACTGAAAATGAATCGCAATGTTGTACCCGCGTTGGTATACAGTGTTTTATCTCGGGAAACGGGGTAAATTGTCCGCTAGAGAGTAAACACAAAGTAAGGATATACTTTGATATTTCCCCTCCTCAACAATCTTTCCAATGTAGTTTTTACAAACACGACTTTCGACAGCATTGTTAAAATACCCTCAGCAGTTTATCTTTGTTTCTCAATGTCAGCTGTTATTATTTAATACCCGAAAGTCTTAAACCGGAAGCTACCAAAAAGTTCGTATCTCCGATTTAGAGTATTCAAGAAAAGATAACAACAGTTTCTGAAAAGGCCTATAGTCGGACTGTGGTAATGGAAGACTTGTGGGAGTCTTTGATCGATCGGCGTTATCGGTAGTCCGAATGATTCAGACGTAGATATTTCATTCTACGTCTGGATGCGTTCACTATACAAGCGCGTCAAGCGGATATCGATTTTTCGAGGTAGTGCATGTCGGGAAATCTGTAGAAAGGGGCGGAGTTAAAATGACAGGTAAATTCTGGCTGGAATTTAATATCGGCTCCTCTTCGTGTGGTAGAACATTAAAACCGAGATGCCCTTTCCCTATGAATTTTGTCAATTGCCAAAGTATTGCAACAGTTGACTTCAATTGAATACGTAGATATTCATTCATTGAAGGCACATAAAGGGAGATTAATGATATATCAAACTATTTCATTTGGTAAACTTATGGTCAGATTAAGTTAGTTATCACCAAAATAACCCACCAGCAAAACTTGAACGTGAAATTCTACCAGAAATAACCTAGATTAGCAAGTTTAATAAGTCAGATTGCCTCATTCTTCTCCTCTGACCTTAACAGTTGATACACAAACAATTAAATCGACCAATCAGAATTCTTTATTTTGAAAATGTAAACAAACAGGTTGTTGATAAACATGTTTGAATTGGAGAAAACTATATTTCAAGCACAAAATAACTTATTTTAAAGGAATCTTTTTAATAGGGTCTAAACCCATTTGTAAATTAATTCTCATGACTTTTATGAACATGATAAAAGAACTCAATATATATTTTCAGTAATTTATTTGTACTTATCTCCTTTGATGTGCCTTTGAGTAAAGATATTTGCGAAAATCTAGAAAACACTCAAACCATCAGAGAATCCTATTATGGAAACTTTTGCCACATAAAAGGATTTTAGCTAAACATTTCTGATGGCCGATTCTATGTAAAAATGGGCTCTCAATTTGATATTTTCTTGAATTATAGAAATCGGCAATATGGGTCTAATCTGAACTATAAATCTAGAAACGGATTCAAAGTATATTATTTGCAGGTTGGGCGAGTGCGAATAGAAACAAAACAGAGACATAGATAACAGCTATGTCGTTTAAACAAATGATTCAAAAGGCTGAAAAAGCTGGTATACGGACATTTGCCCCCGGACATTTGCCCCCCCCGGACATTTGCCCCCTTTTTGGTATAGGGCGGACATTTGCCCCCTCGCCGCAATGTAGAAGGCGGACATTTGCCCCCTCATATTATTTTTTTCAATTTGCTTGACCTGATCGCATTCCGTTATGATTAAACAGGAATTCAAATGGAAATGATAATTTGATCAGACTAACATGTCAATTTTGCTCTATTACGCCGATGGCACTTGGTCAATTATGCTCATCCAACCGTGAAACGGCGGTATACGTGCATAAGTTGATTTGACCTTATTTATTTCATTTTCGGTTTAATTATTTCTCTCATAATTAAATGTGATGGTGATTGTCATACCGACACAAATTGGAATACCTTTTGTCTTCTTTGTGTTTTATTGTAAGCCTTGAGCAGAGACATAGATAACATGTTATCTATGTCTCTGCCTTGAGTGACAGATCAGTATTAATATTTAAGATGTAATCAATATGTAAATTAAAAAAAATCAATTCATTAAGTTTCATGGTTGGATGAGCATGATTGGCCAAGTGCCATCGGTGTGTTTTTGATTCGTCGTCTCGATTTTAACACCTATAGGGGATTAGGAGGGAAGAGCTAATAGAGTAAAATTGATGAAAATATTATTTTCATTTTAATTTCTATTTAAAAATAACGTAAAACAATCAGGTCAAGCAAATTGAAAAAAATAATATGAGGGGGCAAATGTCCGCCTTCTACATTACGGCGAGGGGGCAAATGTCCGCCCTATACCAAAAAGGGGGCAAATGTCCGGGGTGGCAAATGTCCGGGGGGGCAAATGTCCGGGATTCGAAAAAGCTATATAAACAGCTTCAGGCATGTTACAAAGGGGGAGTATCGAATAGTACATTTTTCCGGTTGTTGGTCTAAATATCAAACGCCTAGTTTTATTAACCCAGACGGGAGCGACGCGCGTAACACACAGACACTAATCCAGACATCACACAACACGTGTTTTACCCTTTATCTTGTTAATAGCATCATAGTTTTGTCCTCAAAGAACATACGCATTTGACATAGATTTTTATTTCTGAAGTATATTGATAATAATCAAATTAACAGATTTAAGAGCAAATTTCTTCTGAATATCATTTATGTTTGCAGCAAAATGGTTGTCGTCAAAACCAAATCCTTTTTGCCAATACAATATCGATTACTTTTTTGATAAAGTAAATAGTTTGTATTTTACCTAATCGATTAGTTTATGTGTTTTATTGCATTTTGAATTATAGAATGGTAAAGATCTTTTCTGGGGAACAGAAGGGTAACTAAATGTTGAAATCTTAACAAAACTGATTAGCTTTGGATTCAATATTTTTTGAAAACTTAAATGGTACGGGAAAATGTATTGCCCAATGTTTTCATGCATGGAATGAGTCGGACAGACCGACTTTGATTACAACTAGATTGGTTAATTGGCTATTGTTTTAAGGTGCATCAATATCCACGGTTATTTAGTGCACATATAATGATTGTGATAGTAATTTTGCCAATCTCCAAGACTGTGATAAGCTGATATTTTTATTCTCCACCGATTCCATAGTCCGTATTGTTGCCAAAACCTGCTTTTTAATTTTAAGAATCAGAAATAATGCTCTGTATAGTTAACTTTATGTACAAAGTATATTTTAAATGTACTATGCTTTTTATATGTTCAAATAATTGACAATTTGTTTATAGTTAATTATTTGTTTTTATCTATATCATCAGTATTTTATGTTAAGATTTAAACATTTTATTGGCTTATTCTATTTTAGTTTGTAAGAAATCTAGTTTTCATTTTTGATAATGAATTCATGTCTTTCCTTTTACATGTTGAACATGTGCATTTTAATTGAATCAATATGAATAATTTAGAAAAGAAGATTTATTTTAGTAAAGGTACAAAGTGATATGCAAATATAATCTAAATGACCATAAATGCAATGTACATATGCTGTATATATATTTGTGTAGAAGAGTCTCTTATAATTCAAATTTGAATGGCATGGTTGATTATTTTGATGTATGATACGATGTTTATGTTTGTAACCATGATGAGACTGAAATAAAGAACTATATATATATATATATATATATATATATATATATATATATACATATATATATATATATATATATATATATATATATATATATATATATATATATATATATATATATATATATATATATATATATATATATATATATATATATATATATATATATATATATATATATATATATATATATATATATATATATATATATATATATATATATATATATGCTATATATATATATATATATATATATATATATATATATATATATGCTATATATATATATATATATATATAACAAGAGGTGACTATCTTTTTACCAACACAAATAACCACAAAGGATTGATTTCGAAATAAGTGTGGCGAAGCAAATTGCTTCAACACCCTTTCAAACGGGGTACAGACAATTCCCCACTAGGCCAATAACCCACTAAGACAATAACCCACAGGACAATTACCCATTGGACAATTACCCACCGGACAATACCCCACATTTGTGTCAAATAGGACAATTCCCCACTGGTAAAATGAAATGGTCATAAAACTTTTTTTTCAAGAATCTGAATTAAAGAAGTATTAAAATTATTTTCAAACCATTATCTTCAATTTACACATGAAAATATATTTATATTACTATAGCCAAACAAAAGACACATGGTTGAAAAAAGGTCAAAAGATTGGTCCTTTCACAAATCTTTTTGTAATGAGAATGATGACAACTCCCCACTTTTAATAAATAATAGCAATGAATTATATCTTTTGATATATTCATGAATCTTTACTATTGAGGCAATAGATTAAAACTAATAAAAAATCAGTGATCATGGATTTAAGCGTATTATTTGTCCATAACGTAAATGTAGAAAAGAATGAATTGCAATTCAAATATCCTATCAATAATAATCAACCCATTTATTGATTTAGACAATTGAAAACAGTTTATTGATAAATTTATATTTTGGTAAGCTTATTAATTTTGGATTTGGGTTGAATTAACGATTGCTTTGCTCCACACCTTTAATCATCCTTTAGCTACACCTTGATAACAAGGTCTTTAATTGATATTTGATATATCATGTTTTTCAGTCTGTGTTGGATTTTCACATCTTAATTCTTCATTTCTTTTAAATTGTTTTATCATCCCCATGTTTTCTAATATTTTATCCCATTAGACCCCACACTCCATCTACTTGAAATTGAAAAAAAAACATCTTCTAATAGGGCTGAAAACATTATGAGCAATTTCTCATTTTCCCACAATGTTTTCCAGAGTCGTCTGCAACAAAGTGGTCAAATGTCATTATTGTTTGGGAAGGGGTTACTCAGTTTTATCAGGGAGGCGTTGATGTTGTTTCATTTTAGCATCGAGATATAGAGTTGACAAACAGTCCGAATGAATGTTAAGCTTAATCTATAGGGTACAGAATACAGATGAACCTATTTTATGTAAGAGATGTTTTATAAGAATTGAAACTTAAGTGTCTTTCCTTTCGACAATGGATTTCATCAAATGACTCTGCTATGGATTAAAACGAATTCATATTTCCCGTCAATCAAATGTAACAATCGTTCATGTTTTTGTTTCTTCTGTAAATTACCGGAACTGGAAGCAACAAGCAATTTTATTGGTCAATCCCACCTTCCTTCTTATTGGTGCCCATATTTTTTCTCGTCGCCGATTGGACCCCTCACACACAGAGGGGGAATGCTGACGCGTTTTTATCGCAGAGCGCCTCCAAGCTGTCACGAGTTACAGCTTGGATCATCCGAGTTACGTTATCGGTGATAAATAGGGACCATATATTTTGCCATCCTTTGTTGCATTATATGTCAAACAACTCTAAACTAAGGAAGAAAACCAATACATTATACGATTTGAAATGATCATAAATGCAACAGCTTGGATTCCTATTGCAGAGACGGGTCGTGCGAAATATTGAGCACGTCATCAAGAAAGTACGGCGACCAACGAGAGTGTAAGCGTTAGTTCTAACATTCATATTTCTCAAATATAACATAGTACATCATACAAAAGTGGGTTTTGACAATAAGGCAGTTGGATTGGACTGGACTGAAAGCCTAAAACTAATTGTACAAACCCTTTCCAACAAGTAATAATGTGATTTAACACCGGTTTCTTTTTCTATGAAAAAAGAAAAGAAATGAGCAATATATGCTGATTAAAGAAGATAAGAAGTATTTGAACATTCAATTTAACCCTTTCCCAAACAACCCATTTTCGAATGTCCAAAATTTAAAGAGTTTGCAGACGACATTTCAAAATGTGATGAATTTGAAAAATGTTCTTCAGAAAGAGCAGAAAACCTTGTGGGAAAAGGAAAAAGTGCTCGTCACGGGCAATTTCTCCTTTTCCCAAAATGTTTTCTAAAGTCTACTGCAACAAAGCAGTCAAATGTCGTTATTGTTTGGTAATGGGTAAACGAAATTGAGAGAATCATAGGCGTTGAAAAAGATGAGATGTTAGACCACACTATGACTGACACAGGAGAAAAGAGCGCGGACAGCCCACACTGTCCTTGTATAGCTGAGAGAAGTAGACGGTTACCCATTCAAAAATTACACGAAGGTGAATCATTATTTATCCTGTCACCAGTGTCATTTTGGGACTGATAACTAGGTGCCGTATAACATTTGTGATATCCGGCACTAACCATATAACACATGAACGCGACAAATCATGACGTCATAAGAACGCCATGACACATGACGTCAAAGGATCGCCATGACACATGACGTCAAGTTAACATCATTCTCTCCTTTTTTCACGCGTTTTAGTTTCATTTAGTTTGTTTAAAAGTATACATAAAGGTTATTGAATAGATGAGTGGTGTCTTTGAATAGGAAAAGTTATCGGGCTCAGCATCGGAGTGTTATCCGGTTTACCTTTTGCTCACCGAATAATAGTCCTACGCCTTGCCCGATAACATTTCTGATTCACGACACCAACCATCTACTCTCTATATATTTGCCGAGTGGATTGCAAAGACTCGCACTTAGACTAGGTCAGCAAGACACTGACTTTAAGGTAGCCTTCGGACCCAGATTGGAGATTGTTGTAACACGAACTCGTCAAACAGCAGGAGGTTCACACCATTCCTTCCTCTACAATTTCTGGGTGGCAAAGCAAATTTCAAAATGGCCTGCCTGGAAAATTTAGATGAATATACAGTTAAGAGGGTATGCCTATCTTAAACACTCATGACGAATAAAAGCCCAAGGTTGTAGTGTTCGGCATTGATTATACGAACCTCACGCATGACTTTTAAGATAAATCAAGCTTTTGCAAATATTGAAAACTCATTTTTGTTTTTGTTTGATATATATCCAGCACCTTCCTGTGTATGCAAGAACTAATATTTGTCTTGGTCTTTTCTAGGGATGCTTCCACTTAAATCAGAAATTGATTATAAGACAATTCTATTTATTGGTCAAGTATCAAATCCTAAAAGCAATCGTAACTCAAATGACTCAAATAGTTGTTTATTTTTTTAAACCAAAACAACTATCAAGTAGAAATGGTTTTGCATATATCTGGGAAAAACATTGACAGTTCATGCGAAATCGTTCATCTAAGTATTTAAACAACGAGTACTTCTTTTACAGACTTAATGCTTCAATTTAAGATATATAGTATTTAAAGATTCTGGACGTCATACACTTTTAAATATAATTATAGAGGTTAATTGTGTGCTCGTCAATATTATTGATGTGCTATTGTTAGTTTGTATGCATACATCACTCATTTAATTGTATCATTTTCTAGTTGTGTGTATTATGGGCCGGAGGCATTATTACATTTGGTATTAACATTCATTTATGTATGCAACCTATTGTCTGGTCTCAAATTATATTCAATATAAGGAATTGCAATTTAAATGGTAAATGTTTGAGTACGTATTCATATCTAAACTGACGTATAGATGTGCATATGTATTTTAACATACAATCTTATACGTAACATTCCCTTTTGATTGCTCTCCATAAGTAAACTTATATAATATTAATATCATTGATATATAATAATGTATATTTATTTTTCATTGTACTTATGTTAATGACCATAAACTATAAGGTTTGCGTCAATAAAATTATTTCTGATTCTGATTCTAAAATATTGTTTAATGATCGATAGTACTCTTTTTACAAGCATCCATGCTTTCAGTTAGGTTTTATCCCAAATGCAGTGTTCCTACTAAGAATATACTATTTGGGATTACATGTCTTGTGGTCGTTTTCCGTCAAAGCTGACTTGGAAAGCAATAGTGCGTGAAGCAGTGAGTTTAAATGCTAATTCCACCTGGATTTCTCGAATGAGAATGGATGCCCACTTGTCAAGTTTCCTTACATGTTAACCTGTTCTACTAAACAGAGCCAAATTATGGAACATTTAATGTCTTGTCCTTCTATGTCGAGGCATTGTAACAATTGCTTAATTAAAATTACATGCTCAGTTTTACCGTGATAATTTCACGATAACATGCCTGTCCCTCGATGTTGGTCTTGAGTTGAATCTCCAATTATGATGCATATTACTTTTGGATGCAAAGATTCTATCGAAATGAAACGTCCCTAATAACGATTTTGTGTATCCATTGTGTAGATGTTACAATAAGCCCTACTGAAGGATTCATTAGTTTATTATCAGGAGTACGGACGGAACCTAGTCGACAGGCTCGACTTAAATCATGGTGTAATGTTATCGCCAATTCCCACTTTAAGCCGGTTCTGGACCTTCTGTCTGAATTATATTTCTAGTTTCTCAGTCGTATCTACATTCTTGATTTTCGCTTTTGTTGAGCAAGTCTGGTTCGCAGATAAGCAACAGACTCAGAACTTCACAAGATGCTAGAAGAGACAAGTAATTGATTACCACCACCCAAAGCTCTTCCAAAGGATGACAAAATGTTCCATTTTTCGTTCTCGTTAACGAAATCTTTTATCTGCGGATAAATTTAATGATGTCGGGAGACGTGGAATTTGCACAGAGAACTGTTATATAATATATCCCTCAGCTGGAGGAAGAAGAGTAGCAGAAAATACCCTTTGAATCATTGCATCTAGCTTTCGATTTCTTATTATCGCAATGCAACAAAACGCAGCTTGCTATGGCTAAACAACACGATGAAAATGTGATATCCTATTTATCTAGTCCAACTAGACCAGGTCAATGACCGCCAAAATTCGATTATGTCTTTCGTTTGGACGCTTGTTTAGAACTTTTTGAAAAAATAAAAAGTAAGAAAAGTGAGAACAGATACAAACCAAACACAGAGGTTTTAAGCTGCTTGTTCATATAAATGAGGAAATTTTGATATTCAAATCGTATTTTCTGAAAACTGTATAGCAGTTGTACCGTAGTATGAGGCGTACCGGGATTTAACACGCAGTTAACGCCCATTAAGTATTTGGAGCCTGTATACAATTAACAAATATGCACTTACATTCGAAAGCGTTGCAGCAGCTTTTAAAAACCATCGAATACCGTCCATACATATTTAGATAAATGGACATATTATGTATCCATTTTTGCGTTCAGTAAATTTTTACTGCAGTACCAATTTTTCTTATGTTCAACAACATTTTATGTTGACTTGCAAATGGTTTCATGTGTGAACAAGCTTAGTTAAGATATGACTTACTCTCAGCAGACCGCAGAAGTAGCAGAAACAGAAAAAGCCCCAATGCCATCAGAAACATCCAAAACGTCACATTTCGCGGTACCCTTCCAAATTTTAGCACCATTTTTATTTTTTTTTCTTGCTTTTCGTCAGGTGTTTATGATTCTTTTGATTACAGTTATAGCACAATGCGGAAAGAAAATGTCCAAGTGTTTTCCTCCACCGTTTTACTTTTTATAATTAGAACATTCGATTCAGTGAACTGCCTGATACACCATGGCATTCCGCCAGATCTTATAAAGTCGTTTAAAAAAAACTGCAAAAAATGAAAAAAGAAACTTGTTAAAACTTTCAGACAAAAGATAAAATTGCTAAGCATATGCAATATCTACAATATCTAAACAATTGAAGGAAACCGTTATTTTTCAAATAGCTTATATGCTGTCTGCTTTTGCTTTCTATTTGGACAAGTCGACATACAAAATATAATGAATAAGTTTACCATTATGATGCTGGAACCGAATTCATGTTTAAAAAACAGGTTAGATCCAAGTGAATTGGCGGCTGGCCTATGATCTAACCTGTTAGCTATTCTGAGTATCTTTCTCCAATAAAATTAATCACAGATATAATGCTTAGAAAGCATACAACACAAAAATCTATCTTTAGTAAATTAACCAGCATTCCAAGGGTAAATCAACCCGTCGATTGAGCCAAGTCATCGAAAGCAGAATAAACCGTAGATACCATTATGACGAAAGTACAGATAACACGTATAGAACCATATCTTCCTTTGCCACGATGTTTTCTTAAACTATTTCAAACAAAGTAAAGCGGTATACACACGTTCGTTAGTCAATTCGCATTTGTTTCCTACTACTTGTCCCACATTGACAAAATACTATTGGTCATACTACGTAATGAAATGAATAAATCAACACACGATTTCCTTGTGAATAATACACGGATCGACTATCTGGATAAACAGCAAACAGATAACTAAAATGACTGGGGGAACAATATCGTGTTCATTGGGACGGGAAAAGCCCAATACAGTGTGATCTCAAGACACTTGCATTATATATAATGATCTTGTGTTAACCCTTATTGGATATTTTTATACTCTGGTTTAAGCCTTTCTCAAACAATAAAGACATTTGACGACTTTGTTTCAGACGACTTTAGAAAACATTGTGGGAAAAGGAGAAATTGCTCGTGACTAGCAATTTTTGCTTTTCCAACAAGCCTTCTGCTCTTTATGGAGAACATGTTTTTTTTAATATCGTCACAATATGGAAAAGTCGAAAATTTGTTGTTTGGGAAAGGGTAAAAAATAAAGTTATGTTCTGTTCTGTTTTGAAACTTTTATTGACCTTTTCTCTATCATCTGCTTGAGTATGTCATTTTTGTTGGTGTTAATTATTTAAACATGACATGCTTTTTGAAAACGAAAACTTCCTAATAAAAAGTATGGTGTATAGGAAAAATGAATAAGGTACAAACTTGAAAATCTTTATTTGTTGCATTTGATGATCACAATTTTACCCGCAAATTATTGGTCAATAAAGATGAAGGGTTAAAACTTAATGTTTTTCCAGTTCATTAACAATACATGAAACATTTCTTAAAATCAAATAAAACAAAGCTTGTTCATGAATATTGCTTTAAAGCACTTTTAATGAATAGATGCATGTTAAAGAAAAACTTTGATCCGCCTACCTTTAATGATGTTTCGTATATAAATGCACATGACAATGAAAAAATGCAAATCCATTATTTTCAACCTATTGACACTGCACATATCAAGATGATTGAAGGACACGGGATTTAAAAAATAATGGGTTGTGGCGTATTTGGTCGGATAAAGAGGGTATCAAACAGATCGTATATGTTATTTCCTACTTTATGCAGTTGACCAATAAAAGAAGCAATAAAACCCTCGACGTGAAAGATATGTATCTTTTGAAGCTTGCCGAAATACACAGACGCGCATCACATTATGTTGCGTTGACACATTGGTCGCTATACAAAGACAGAATCATATTTTGATTGGCGTTTCAAAGTAAGATAAGCATTAATTTGTCTGTTTGGAAACAGTAATTCTGATTAGAGATTTATTTCGCACTGCAACCAAACCTGTGTTCCTGTCTAGCTTATTATGTGATGTCGACTCACGCGTAGACAGACTGGAGGAAATCAGAAATACCATGCTCGATGTGTGTCATAAGATGGACGATTACCCCTTCCCGAAAGATGCTGGACCAAAGCAGCGAAAAAGTACAAGAAAGGGTGAGTCAGTTTCACAGAAACTTGCATCCGACATATACATAATTGCTTCGGTGTTAGAAAACCAGAACTTTTTAGATCTGAGGGACGTTCTTAGTCTTCCAAAAACTTTCAACAAGTCAAGTCTAAGTGTATCAATATGTGAAAGTAATCAACAAATAACATTGTCAAATGAAATGTCTCTTCTAAGAAACATGGTAATTCAGTGTCAAGCAGACATTTTGACCCTTAAACAGGAAAAGAACACAATGAAAAAACAGATAGATAAAGACATCAAATCTTTCACTTCATTAGTAGCGGAGACAAAGAAAGATCTTCATGAACAACTATCTTTCGTAAAACAGGATGTTGAAAGAATTGAAGGCGAGAAGTCTTCTGGAGTCAGCAGTCTCAAAAACTCAATGAAACTAGTGTCCGGAGACGTGAAAAGAGCAAATGATTCCCTTGAAAATGAAATCCGCTGCGTGTACGAGAAGATCTCAACTGTAAGTAAATCAGTTGACAAACAAGTTAGTAAGTTAGAGTCAAAAATATGCGATCTGAAAAAGAGCAACATAAACAATAGAGAATCAGGTCACATCGGTGTAAACAAAAACGGGTGTTCCGTAAACGATGGTGCTACGTCTAGAGATCCACCGAACCGTTCGGGAACCAAATTGTTCGATCATAACCAACCCACGGTTAACAGCGCCTCATACAGCGACGTTTTACTGAGAGCCCGTACTAACAACGGGTTGACATCACAACGACCGAGTCATCACGACAGTATACCAGTGATAAGTTCACATTACAGTCCGATCAGCGTCGTGCACGATAACCCCGTCTACGATCAGACCCCAACCAATGTCTGCGTTGATAACAGTCACCCTCCCCGAGCAGAGCACGACTCGAGGCATAACCAGATACCGGTAACCGACTCTACAAACAACATCCCGGTCCACATATCGCGTGTTAGTGATGGGAATACTGAGGGAAATTAGCCGTTTGCTCATCAACAGCCAAATACAACCCAAAACATTGGTGGCATGCGGAAATCGAATAAGACGAATGAAACGCCGACTCAATCTTCAGCCGTTGTCTGTGTTAGTGATAATGAAAATTACAATGATGATGAGTTCGCTGAGGATGTGATCAAAAAAACAAAACGCTTTCATATTAGCGGTTTCAAGTCATCTATTACAAGTCAGAAAATATACAGTTATGTCACTAATAGGGGATTGAAGGTGACCATGATTAGAATTTTCCCCCAGAGGTACGGGCGATCTGTGATTATCCGCCTAAACGTTGAGGCTCCCAATTCGAGTATACTGACAGAAAGTGGTTTCTGGCCTGGTGGTGTCAAGTGTAGACAGTGGCTGTCTAAAAACAATTATTTGAAACATTTCCAACCAAAGAGTAATCGTGACCCCACGAATACCGGTGACAATAATGACGGTGACCTGCATACGGATGTGATTCGATCAAAAACAATGCGACATAACAGAAATGATTATAACAGCAATGTTCATAAGAGGGCTGACCAACAGTCGTACGTGGCTCACCAATACAGAAATCAGTACGATCATCATGATTCCCACGATAAATCGATGGTTGGTCACGATGATTATACTGAAGGGTACTCGTCCCGTTATCGTTATGATAACCATAATCGTTACAGTTACTTTAACGACAATGGTCAAAGCAGTTCTCACCACGAGCGACATGACGGATAGACCTCCGACAAACACTGACACATTAAATATATGTACATGGAATGCTACTGGTATAATGTCGAGTGCATATTATCTAAGCAAATTGTTAATAAACGAATCCATAGATATTTGTGGCATTTCAGAACATTGGCTCTTCCCCACCGATTTGTATTTTTTGAATAGCATACATAATGATTATAATAGTTTTGGTGTATGCGATTCGAGTCTTTGCATGTATAGTAGTCGGAAAGTGGGAAAGGGTGGTGTGGCTTTATTATGGAGTAAACGCCTAAGTGATAAGATCTCACCGCTTGAAATCGACAGTGATCGAATAATTGGTTTACAGGTCCAGAAAGCACCCGACTCTTATATGTACATTTTACAGGTATACCTACCTAGCGCTAATCATAGTGTGACGTATTTTCGTGAACACATCGAACTGCTGCATGACTTAATTAGTATGTACTCACAGTTAGGATCAGTTATAGTGATGGGTGATTTCAACGCTCATCTAAATGGGACTTCTTTTATTAAACAAATTGATCGAAGAGGGATAGCCCTCTGTGAGTTATTCAGTCAATTTAATTTGTTTAATATTACTACGTCTCCTTTATGTACGGGTGCAACTGCGAGCTATGTATCATATGACAAGAGAGCTATGTCTCTCATCGATCATGCTGCTGTCTCAGAAGATCTAATATGCTGTATGAAGTATTGTTGTATTATAGACGATGATTGTTTTAATGTATCTTGTCATCGACCAACGGTGTTTGGCGTAGTTTTAACAGATTTTTATTGTAATAGTACAAGTACATCTGATAAGCCCATGGTGAAATGGAAAAAAATGACTTATGAGCAACGCTTAAACTTTGAATTGAGTGTTCATATGAATCTTAAAAACACCGCAGAACAATTGCTCACTGCTGATCCAATTTCTTTTATAGATAATCTATATACATGCATAGTAAGTTGCATCACACATGCATCTGATAGGTACTTACCACATTCATCATTTCGGTCTTATCTAAAGCCATATTGGTCTGCCAGCCTCAGGCAATATCATGCGATTATGAGAAATGAGCGCAGGATGTGGATTGGTGCTGGTAGACCAAGAAATGGAGAAGAGTACACACGGTACAAGTCGGCGAAATGTCACTTTCGCAACTTGCATAGAGAAAGTTGTGCTGCCTATCTACAGCAAGTAAACAGTGACATAGACGATGCTTCTGGTCTTGATAGTGCATTATTCTGGAGACTTTTTCGTTCTAAAAATAGACCAGTCCGAGGTAATGTTTCTAATGTACTTTCTTTCAATGGTACACCTGTACGTGACCCGGTTTCTATATGTCGCGAATGGGGGCGTCATTTTGCCAGGCTTTATTCTGACGTAGAATATACTTCCTATGACAATGCCCATTTTGAGTCTATCACTGAATCTGTATCATATTTGAAAGTAACTCCACAAATAACTGACGACGATCATATCTCTAAGGAAGAAGTTTTAGCTTCATTATCGACGCTAAAATATGGTAAAATGTGCGGTATGGATGGTATATGTAACGAACACCTCACCAATGGGGGAGCTATGTTAATTCACTATATTACCTTGTTGTTTGATTTGATGTATTGTTATAGTCATGTACCTATAGAACTCAAACGGGGCACTATTATTACATTACATAAAGGAGGACATAAACCAAAGAATGATCCGAATAGCTATCGTGCAATAACTTTGTCATCATCCTTATTGAAATTGTATGAAAAAGTACTACTCTATCGTCTGCTTAAGTCAGTAAATAAACCACTGCATTCTCTCCAAGGTGGGTTTCAGTCAAACATGGGAAGTGCTATGACGTCATTCATTTTGAGGGAGAGTATAGTTCATTGCAAAGAGGCAAACAATAAGTTGTTTGTCTGCTTTTTAGATGCCCGTCAAGCGTTTGATAGAGTATGGCATGACGGTCTTTTCTACAAATTACACAAACTTGGGGTGTGTCCTAAATTGTTAAATACTGTTATTTGCATGCATACTGACATGTTTAGTTGTGTGAGATATAATAATTTTTATTCTGACTGGTTCCCTGTTAAGCAGGGCACCAGACAAGGAGGCGTCTGGTCCCCTTTTTTATATCTCGTCTATGTAGACTCGTTAATTGAAGAGTTGGTAGATAGCAACTTGGGCTTTCAAATTGAAGGGTCATCGTTTTGTGCACCGTCTTTTGCAGACGACATGTCAATTTTAGCTTTATCCTGTAAGGCTCTACAGAAATTGATAAATATTTGTTATCGTTATTCATGCCTTTGGCGTTACCAATACAATCCTAGTAAATGCGCCATTGTTACGTTTAATGAGTCAAAGCGCTCTTATCTTAGTCGTGTAAGACCATTTTTTATTGGTAACGATGTTATCGAAGAGAAAGAAGAATATGTTCATCTTGGTGTTTTATGTAATAAATATGACAACCCATCAATTTTAGCAAAGCACATAGATAGGAAACTAAGAACTACATTTTTTGGATTAATTAAGGAAGGTCTACATGTAAATGGGCTTAACCCATTGACGAGCTTTAAGATTTATAAATCAATAGTAATTCCAAGATCCCTTTTCGGATGTGTATTTCTACATTCTCTCTCTAATCGTGAGCAACTGATGCTGGAACGGTCACATCGACTTTGCCTTAAACAAATTCAGGGTTTAAGTTCTAGATCGAGAACAGATATTGTTCTTGGACTTATTGGTGCACTTCCTCTTTCTTCTGAGATTGAAAAACAAAAACTCGCTTTTTTAGGTCAGTTGTGCAGATTAGAAAGAGATTGTGCTGTTAAACGCATGTTTTTGTTACGTTTATGTGCTGCACAAGCAGGTATGACTGCATGTGGATTTTTATCAGATATATGTAATATTTTAGACAAATTTGATATTCGATATATTTTACTAGACTTTATTAAATATGGTTGTTTTCCAGATAAATTAAGTTGGAAAACATGTATTTCATCTAAAATATATGCATTTTACAGTAAAGAATGGAATGACAGAACTCTGTCACCCGACTTTGTTCTTTATAGACAAATGCAGAATGACCTTTCGCATACTTTCCTTTGGTCTTATGCAGGAGGTAATCCTCAGATGCTAACTACTTGCTTTTCTATTGCGCAATTGATTGCGTACTTGTCTTCATTTGATTCTGTATGTACACGTTGTGGTCAAAACGATATCACTATGAGTTTAACAATGCATATAATAACTAGCTGTGTTTTAGTTCGATCTATCTCTATTGCTTTCAAAGAGACTATACGCTTGCTTTTGGATCAACGTATCTTACTTTTGTTTGAATCGTTAACTGATTACGACAGAGTTAAAACCCTTTTTGGTTTAAATCAGGCATTTAATGATGAAGTTCGATCAAATTCCGTTAACTTTTTTCATTATGCTGGCCTTTTCCTTCATGATCTGTGGTGTGCTTACAAATACCGTACGTGTATGTAACTGTAAGCACTCTCTTATCGATTTGATAAACATAAAACGCTTTTCATAACTATGTTTTTAACACATATTACTGTAGGTCGATGATGTATTTCCTTTAAACTAGCTTTTCATTTCGTTTCGGTTAAGCTTGTTGATAGGGGAAAATATATATTAACTTTGTATGTGTACATGTTTCTTAACAGTTAAGTAATTATCTGTGTTCGCACAGGGTATAACCATGATGATTATTTCTTGTAACTTGCTTTTCATTTCGTTTCGGTTAAGCTTGTTAACATGGGAAAATATATTTAGGTAACTTTTTATGCGTTTATGGTTGTAACATTAATTACATGCGTTCGCATAAAATATAACTATATGCACCTGCCAGCCTGGGTGTGCACGAATGTGCGTGTAGATGTCTGTATTAAAGTATGTGTTTTGTGTGTTGGGGTGTGGGTGGGGGTGGGGTGTGTGTGTGTGTGTGGGTGTTTGTTGTGTCTTGATAAGTGTCTGTGTAAGTGGATGTGCGGATGTATGTTTCTATATTTGTTGTATCTGTGTTTACTTCTCTTTGTTTAATCACTGTTTTCTATTTGAAATCCACAATTGTTCACAAATTATCATGTATATGCAAATCTCCATCTTGGAGGAAATAAAGAATAAAAAAAAAAAAAAAAAACTCTCTTATATGCTAACTTTTATTTGTCACGCTTATGGGACAATTTGATGAAACGTCCCATAAATAAGTCGCACATTTATTAAGTACAGTGTACGTTTGATCAACTTGCATTATATCATGTGTTTATAAAATATAGATATATATAATACACATACATGGACTACAAGATCATTTGAAAATGTTAAATGCAAAATTTATTTTAATAATGTTATCATAAGTTAGGGCAATCATCAAACAGATCTACATCATCGAATTTTATACGTAAGTTCATGTTTTAACAGGGATCGACTCTTCTCACTAATAATGAATCGCAACGTTTTACCCCCGTTTGTATCCATTGTTATATCTCGGGAAACGGGGTAAAATGTCCGCAAGAGAGTCAACACAAAGTTAGGATATGCTTTGATATTTCCCCTCCTCTACAACCTTTCCAATGTTGTTTTTACAAACACGACATTCGACGGCATTGTTCAAATACACGCATCCGTTTATCTCTGTTTTCTATGTCAGCTGTAACTCGGATGATCGAAGCTGTAACTGCATGACAAGAATGAAATATCTACGTCTGGATCATTCGGACTAATCCAGACGTAGAGTGAAATTTCTACGTCCGGATCATTCGGACTATGTCAGCTGTTATTATTTACTAACCGGAAGTCTTAAACCTGAAGCTATCGAAAATTTCGTATCTCCTATTAAGAGTATTCAAGGGTAGATAACAACAGTTTCTGAAAAGGCCTATACTTATATAACTATAATGACACTAAGCACTTTGTGAAAGATTTTCACTTGCATTTTTATACAAGGCTTGGTGACTGGGTAGAGACATACCAGGTGTATTATGTTGAAGCACAGTCAGGTTTCAGAAAAAAAAAACATGCGTCTTTAATGATATAATAATGCACTTATTGAACAAAAAGAGAAACAATTATATGTAGCTTTTAATTTTGCAAGGTATTTGACTTTATTGTACTAGATATTCTATGACATGAACTTATAAGGTAGTGCTTAAGGGGAAATATAGTAAACGACATACAGTCAATGTATTCTTTGTGAAGTCAAGAGTTAATCATGACTATCCTCCAGTGATGATTTTATGTCCACCGTACGAGTAGCTCAGGGTGATCACATATCAGCCTTCCTTTATTCAATTCATTTTAATATTTATAGTGCTGGATCCGACAACATGCTTATGCAAACAGGTTAGACCCAGACACGCCGCCAAGTAAATTGGCGGCTTGCCTGTTATCTAACCTGTCTGCTACTCTGAGTATCTTTTCCCATCAAAATTGATCAGATATTAAAGGTTTTTGAAAGCAGACAACATAAAAATCGATTTTTAAAAAAATACATAGCATTTTTAGGGTTAATGGTTTACAGGAAACGTTTCTGTTAAGAGGTTATGAAGATATTGACATAGGTGTGTTGAAATTATATTTACTACTCTATGCAGATGACGTCTTTATATATTCTGAGACTAAATATGGTTTTCAGTATGGATTAAATCAGATCAGATCTAAATCAGAGATTGAGATTTTAACTTCTTAAAATGATTGGTCTTCAACAATAAACATAAAACGTATATTTCTAAAGAAACACATAACCATAGCATTGACAACTTTCCAACTCTATCAATAACTCTACAGAAAAGATAAAGAACACTAAAATCGCACTTTGTGGAGAATTGGGTACACCTAATTTAAAAAAAAACATATCGTCATTCTATACTTATTGTTCA
Source organism: Cerastoderma edule (assembly GCA_947846245.1). Classification (NCBI taxonomy): domain Eukaryota; kingdom Metazoa; phylum Mollusca; class Bivalvia; order Cardiida; family Cardiidae; genus Cerastoderma; species Cerastoderma edule. The sequence continues at coordinate 45,671,881 of OX401406.1, forward strand.
AGTTTAATTAGTTTTCAGGAGTCGCTTGAAGTGTTCCGAGTTCTGTTTCTAGTTTGAATAGGATTTGATCGTTGAGTTCATTTTGTAATTCCATATTTGGTTGATAATTCATGTATTTCTATTTTACAAATTTCCCATTTTGTTTGGTTATTGGTATTGTGTATCATTTCAATGTTGCAAATAGAATCATTCATTTATAATATTTAGTATAATTGTTGTCTTTAAGATGATTATTATTTTCTTTTACAGGGGACATAAGTTAAATAGATATTGCCATATGATCAGTATGTTGAATAAGAGCTGGGCGAATATCTGTACTAAGGATAAGGGTTAATATACAGTCTTCTAGTAACCGGAAGTCTACTCGGCTTCTTTATAACCTTTAGAATGATGGGTAGTTTTCTAAAAAAACATTTTTTGTGTAGTCTGCTTTCAAAACCCTTAAATATCTGATTAATTGTTATGAAGAAAGATACTCAGGTAAGCAAACAAATTAGATCACAAGCCATCCGCCGATTTACTTTGTGGCTGGCCTTGATCAAACCTGTTTGCATTAGAATGAAGTCGGTTCCAGCACTATTAGGCCTTAACCCTTTTTTCTCTTACATTGATTCTTTCCATTATTCAACTGTTTCCACGTATCAGTTATATTATGTGATTAAACAAGGATTTTCAAATTTGTAATTGGTACTGTTTGCGGGCTGTCGTTAATGCACGTATAAATTAGATGAAACTGCTTTGAGGTGTCATTATAATCTTCACAAATAAGTTTTACTTGCGGTTCGTTCAATACAATTTCTGAACTCTTTTAATAAAATAAGTTTCCTGTCATTTTATATAAGTATCAAGAAGTGTGAAACTTATTTCAAGGACATATCTACCGTTTGAATTTGTAGAATGGTCAATAACTGATTAAGTAAGTGTTTTATATAACGAGATCGTTACGTACAGCCATTGCTGTTCATTTCTCCAAATGAGTGGAATGCATCCCAGTTGTCAAACTAATTTAACAATGCGTTTACGACATTTTTTACTAAAGTAAGACGGGTTTCTTGTAAAAATGCCATGTGCGTATATTAATGTCTCATCCATTAACCTACCGCGCTTTAGTTTGACACTTGACAATCATGAGGGGTGTATCACCTCATTATGACGACTGCAGATCTTTTATTTCGACGAGAACTGCCCCATATCAGAATTAAAGAAAAGGGTGGAATAAATGTTTTCCACAACATCAGAGAACAATTTGACGAGGGGCGCCGCGAAAGGCCTTTCAACCAAAAAACAATCTCAATGAATATTCTAGATACTCCCGTGTGGACAATGGCTCTGGAGTTATGCACACACATTTTCTTTGCGTGATTTACTACAAGCAGAAGCGTTGATATAGTAGTTTATAGCTATTTGTTTTCAAACCCTGCATCCAGAGTACACGACAAGCTGTTGAGTGCGGTTATATACGACCAACCCTTGTGGAAATGTTAATTTATAACTTATACAAACACTGCATCTATAGATATGATTCACTGTTTTTTATATTCAGATCAGATAAAGGATGTTTTGATCCTAATGAATGACAAATCATTATACTTTTTTATAGATGTGTTGCTTTAAGTTTGCATCAACAATTTTCTTTCCAAATATACTGCGATGCCCGATCACAACGAAAATGAGAGAGGACCACACACTTAAATTCCCTTTAATGTTGGTCAAGGCCGAAAAAAACATTATATGTTCCGTAAGCCCGCCGGGAAACAACCTCTCATGAATATTCAAATCTGCAGCTACCGTGATTCTAACCCACGCAGAGAGGAGCGTTGTGATTCCGAGCTCAATACTCGAACCATTAGACCAACGAGGCCCAACCATTTGTTTATAAAGGCAAGATACTCTGAAGAACTTTCAACGTGTTGGTCTGATGAACATTTATTCTAGGACCCAACACTGGAACTGGGGTAGTGCTTAGAAGATTCTGACGGGACGTTCGAAAAGTGACTATTCATCTTACTTTTGTGTGGCCTTGGGCAAGGTATAGTTAGTTCTCTAGCATGGTGTTGCTAGAGTTTACTGAAAGAGCAAAAAGCAAGCAAACTCTTGCCCAGTATAACTGACACAATCGTGTGTTATCCTTAAAAAAGAAGGGGTGTCTTTGTCATTAGGCGGTATCACTTACTTAATGGGGACGAATAAAACCAATCATCATGTCTAAACATGAAGTCGTATTCTTAGAGCTGTTGCGCAATAGTCATTAAGTAATAAAGAGGCGTTTTACGGTAGCACCAACAGGTAAAAATATCTTGAGATATACCACTGACATCGACCATTACCGGCATAAAAATACAACAACCATCCATATTTATTGACATATGACAGGTTAATAAATACCCACTTCTCAATATTTTTTATCTCTAGCTTTGCCAACGTTCTTTTGCAAAGGTTCAATTGTTAGAAGATCTGTCACAAAAAAGAGTTATAATTACAAAAGGAAATATTCTTCCTAATAGCCTTATTCCTAAATCAAGCATTTTTCTGCTCGTCGGCCTTCAGTGGAAATTACATTAAGAGTGCTTTAGTAGTAAATACATGTAAGCCAATCAGCCATCCATATTGTATTTGAAGACATTGCAAAGACCTTGCTAACTGCCATTATGAAAGTCTGTCCTTTCGTTTATTTGGAAAGAGGCCAGTGTTTATTCTTAGACGAATTTACGACGATATTGCTGATTTAAGAAACCAAATGAGTTTGTATAATCTTTCGAGATTTTGTACAATTTCAAGTATGATTGCAAGGGAAACTTCGATATGAAAAGAGATTTTAAGTGCCCCTCTCATATAACCATGGTCTTTTATAGGGTAGCGTTTACTTTCGGGACATTTTTATTTCTCCGAGAAGGAGCTGTAAGGCAAATAAATCATTCCTTATCAATGCATTAAATAAATAAAACTCATTACACGGTACTATTGACTGAGCACAATAAAGCATGGCGTTTGCGCAGTTGAAGAGTGTCCGCTTCGTTTAACTACCTCTAGTTTGTTGATACTCTAAAGAACCGAGTAAATTAACCTCTCAAAAGCCTCAAGCAGATCCGATCAGTGAAAAAACACTGTCGTCATCTGATCAATTGTGTTGTCAATTTATAAACACCCGTTTTCTCGATAAGAATAATGTTGGAAGGAGCTGGCCTGTTGGAACATTGATGTGTTACTAGTAATGATGGTAGTCCTGCAACACTTGGTCTGATCTGTCGTTCACTAATCAGTTGTGTTGTCTATTTATATACATTGTACTCGCATGTTCTCGATAACAATACATTAGGTTCCCATGTGCATAAACGGTCCTCGAACGTGACATAACGTTTGCCTCCGTGAAGGCTCGTCCCGGGTCTTGGCCCTTGGAAGATACGTGGGAAAGGCAACTCCGATAGAAGGAGAAGTCGTCATCCCACAGCTGCCACCAATGAATAGATACGAGCAAATCATCCTCTCAAAGGCACAATCAATTTCAACAAGTGAGAAACACTATCGTCCACGGATTAATTGTGTTTTCTTGTCATATATCCGCATGCTCTCTATAAGAAAGCTAGAAGAAAATGACCTGGTGGTACATTGATGTGGTACTTATTGCTACATGAGTTAACAATTTCCAAAACAATAAGCACATTTGACGACTTTGTTGCAGACGACTTTAGAAAACATTGTGGGAAAAGAAGAAATTGCTCATGACGAACAATTTTTCCTTTTCCTACAAGGTTTTTTGCTCTCTCTGAAGAATATTGTTCAATTCCATCACATTTTGAAATGTCGTCTGCAAACTCTTTCAATTTGGGACAGTCGAAAATGTGTTGTTTGGGAAAGGATTAAGCTTCATAAATGTTCACGTAAGTCGAGTACATAGAGAATATTATGCTAGTGTCTTTTGTTATCAATGTTATCGGTCAGGGTAAGGAGAATTGATAATGGGCGAGGTTTACCGAGCCCTTTATCAATTTTCCTTACCTTGACCGATAACGTTGATAACAAAAGACACTAGCATAATATTCTATTTATCTAGTAACGATAACTTTAAGAAAAAGATACATACAATAATTCTTATAAAGCGCGATGAATCAGGTTTTACTCTATTTAAATCAATGGAAGTAGTAATTTTTGACCCAAGTACGCGATGACGTACGAGATTACGCGAAGTGACGTAATGACAAAAAGTACTTCGTTCGTTGTTTTGATCGATTTTAAACCCAATTTAACTCAAATGTAATAACTGGATGGACATATCTTTATTTGACAGTTATTCTAATTCATTAATGAAAAGATCGCCCGACAAAATGTTCTCAATTCGGCCTCGCTTCGATCAGTTTACTCATGCATAGAATTCATTACACATTATGACATAATGTACAAGGACAGTAAACACAGTCGTCATTTCGAAAAACAAAACCCGATGACAACGGTCTATCGATGAAATATTCTGCGGACTTTGGACTATACAGTATAGCATTGGTAAAAGATAAGGGATCCGACATTCAAGACAGTTCCATAGAAAAGGAAGCAATTTAACTCAATGTATTGTTATTTGTTGTGGTGTCATAACCATTCATGATTGGAACGATGGGATGAAGACATCGGTGGAAAAGAAACCTGGAGTTAAGTGAGCGGATGGAGAGCTTAAGCTTTCTGGACCACACTCACTATAACCGAGAGTTGCAGGTGGGTTTCACTTATAATTTTTGTTTCCTTAGATTGTCAAGCACATCTTGTTATTGTCATTAAAAAAAAAGATGAATAGATCTACTGTAGTTGTACACCGACTGAACATTTCTGTCCTGTAATTTGCATTATTTCTGTTAGACTGGTGACAAATACATTTGGGCCCCTCACATTTTAACCATATCATTCCTAGCAGAGTAGTAGGTCATTTTTTTTCTATTGATTCTTGCCGTGTCAAACATTTCTTTGGGATTGTCATTTTAACATACCAATCATCTGCCTTAGAAACACACCTGATCAAAATTTAGATAAAGATTGAACTGTGCAAGATTAAAGGGGAAGATTCATGGGAGAAACCTGAGAGCCTTTCTATTCCAAAAAGTTTATTAATATCTATTGCATATATCTTGTTGTTTCTGTTGAACTTGTCTTTGTCTTGATTTTCTGTGTTTGAACACAAATGAAGTACATGTTTATTCAGAATTAATTTCCTAAATTGTTTTCTATTTCTACTTTCAGGACTGTGTGGAATTCCAGATTTCTACAACAAAATTCACTTAACTTGATGGGCCAAGTCTGAGAGAAAGAACTGTGATGCTATACTTGTATTGGATATTCCAGACATCACCTGTTATTAGCTGATAACCAAACAATGACAATGTTATAAGAGTTGTGTGCAAACACCTCTAGAAAAAAAGTTGTTGAGAAAGAATAAGTTTTTTTTTCAATATCAGCCAATATTTTCATTTTTCCTTAATGATTTCCACCCTTCCAGCAAATCAACACATTGATTGCTGAATATTTCTGCTTAAAATGTATCAAAACAGCATACATCGTTAGTTTATACTATTTGATATCAATAGAAAACTCTTGAAAATGTTATTGGAAGGGAAAATTCTTAAACTAGGCAATTTCTCTTTCCAAAAAAAATATTCCTATTCATATAGTCTACTCTATTAATTTGGGATGGTCAACAATGTGTTGCTTTGAAATTGGAATGTTTCAATTTTCACACATTCATAACCTTATAGTAGTTTGCCTCTGTAGTTTTTCTTTAAGATTTGAAAGAAAAAGAGTGAATAAGGAAAATTTGCTTGACATAAGTAATAACCCCTTCTTTCACAGTGTTTCAAATTCTTGCCATTTAGAAGAAAATAGCAAGTTGGTGTTATTGACCCATGAGGTATGTTGTGAATGGTTATATATGATTATGATATGAAAAATAATGTTTTTCTCAAGATATCAGGTAGAGAATAGAGATCATCATGGCAAAACTCCAAAAGGATTTATTGCTCATATTGAACAGTTGAATAATTCTTTTGTCACAGTGATATCAAAATTATTTGCTTAAGGCAAGGCATAGCAAGGTATTGTTAAGTCTGGTGTAAGTTATTCTATAAATCACAATCATTACTGGAAATACAGAGAACTTTCTCAATAATCAAGGTCATTTATTTATCTTTTTTCTATTTGTTTTTATAATTATTGAGGATTTGCCTCTTTTCTCAAGCAGGAACTTTTCAAAGTTATGATTATTAAGTTCATTGTTTGCATTTAATCTTTTTTTCATAAACAGTTATATTTTGTTTTTGATTTTGAAATTAAAATATCAAAATTATCGGGAATCTTGAGTTCTTGTTGATGTGTTGACTCCTTTGTGTATATATGCGGTGGTCGTTTCAGTAGGTCAAAAGTAGTTCCGGCAATGTTGATCATGTCATACCTCATATTATGGGTATACGTGCGGACCAGGCTCCAGACTAAATTGGTTAATTGTTGTTTAAACTGAATTGATATCCGATTGTCACCTACCTTACAGTTGCTATTACCATGGAATCAATGAAAACCAAGCAAAGCGCTAACGCCAAGTTTAAGCTAGTGTGATTTAGTAAAACGTAAACACTGTTTGGGTTTGGTTAATACCATTCTACACAGTAATATATCCTTTTCAATAAGGAAAAATATGTAAAACTATTCTGCAGATGTTCCGCACTTTTTTTTTATTGAGAATGTAGTGTTTACGCATATCTACAGTGATTCACAAGAAAGTATACACAAAACACCCTCGTAACATTGTGGTAAGACTCACAAGGTAATTCTATCCCGACATGAGAAAATGGATATTTTCAAATGTTTGTGAGGGAGAATTTCTTGCATGACTTACGGAAGATCGATATGCAGGGTTATTTTCTAAAACACAAAGAATTGTTGTGTCTCTGCTTTCCAAACCCTTAAATATCTTTAATACTCAGATTAGCAAACAGGTAAGATCACAGGGCAGCCGCAAAGTAAATTGGCGGCTAACCTTAATCTAACCTGTTTACATAAGCATGAGATCGGTTCCAGCACTATAAGGGTCATAAAAAGTTAATAATACTTAACATCAAATAGAATCTTCAAACAAACCTAATGAATTTGGTATCTCAATATAACAGAAACGTTATTGAAGGAACCGTAAACTAGGTTTCATGAATAGAATGAAACCAAATGGGTCAAACATTGTACATGTACTTATGTGGTAATATAACATTTTGAAAAAGGTAGACACGCATACCACGATATACATGTACACATATTAAATAAGATAGACATTTATTTATCACACATACACCATTCACAAAGACGCTCATACACCATGGTAGACATGCATTAAGCAAGATAGACACATATTCAATAAAGTGGGAATATAATATCTGAGATAGACACAAATATACCATGGAAGACACATATTCAATAAAATGGGCATACAATGACTGCGATAGACACATATATACACCATGATAGACACATATTCAATAAAATGGGCATACAATTAGTGAGATAAACACACATATACACCATGGTAGACACATATTCAATAAAACGGACATACAATAAGTGAGACAAACACACATATACACTACGATAGACACATATTCAATAAAATGGGAATACATTTACTGAGATAGACACACATATACACTACGATAGACACATATTCAATAAAATGGGAATACATTTACTGAGATAGACACACATATACACCATGATAGACACATGTTCAATAGAATAGGCATAAATAAGTGAGATACACACACATAGGCACCATGAATGACACATTCAATAAAATGGGAATACATTAACTGAGATTGACACACATATACACCATGATAGACACATATTCAAAAGCATGGGCATACAATGAGTGAGATAAACACACATATGCACCATGAATGACACACATTCAATAAAATGGGAATGCATTTACTGAGATAGACACACACATACACCATAATAGACATACTAAAACCATGATAGACACACGTTTAGTACGATAGACTCATATTTACAAAGATAGGCATATATTTACTTAGATAGACACATATTTACCATGATAGACACGCAATGAACAGGATTAACACATGTTTACCAAGACAGACACGCATCTATCAACTTGGTTCAATGCACGGTGTACAGAAAAAGCTCACAACAATTTGCCATTCATCGTATCAAGTGTCTTCCGCCGATGGACGATAAAACATATATCAAGACCTAATAAACATGTTTATTAGGTCTTTGCATATATCTATAAAAGGTAACAGGTTGACTGGACCAGCTGTTGTATAGAATATTAACATGATAAACACATAATTATCTCGTTGTTTATAAGGAAAATTCGATCTGTATCATAACGGTAATGGTTTGACTCCGTGTCCTCAATTTAACGTATGATAAAGATTGTGAAACAATTGAACTAATTTCAAATTCAAACTCGCTCGACTATTTGCTTTACGATATCTATTACGTCGCAATGGAAACCTATACAAATTCAAATTAAAGCAAAATGGAACTTTCTGTTGTTGATTTGCGTACATTATATTTACGTTGACATATGTATAAAACGTTTTCATATCAAATTCATAGCAATTATCATATTCATTGTCTTATGAATGTCACCAGTAGCAAATTCACACATGGTGTAATGGGCTTATCCATCGTGATCTTGGTATGGGTTTGTTTAACCCTTTACCGAACGCAAAATGTTCGACTGTTCCAAATTGAAAGAGTTTGCAGTCGTTATTTCAAAATGTGATGAAATTGTTAAATATTCTTTTAGGTAAAAATATTGTGGGAAAAGGATAAATTGCTCGTTACAAGCAATTTTTCTTTTCCCACAATGTATTCCAAAGTTGCCTGACACACGGTGGTGAAATGTCGCTATTGTTTGGTAATGGGTTCAAGTCCTGTACCGAGGCTCGGATTTTTTTGTGAACCCACTATACCTCAAACCCTCTCAAAACGTTTCTTTGGCAAAAGGATAAAATGCTCCCGATGACCAGTTTATCCTCTTGTTACATGGTTTCTTCCAAATATCACATTTAAAATACTGTTTGTGATTTTTAAAGGAATTCTACTGTTACTTTAACCCATTACCAAACAATAAGGACATTTCACCACTTTGTTGCAGACTACTTTAGAATACATCGTGGGAAAAGGAGAAATTGCTCGTAACGAGCAAGTTTACCTCATTCTACAATGTTTTCCGCCCTATCAGAATATTATTTTCCAATTTCATCACATTTTGAAATGTCGTCTGCAAACTCTTTCGATTTGAGACAGTCCAAACTTTGGCGTTTGGTAAAGGGTTAGAATTAGGACAGTAACAGGGTCCGTTATGGTGTGGTGTGTAAAGCGTTGATCTATTTCTACCCAATTATGCGTGTGTTCTTTATTAGAATACATTGACCTCTTTTGCATTTTGCCCCAGTTTAAAGACATAAAACATTGTTTATTGGGTGTCCTACTAATTTAACGAACCTTCTGCAGCCATCTATTAAGCCACTGTTACAATTGGGTAAATTGCTTTTCATAAGCAACTAATCTATTGATCACAATTGTTTCTTTCCAATTATATAATAGATATTACTCTTCCGCACATGCATTCTATTATCGTCTGCTGTTGGTTTAGATCTGGTCAAGTTAAAATTATCTTTATAGTTGGAGAATGGTCGTATCGATCGCGACCTTCGCAAGCGCCTGTTCGAAGTCCCGGATCAGATCCTCGGCGCCTTCAAGTCCAATACTGATTCGGACAAGACCCTCGGAGATTCCAGCCGCCTTCCGCTCCTCGTCCGACATGATCATCGGCCCATGGGTCATCGTGGCCGGGTGCTCTATCAGCGTCTCCACACCGCCTAGGGACACGGCCAACTGGGCGAGCTTACAGTTCTCTACAAACACTCGTCCTCCCTCTCGACCACCCTTCACCTCGACGGCAATCATTCCTCCGAACGAGATCATCTGCCGCTTGGCCAGATCGTGCTGTGGATGCGATTCCAAGCCCGGGTAGCAAACGCGCTTAATCTGAGGCTGTGTCTCCAAGAAGCGTGCAACCTTCATCGCATTCAGACTATGTCTGGGCATGCGCACATGAATCGTCTTGATGCCTCTCAGCAGGAGACTGGCGTCGTGTGGTGACAGCTGTACGCCGAGAGTGGACTGGTAACGTTTCATCGACTGCCACGTCTTTACGTTCTTGAACGTCAGGCAACCCGCCGTCAGATCGGAATGGCCGCCGAGGTACTTCGTACAACTGTGAACGGATATGTCGATGCCGTGTTTTATGGCTTGCTGCAGAAACGGGCTGGCAAAGGTCCCGTCTACCATCGTGAGAACGTTGGGTCCAAGCTCTTCTCCGAGTTTACCAAACGCTTCAAGGTCCAGCAAATCCATGGTCGGATTACACGGTGTTTCTCCGTACAGCAGACGTGTGTTCGCCTTTACGTTATCCCTGAAAACGTTGACGTCACTTCCTATTGGTACCCACGTGACCTGAACGCCGAAATTCGACAGGATCCCGTTCAGCATATCGAACGTACCGCTGTAGACGGGATTCTGACAGACCACATGGTCCCCGGCTTTCAGCAATCCAATGAACGCCGCGGATATGGCGGCCATACCAGAAGTGAACACGAGGGAACCAGCACCAGCTTCAAGAGCATTGATAGCGCATTCGACGGCATCACAGTTCGGGTTGCCAAGACGACCGTATATGTATCCGGACTCTCTCAGTATGCGCAGATAGTCGTCGACACCTTTCAGCTTGTATGTGCTGGAGTGTGTGATGGCGGGTACCAGAGGCTCCGTGTGCGGAGCGTCGAACCTAGACGACACGGCCAGTGTGTCAACGGATAGCTCTGTGAAGGGAATGTCCAACGAGCCATCTTCCAGCACTGACTTGGCGGGTGTCCAGAGTTGACTGAAATACGGATAACATACTGTAAAAGGTAAAACACTTTCCAAGACATGACGCCTTTAGGACTACCCCGCAAAAAAGTTTTAATCGTTGAATAAGTATGTTACGAAGTATCTTATTTTTCTTTTTGGTATGTACTTGTAGAAATCTTTTCCTTATGACATAACGTTTTTTGGTATCTTTTTTTTTAGTTGTTTTCATTAATATGTTTGGATATTCTTCGACAGTACTGATTTGCTCAAAACTCACATGTGTTACAAAACATGTACATTCAAAATATAGCGCTATTGTGATTCTAACTCATAAGGAGATAGGCAATGCGCTTTCAAAGTCATAACTTCGGCATCACAGGCCTTCATTCTATACCCCAAACAGTAAACGGTAAATGGTAAGTGTGCCTAACGGTGCGGTTATTGAAGGGGAAATAAATTAACTACTCGGTAACCCAAATGGATTAAATTATCGTCCTCGCTTTTAGTCACTGCAAGTCTATGCACATCGCATGAGTTCGTATTTCGTTTAACACGTCGTTAATGCATGACACGCGCTTGTCTATCTTAAGCCCTTCTTTCAAGGTCACATACAACATTACAATAGTAACATATAAATCATCTTAGCATGCTTAAATTTATTCGGCTTTTGAAATCAGCCAAGAAAAAGGATTGGGACAGACCTGCTTCATATTCTTTAAACTAAGACAATTCAAAATAATTATTTAACTACCATCAAGGCATTTTCTGACGGGTTGGTAATAGTTCCTAGATAATACGAATGTATATATGTATGCATGTAAGACAGTTTCCACCTAATAACCTAAAGGGTTGATATGTGAATGTTGGTGCGTTGGAGAGGTGGGGGTGGGGGTGCGCACAAGTGGTACGGGTGCATGTGTACGTATGTATCTTTACCATTCCTAAAAGTGCATGCGAAGGTGACTTTATTGTTATGTTCTTTTTCAACCATATGATGTATACGCTTCAGCTTAAATAAAATGCTCTTCAATGAAGCAGAGATGTAAAGTGACCAATGTGAAAAAGGAATAACTTCAAATAGTGTTAAGAATACCCCCTATCACAAATGTTTCTACCCAACACAATAAAGAAATTGTACTAAGTTATATTTTTTCCTCTATTGTTGCTTTTAATTTCGAGCAGTCTCAAAGTCCGCATAGGGTAGATGGCTCAAGACAAGCCAAAATCACTATATAAATACTGTACACTTTGTGCATTTAGTTACATTCTCGTGTGTCATTTCAAGTCTTACACACATTAAAAGCAACGTCAATCAATAACATGATGTTATGGAAAATTACATTTCCTTTCGAAATCTTGAGTAGAAGCCATTGTGTCAAAAGGTCATGTTGCGCGTGACGAACAATTTCAAATTTAGCTACATTTCGTTTATAAAAATAAGCCCTTATGAAATACGTGTTAAGCGTTCATGCACGCGCGTTTCATATCAGTAAATTATTTATGACTTTTTATACACAAACAACACGAAAACCTAAATAAAGGGATATGTTTGTTTCCCAAACACTTTATTCTGAATAGATGGACATCAGTTCTAATGAGTGTTTATGTTAGATTTCGAAAACAATGAGATCTATTTTACAATCAGTTCTATAGCTTAAGACAAAATCATTAACAATACACTGACGGCTATGTAAAACCCGGATTAAAAAATGATTGGAAAAAAATGGCTACAATTACTTCAAGACTTGCCATGTTAATCCGCTTTTGTAAAATTCAGATTGCAATATTTTTTATGTCCGTCAGATGAACCAAAAATTTGATTTGATTATCCCAAAACTTGGATCGTGTATTAATTCCGCTTGACAAGATTAAGAACTTTTGCAATGAACGTTCTTGCAACAACCTTTTACGTTTGACCGATAAATTCATTTTGATATATTGTATTGCATAAAACAACGTCGTAATGAAGTACAATTCCTGTTTAATTTGATTGGAATCTGACCAAAACTTATTGCAAAACTGATTTTTGTGGCAATGTTTATGGCAATGTTCTACCAGTTCTGCAACAAACTAAATTGAAAAAAAAAAGATGTGAACATGTTTTCATCCCAAAAACGAATGTATCATAAAACATATACAGTATGTCGATTTTATAAATTGTTGTTCAAGGTTTTGGCAAATACTACTCTTAGTCAATTAAAACTCAAGAACTAGCTTAAACTGATATACAAATAAATACTATTAAGTCTAACATTCTACAAACCTCATGCTGTCTGGATATATACCTAACACTTTAAGATCAGGGACGTGGGCACGTGAGGTCCGATAAATTAACTCTGATAACCGACTTTCTGATATGTGTGGTCAGTCTTACCTATCTAATGTACAGTGAACCCTCGTTTATCCGAACACGTCCGTTCCCAACAAAATGTCCGGTTTACCGAATAATCCGGACTAATGAAGCAGAGCATGTTCTTATTCACATTAAGACTTAAACGGTCTGTATGAGCGGTGTATAGTTATAACCCTTTAGCAAACGCCAAATTGTCGACCGTCCCAAATTGAAAGAGTTTGCAGAAGACATATACGTGATGAAATTCAAAGATAATCTTCTGATATGGCAGAAAACATTGTGGGAAAAGGAGAAATTGCTCGTCACGAGCAATTTCTCCTTTACCCACAATGTTTTCAAAAGTCGTCTGCAATAAACTGGTCCAATAATTCCGTTCCCTTACAATTTTGTTCGGATTGCGAGACATCCGGATAATCGGTGTTCGGATTAACGAGGGTTCACTGTATACCAATTTTACCTAGGTCATCTTCTCAAAACTCAAACGTCTGAACGTGATGAAGGCTGCAAGTTTCTAGATCAGGATGGTTTGTTAACCAGGATGAGAATCGCACCCATAACGTTTAAGATAGCCATATACCTTTTACCTTTGAGATCTTCATTTGCCATTGACTCCGATGTTAAATCATATATTTACAAGGCTCTGTTGATTAAGGCATTGTGTTTTCTCCTCTTTAGCTCTATTCTGAACCATGAAGGGGTCCATTTAAACTCCCAAAGACTTTAATAAAATGCTCACATAGATCGCCTTGATTTCCTTTCTACTACGGAGTAATAGATATTGGTACCGTCCAAAAAAACAGTACACAAGCTATAGAATCTAGCTGCGGCACCAGCTCTAATCTCCATGCATCCAAAACACTTAGTCTTGTAATAAGCAATCAGAATACACTTCAAGAGCATTGGAGGACTTGAACTATACAGGAAACACATCGGTTTTATATCAGTTCATACTTTAGAACCAACAATATGCACCATGAGAAGGACAGAAAGATTTCTTCATTGGACTACCTTTGGTTCTTCGACTCGGTAAGAGTTGTGACATTTGCTATAATTGTTCGTCATTTCTTTTCAAATTGACCAACATCCTTATGAGTATCATATGACATCTCCGGCCTGTTTAAAATTTGAAGCCAATACAAATACTGTGTGGTCTAGTGTAAGAAAAGGCCCCGTTTTCTAACTATAACTTTACTTGTTATATTAACCCGTGTGAAATATCCAGAAATTATATCAGGCGGTATCAGTCTGTAATGAATTTTTTAGCTAATGTGAGCAGATAGTGAATACCTATTGATCAATGTGGCAAAGTGACCAAAAGAAATCGATTTTGGACGTTTCACGGTGACGAAAGGTGCAGGTATACCGGGGAGGCTACCCCTATCAAAGATGTTTTACGGATATTACGTGTGACCTCCCTTTTTATGAAATGAACTACCAAACGGTCTACAACGAAATAAAAAAGACGACGATTCACTGTTAATTAAGTTAAACAGTTATTTGCCCAGTGCTGGCTTCTACGTGATGAGGGAGACCTTATATGTTTTCGTGGAGATATGAGCAGAAAACAACAAAGTTCCTATACGAAAAATCATTGTAGTTCTTTGATGAGTTTGGTGCGATCATACTTCCGTGCAAAAACATAAAATCAATTGGTCTTTGCTCCGGGACAACATACTTCTTAAACGTATCTTCAACTATCTAAATTCAATATAATCAAAACGTATTTTTCTATAGTAATTTACCACTCTTTAACTACACATTACGTTAAACAAACGATATGCACGAATGCAATTTAAGCAAAACTGATTCAAAATTTACTTATGTTGATGGAAGCAATTACTTACAGTTCAGACAATAAAATATTGCCATGATCCAGGATAACAAAAATGTGTTTCGTATGCTATTGCTTTAAATCAGGACCAAATTCCTGATAATAAGGCAAAAGGATTAATAATAGCTTTTCAGCAGTTTTAATCGTTTCAATATCTGACAAAATTCCAAAATGGCGTCTACATGTTTGCGAGCGTTATCTAAACGCGTTCGTATATTGATATGTAGTGAATAACATTTACGTATTGTTAATTCGGAATGTCTTTGATCTGGTTGTGGTCAAGATTAAAAAAATAGATGCACTTGGGGTCTTTGTACCAGACATAGGGAAGAATTCTTGAAATTTTCAAATATATACATGTAATTCAATCTAAAATCGTGACATCGCTTGTGATTTCTACTGAATATAATATATATACATACTATGAAAGATTTAAACTTTCCTAATAAATCGTACTTTAGATCACTACATTCAATTATATACCAAAAAACAATACAAAAACTATAATTTCAGCGACAATTAATTTTGACTTTCAAATTTTCTTTTCTGTGAACAGGCACCTACAAGGGACACATTTTCCAGATTTTCATCTTCGAGGAACAAACATTGAAGGAGAGTTATACAAGTCTCCGCTTAACCCTTTTCCAAACAACAATTCTTCAACTGTCCCAAATTGAAAGAGTTTTCAGACGACATTTCAAAATGTGATGAAATCGGAAAATAATCTTCTGATAGGGCAGAACACATTGTGGGAAAAGGAAAAATTGCTCGATACGAGCAATTTCTCCTTTTCCCACAATGTTTTCTAAAGTCGTCTGCAACAAAGTGGTCAAATGTCGTTGTTGTCTGGGAAAGGGTTAAAACGAAAGACCGTTTTTGATTTCTTTATTCTAAAGGTGATTTTCCATTAGAAAAAAGAGGGAGGTCCTTTCGGTACATAGATTCCAAACTCGTACCAATCTCGCATGGCGAAATAAGGTATGCAAATACACGTACAAATGTATGGGAGACGCATATGGTTCTGATTACTAGAACCAACAACGCTAACCTAGTGGTTGTTAAACATCATATTATGTTTACATCACAGATGTCTTTTAGCGGCTTTACACATTCAATTAAGGGACTGGGAAGTGTATGATCAACATTCTTGTATGTAACTTTATGAATGAAGTAAGTTTTTTGTCATTTTTCCGTGGAAGACATTAATCCCAAAACAAATCTAAGCTCAATCCGTAAGGTAGAGTAACTTAGGGTACCTTCTACAGTAGTTCATATTCGACTCTCTTCCATTACAACGTTGATATTTCTAATAAACTTTATGGAATCTTGAAAAGAAAATGTGTATTTATGACGTGTTTTATACATACTGTATGAGAAAGCCGTGATGTCGTGGTCAGTTTTTTTTAACAGTATTTAGTGTTTAAATATAGGTTAGAGGCTAGATAGTGAAATTTAAACGATATAGAAACCCCGTCAGTCGCTATCGCTCCTTCCTTGGGGTTTCTATATCGTTTAAATTTCACTATCTAGCCTCTAACCTATATTTAACAACTATAATTATGACGAAGACTAGGATGCATACATCTATTAGAAGGGAGAGTTGAAAATCATACAACTTTTCAATATAACCCAATAAAATTACTTTGCACCTTGAGTTTTAAGTTGTTTTCCCGATCCAATTACATGCACGCAAACGAATTTGCATCGATTTGAAATGACATGTTTACAGTCAACTCACGTCGCTTGCTGTAATTGAATCAACTATCTTTTGATCACTTGTCAATCCTATTTCTTTGAAGTCGTTTTTGCTGTTTGACATGATATACAATTCAAATGAATAAAATTCAATACTTAATCAATCAATTTTGAGAATTAATGGATATGCAATGCGTTCTTAGTAATTATTGAATAGAAGAAATGTCAGACGTATTCCATTTTTGAAAAAAGCAAGATTTATCAAAGTTAAGATATTGTTATAACAAAGGGATATATAGAGGATGTTTTATTTTATGTACATAACTATTGTAGATTGCCATCAGTATCAAAGATTATTGATTTGGGCTAAAATGAAAAAGTATCATCTATAAAATAATTGCACATGCACTATGTATAAACTATTCGGAAAGCGTTACTCAATATGCCTTTGTGAATTACGTTACGCACTAGTTTATTCATAACCTTTTTGCAAAACTTAAGGCTTATTATTCATTTCTATAGTTACTATACTATATTTACAATGTCAAGCGACCATATATAGAGGCTACATTATAATACGTAAGCAGCGCTAGCGGGTTAAATCTTTTCGAGCTCAAATTCAGTATTTATCGAGCGAGCCGAAATCCGTTTTTCAAAGCGTTTATAGTTGTTACCATGATCGTATGTTTAATTAAGCCCGGCTTTCGGCAGATAAACCGCTTGACGAAAATTGTTTGAACTTAAATTGATAAAATAACTAGGCGGTTCGTGACAGAACTGCCATTTTGACATATGATATCAAATTTATGACGTATCATTTAGACAGTTTCTAAATTACAGACAAGGACTTTCTTAACCCATTACCAAACAATAATGTAGTTTAACCAGTTTAATTCTGACGACGATGGAAAACATTGCGGCAAAAGCAGAAATTGCTCTTTGTGAGCAATTTCACCTTTTCCCACAATGTTTTCCGCCATATCAGAAGATTATTTCTCAAATTCATCACATTTTGAAATGTCGTCTGCAAACTCTTTAAATTTGGGACAGTCGAAAATTTGGCGTTTGGTAAAAGGTAAACTCATTACTTTGTGAAATCTATTTTCAACGCATCCTCTCCGAAAACTAGTACAGTACCTTGGAAACAACTTTGACAAACGATGAATTGCCCCGACAGACTAATGTTTCCTTTGTCATGATGGTTTACACCCAATACCATATAAACGGGTAAAAGTAAGACATACTCGTTTATGTGCGTATTATTTCGAACTGTCCAAACGAAGAGACAAGGGCCTTTTTCGTTACGAGCAATTTCTCCTTTTCCCACGATGTTATCTAAAGTCGTCTGAAACAAAGTGGTCAAACGTCGTTATTGTTTGGGAAAGAGCAAATCGATATTTCCCAACGCCGATGAGACTGTAATTATGCTATGACAGAAAAACTGATAAAGTGATCAACAATGTTCGATCCGTTATCTTATTAAATTAAAATCATACTAGCGCTCACCGAAAAACTGCAAAACTGGTTATTATGAGTTATGAATTATGATAGAATATACTAAAATATAGCACAAAAACCACAGGATTATGACAATATAACGCCTGCACTATTGATTATCTTTTTTTCAAAGTGCTATTTTCACAAATTTGGTGCCCACCAATTCAACTTCATTTTTCATTCGAGTAACAGATAAAATAGCAAGAAGCGTTCCGATCAATAAGTGGCAATCACCTTGGTTAGAAAAATCATGTGAAACACATTTAAATATTGCCATATATCCAGTATGAACGTGAACACTCAAATTGGAGAATTTCTTGGGTTTTATTGGTTCCAAACATTTCTAGCCTGACCTTGTTTTATCTCTAATTGTAAACAAGCCATATAGAATTCGCTCTTTTTAAAAGCACTGTCACTCTTTTTAAAAGCACCATGTGAACGTGTTACGGTCTCAATTCCTCTGTAAAAGGGAATTTAAAGTACTTTGAGATAATTTTCTATTATTCTAGAACTTTCACAATATAAGTGTAAATGAGCGCAAGTATGGCTTTAAAATGTTCATGGTACTTAATTGTATGTTACTCGTAAAGGAATTGTATCATCGTTCCTGATTACCGACTTCTATATGAAACTATCATAGTTCAGAGATCATGGGTTCTGATTACTGTGATCATGTCAATGCATAACGTACTTGATGTGAGCAGTTTCTTCGTTGTTGTAAAGTGTTCTTTATTTCATCTCCATCTCTTTCAATCTTACTATATTTATTGCGGAGCAAACAAACTTCAATTGTATGATAAATGTATTATATGCATTATAATACCAGATGCCTTAATGTGCGAATAAAAAGTTCAACTTCAAAAACTTCTACCTCACTCACTCCAATTTGTGTACGATAACAAGGTTGTAAGTACTAAGGGGTTCATGGATTTTCAACTTAACATAGATCTATATCTACTGAAAGGAGAGAACAAGGGTTGCAGATATCACATACAAAAACTCACTCCATTCTCGGGAATGCATTCGACCCTAAAGGGCACACACAGGTCATTGTTAATGCCTAAGTTATTTCGTTTTCACAACGTTTCTGGTCCGGTATTAACCTATATCATACGAAAGTCTTGATGTCTGCAAGTAAACCATGCTATGCTTCATGGTATGTTTTAAATTGACTTGTTGACGTATAAGAACAAATGAACGTGGAAATGAAATGTCGTAGAAACAATAAAATTTTAATATTGTTGCATGATCTAAAATGATCTATAGTTAATGAAATAAAGAATTATTAAGAAGGCGTCCTTATTTATGTATGTATGTACAGTCTATGATCAGTTCATCACGCTGTAACCCTTAAGGATTTGGATATATATATATATAAAGCCACTTTCCACATTTCGCTTACATCTGCTACTATCCAGTGCATAATATACATTAGGCTGTTTTACAGTTTTAAAGATATTGAATTATAATCGTAATTCCCTGCCAACTGTGAATAAGCAGCTTTAAGTAATAATCTGCAATTAATAGGCCTAAATGATGATGTTTCTCATGTTTAATGAATATCCTTCAAGATGCTTGTTCACAGATGGGCAGAATATTTTGAAAGGTGTGTATAGTAGGGGATATATTGTGATGTGCATTCTAACGGTCCATGTAATGAATGAAATTACATGGCTACAGGTAAGAGAAGAATGTTAATGGCTTTTTTTTTCTAAAGATTCATTGATCGAAGTTTGTTTCAGTCCATTACATTTGTGCAATGTTTTTGCCCATGAGGCAGTCGTGTAACAATTGTTTTACCTGAATTATATGAGCCGCTCGTTAACAAAACTGGGGTTGAATTAACCATGAAAAGAAGTTCATTCATGGTTAATCACAGCTTTTATTGACATAAACGAAAAGATGCATTCTGAGACATGGCTGTTTGGATCTGATTATCGTTTTCCAACGAAGAAAAGAGTACGTACATTGTTTATCATTTGGAATTGTTTTCAGTCTGTTTATTTTACTCTGTTAATCCTTTATAACAAAGTAGAAACGTGTAGTTATTCATAAAGAAGTAAAATGCTCCTTTGACATCGTTTGCATAGCGTTCTCTTATTTGTCTGTCTTCCACAAATATTATAACTACTCGAAGAAAATGTATACCAGCCATGTGTATGTAGACTTTGTATTATAGATACATGGTAGGGCGTCTTGAGGCTCATTCCCTGTTAGCGGCGAGGCGAAAGTGCCGGGAATTACTTCGAAACGAAGATAGCTATCGCTCGCTTCACTTCTACCACTTTATGTAATTAATGTTTTACTTAATTCTAGAAAGCTTCTGCCCTTTATCCATGCATTGAAAACGTAACTTTTAAACCTAATGACTGAAAGTGTTCATTGATGTCTGCTAAGATCTGGAACTGGATACCGAATCATTTCATCAATAATACTATATAGCAATAAAGTCTCAGGCTTAATAATCAATGACAGTATTTGACCTTGCAGTAAACTAATCTTACCGCCATAAATTCTGAAACAGTGTTTAAATGGTTTTCATGAAGTTTATTACGGCGATAAATGGATTTTTGACACTTTCAATTAGTCTTTAAATGAATTGACCGCATTCTTTTGAACTGTTCACATTTTGGCCCTATTCTAATTGTTTTGGTCCATTTTACTCAAACCTGAAACAAGAACGTTCTGTCTTCAGCAAACTAGCCTATTTGTCCTTGCAGTTCATGTATATATTTACGAAAGCAGTCGTCTATTGTGAATTGAACAAGTTTCCTTTACAATTTATGTTAAAACAATCACGTTTAAAATAAACAAAACACGTTTTCTCTTTTATTTCGGAAGCCATACATCGTCCAACGCTGGAATTCGTCAATATGAACCTTGAAAAAATGTTTTCAATCCACTAGGCCAAAATACAAATCTGCCAACAATGAGCTTCACTGTTTCCTTTCAAGGATGTAGCTTGACTGAAATGGATGTGTAGGCATGTCGTTTTAGGGGGTGGGGGTCCGGAGAAATGCTCCCCCATGAAAATAATGCAGTCTGGAATCGCTCAGGCACTTTCTGGCATGTATTTGAGAGCACAGGAATATATTTTGTTCAAGTAGTAATAGAGGCCATTTCTGTTGCGATTTTTCTGTTGCTTTCTGAAATAAAAGTGTAGGTAAGCACCTAAAGGAAGCTACACCATTGATTTTTCAACAAAGCTGTCTCTAACATCCTTTACAAAAGACACAAAAATTATCATACAATGGCCCATATAACCCCCACAGTACTTCAGATAATGTCCGTACATCGGTTAGGAACGGATATAGTTTTTGCATGTACGGATAGAAATTTGCGTCCAAACGTACACGTCCTTGTCAGTTTTTTATACCTTTTCACAACACCCCGTGAAATTAAGATCGTAAATTTAAAGAAAAGAAGAAAGAGCTCGCTTCTAGCCTGTCACCATTAATCATCAAACAGTCTGCTGGGATTCTGAAAGTTCGGCTTTGACCCTGTCAAGAACCCCCAAACCGAAGGCTCAGTACCGCACTGATGATAGGTAAAACTATTTGGAACCCTTACTCCGTTGCTTTCAACTGGGATCAGTCAAGTTATTCCTCATGAGGCAAGGGGGTTGCTACAGTTTAATTTTCCGCATGACGGTTTATTAATGATACGGTCAAGCCGGACACTACTATAGATGTAAACTGATACTGACCGCTGTCGGGTCAGATTCGGCAGTTTCCCACGACACTTGTCTGTCATAGGTTGACAGCACTCGTAACTACATGCATTTAGGTTGGGCACAATATGGTGGAAATGAGTAAGATAGGTGGACCTGCCGTTAAGGTCTTGATCATACGACTTATTTCTATATGCCTTACTTATAATTGAATTAGTTTAGTTCAAGCTCGTTTACTTTACATATCGATAGTGACGGAAACTTGAAGCTTGACAAATGTACCCTCTATGACTGCTTTCTGGATAGTAATCAGGCATCACGACGTTTTGTGGGCTAGTCGTGGTATTTTCACCTCGCTGGTGACTTGGATCAAACCTGCGACACGCAGTTACAGAGGCCTGACCTCTACCACTGCACCACTGCCGCCCACTAGTAAGTTGTTCCATTCACCGTCTTGATAAATGAACAAATCATCAATATCAAACGTACAACATGGATAATCGCTATCAAGCTAACAATATCGATTCTGTCAGTTACCTCCCTTTTTCTATAAACCATAGTTTGAAAAGGTCAGAGTGTTATAGAAATCATAAAGAAACTACATGTATTGAAAAGTCGATGCATATCAATGCCCATATGCATGTAAGAATACCATTTAAATTCATGGCATAGACATATGCATATACATTTTGTATCAAGTTTCTAGGCCACCGGCCCATTTCACGGAGCGACACATTGTACTATTTTTCAGTGGAGAGTGATTAAACGCGCATATGCAATTAGAATAAAAAGAACACCAACCAATTTTTTTGGCAAGACCCTTATGATTCGGTTCTGCATATCTCAACATGTGGTGTTCGTGTGATTACGATCAAACACATTATAGATATCTTCAAAACGTCAATGTATTCTAACTAAAACTGCATATTATCTAAAAGAGAGCTTTAAATGTCGCAATGAAATTATATAATGTATTAACCTTTATTATATATTATTAGGTGATAGATCAACTAAATTCGTGACTTGTATGTTTTCGTGATTTGATAATCTTTGTTATTTCTTTTTTCGTATATATTAACATGTTTACGTATATTATTTATATATGTCTGTACCATATTTGTAAATGTTGTCTTGGCCAAAGGCATTTATATGCTGGTTTTTGCCAAATAAAGAATTGAATTGAATTGAAATTGATATCCCTCTTCGCTTCTTGGTAACCTACCCAATCATGCGCATGTCGAAGAACCATTTCGATGTGATCTCAGCAAACAAAGAATCTGTTTTCAAGTTTAAGCTAAATCTATTTAATTCACATAGATTAATCCCTCTCGATATTGCTTCGTGTATTATCACCAGTACTCGCTCAGAATGTGGATTAATGAAAGGTTGAAATGCAGATCCCACTTCTCACGGGATTTGAACCCATGACCCTCGAAAGCCGACGCTCTACCAATGATCCATTGTCCCCCTCAAAGTATAGCACGTAAGGTAAATTGGATCCTTGTAAGAGGATATGAAAAGTATATACACAAGATATTTCTTTAACTGCTTTTGAAATCTCAACAAACCCCGAAATCAATGGCGAGAAGGCATATCGCGTTGAACTTGGAATTTGACAAACCTTTAAATCACCACATGGACCTTTTTCGTTGGTTCAAATCCTGGTGACAGCATTTCGATTTTCACTGCATCGAGATTGGTGTGTGTGGGGGCGGGTCTCTCCATTTACCATAAGATGTTTATTGCAAAATAAGTAAAACACTATTGACGCCTTGTTAAACCCTTATAGAAATATCCAGAGTACTTTATCTTCATTCAAAAGTTCAAAACATAACCCATTTGTAAATACATATTTACACTGTATACTAAGGTCAAACCTTATCCCGAGTTAATTGACTAATAAAAACGCCAACATAAGGACACACTTAGTATTTTATTTACATGCCAGCTTCTCTAGGGAGAGTAGATCCCAAACTACTCACGAAACAATAAACGTTTCAAGTTTACAATATTCGACGTCATAAAACGCGCGTAAAACATCCCGGTTCAGTCCCGGACGACACGGAAGATTACACTTTGACATCGCTCGGTCGGAGTTTGAAGGGTCCGTCATTCGTAATTAGCACGAAAGATGACGTGACGCGTGGAGTGACGTGTATCGTAACTCGTCACGTGTCAACGTCACGGTCTGTAGAGGTTTGATTTTTTCTTCCTACCCTATACGGTTGGACTTTTCCGTCTGTCAAAAAGTATTATGCTTTATACATGCCGTCGAACTGTCGAATTACAATGGGTAACTCTTAAAATTGCATGAAGGAGTTGAGGACCTTATGTTAGGCAGCGACAAGATTACAAAACGTTCTGCAGCACATTCGGTTTTTGTTATATTAGCGTTTACGTAACGTATCCGTTGCAAACGTATATGGTATCTTTATTTAGGTATATGGCATCCTTATTCGACAGTAATCTCTTACAGGTTACACATTAAGCAGTTTGAATGGATCCTCTTTTTTCTCACCTTCTCCTCCCCTCCTCCTCCTTCTCCTCCTCCCCTCCTCCTTCTCCTTCTCCTTCTCCTTCTCCTTCTCCTTCTCCTTCTCCTTCTCCTTCTCCTTCTCCTTCTCCTTCTCCTTCTCCTTCTCCTTCTCCTTCTCCTTCTCCTTCTTCTCTTCTTCTCTTCTTCTCTTCTTCCTCCTCTTCTCCTTCTCCTTCTCCTCCTCCTCCTCCTCCTCCTCCTCCTCCTCCTCCTCCTCCTCCTCCTCCTCGTCCCCCTCGTCCTCATCCTCCTCCCCCTCCTCCTCCTCCTCCTCCTCCTCTTCTCCTCCTCCTCTTCCTCTTCCTCTTCCTCCTCCTTCTCATATTCCTCCTCTTCTTCTTCTCCCTCCTCCTCATTCTCCTCCTTTTCCTCCTCTTCCTCCTCCTCCTCCTCCTCATTCTCCTCCTTTTCCTCCTCTTCTTCTTCCTCCTCCTCCTCCTCCTTCTACCATTTTGCCTCCCCATTCTCCCCCTCCTTCTTTTTCTTCTTCTTTTTCATTCTCTTTCGTCTTTCCTTTCCTCATCCTCGAAACAGACACTTTTCATACGCCAAGCATTGCGTGTCTCGGCTGCTATATAGTATATTCAGGAGTAATAAACTTTTGACGCGTGTTTTTAATTTACGGGCTTGACAGATGTGTCAACTTGTATTTAACCCGACCATTTGACCGGAGAAGCTGGCCTTAAAGTAACACTGTACGCGTTTAATGGACTTACTTTCATGACGTGTTTGTTCTCATTAGGTTATCACATCGCTCAAAGTTATCCGTTATATTAGAATGTCCAGTACGTAAGTGGTTGGACAAAAATCTCAACCCTTAAAACCCTTAACAACCTTTAGCGTTTTAATGAACGTGTCATGCTGAGAACTTGCGTACGTTTAAAATAATTGGGGTGGGATATCATTCCTTATTTCAGTATTGAGAGTAACTTGGATGATTCAAGCTGTAATTGCATCGAGTAGAAGGGAATCTCCAGGTTTAATTGTGATTCGTAAGTTTGAAAAGAGACACATCTTTGAAAGAGTCTTTCCAAGACGCCCCCAACGAACTGTCACATTGCTATATTGCACATGTATCTAAGATGATATACATGTTTATTGATTTTAACTTATGAGTTTCTTTCGAAAGTCGTTTTGAAATCTGATTCCTCGATCCATAATGGCTTGCTACCCTAGGCAAGTCCCTTTTCCAAACAATAACGACATTTGACCACTTTGTGCAGACGAATTTAGAATATATTGTAAGAAAAGGAGAAATTGCTCGTGACGAGCAATTTCTCCTTTACCCATAATGTTTTCTGCCCTATCAAAGGAATATTTTCCAATCACATCACATTTTGAAATGTCCTCTGCAAACTCTTTCAATTTGGGATAGTCGAAAATTTGTTGTTTGGGAAAGGTTTACGGCACTAGATTTCCGTAAGTCAGCTGGTGTAATAGATATTGGCGGCATACAAGTGGCCAATCTTCACAAGAAGTAGTCTCTCTGCTTACTAATAGAGTGCCAATAGTAATGCCCGGTCCGTTGAGACAGGTACTGTAAGTTTCTCTATCCAAAAATGAAGGACCAGGCACCGCAAAATAATTGAAATTACTAAAGAAGTTTTCGCACTATTCAGAAAACGCTTAACACTTTTAGCGGTCAAACACATTTTCAGATGTGGACGCTTTTCCATGGCTATATCCTTGTTAAGAGATGATTCTGTTTCTTTCGTTCTTACACTTTTCAAACGCTTGATTTATGAACGGAATGTTCGACATAAAGTTATGATTCTAATTGTATGTATTATTGTCGTTATGAGAGAAGTCTATACTCTACAGTGATGTAAAAGTAAAGACAATGATTCGAGGTCGGGTGTCTAAGGTTTGATACTCAATTGCGACCATGATATCTGGCGGGGAATCGTGTGTCTAACTTTAACGATCATATGTGTGAAGAAGATAGCACCGCCCATGAAGAAACAGATATGCTAGCTTTTTTCATATACTTTTGCCAATGATAGCCACACTGTGTACCCCGCATGTGTTGGCCATCTTTTTTCCAATGGAATATGATAACGAATGCTTTAATACGGTGTTACGTAAAACACCTGGAAGAGAAATCGCTCGAAAAAGTGAAAAATCGTCTATACAAACAACTTTACTTTAAACATATCTTTTTGCTATAACAAATTACAAAAGATACATGTACATTAAATCAAGCAAACGAGTAATAAGGTAATTATCCTTGCTGCATGCATAATATGAAAATAGCGTGACAAATCGAAAATTTGCTCACTATGAGCAATTTTTTCATTTATCCCACTGTTTTAAAATAATACACTATAAAGGCGTGCGACGTGTGTATGTGTGTGTGGGTGTGTGTGTGCGGGTGGGGCCTTATAGCCTGGAAACGGACGACCTATTTAGTTTGTTGCTAGAAATAGACCGATTTATCAATTACTTTTAAATACACGTTCTACATGTATACTAAATCTTAGCTTTACTCTGAAACCGTGTCCCATTGGATAATGGGTTTTACCGCGCAACAAATCTATCATTTTGTGACAGCTGAAAGCTTTTAAATTTGAAAACTACTGAAACGTACATGGATTCAGTTGCGTCCCAGCCGCCATTCATCACTGTGACAGTTCGCCCATATAATCTCGTTTTGAACCACGTCCTAAGAGTTTACTTTAAAAATCACAACAATTCAACCGATAACATATGAAAAAATACGACTTTACTGACGTATACATTCATAAATTATCTCGACATGCATGCGCATATACTGTTTATTTGACACGTAGATACATACATTCCAAAACGGTTGCAATGAATATGGCTGTCATAATACATTGCTTGTTACAATATGTCACCAAAACATCGAATCTTGAATATAAGATAAGCGTCTGGAGTTGAAGGTATATCAAATAGGGTATAAGTTGACAATAGTATGAGTTATCTCAGCTAAGAGTTAACCAGTATCACATTAAGCAACACAGTAATATATTATTTATATATAAGTAATCAATGTGTTTTATTGTCGCCAGCTGTTGTTTTGAATAAGAAAGTCATAAAACTCCAAATCAAAGGTTGCGTTACAATTTTGACCAAATATTATCTTACTTATATGGGCCACGTCACACGAAAAGGGGCACTCGAACATAGCAAACAGTGTAGCCCCAGACCAGCCGCCACGTCACTGACGTGGCGGCTGGTCTGGGGCTACACTGTTTGCCATCTAAGAGGACATCCAGTTACACCTTTAAATAAATACAAATGATAACTTTCGTGACTAGATGCTGGAATAATAGCGCTAAGATAGAGCAGAGTCAGCGCCTTTTTTTATATGTCCGAGTGCCCCTTTTCGCGTGACGCGGCCCATATGAAGTTTTACATCGCGTCAACAACACTTGTTATGTTGCGAAGCCCAAATTGATTGATGGACGCAGACCCCATACTTAACCGCCGATATGAGCTCGTCACGTCGGGTTGAACCATCGGTATTCCGTAATTCAGTCAGGAGACTGTCTCTCATAAAAATTCAAATGCCACCAACGCGATTCGAACCCACACCGAGAGGGGCATTGTGATTTCAAGCTGTCCTCTCTAGCCACGGATATTTGTTTCCCAAAAGGAAGGTTTGGATTTAGATGCTGATTTTCGGACGGTACTTATACACTTTGCTCCGTAGAAAAAAATGAGACGATTGAGGTGTCCATTTTATTACAGTTTCTGAGAGTTAAATGGCCAAACTTGATGTTCCTGTATATAGCTAAGCGTAAAAAACGCTATTCTTCATTCAGCACAGTCTTGAAAATGCCTGATTTAACATTGGAGTCAATGGGAATTTAAGATCTCAAAGGTAACAGATGTATGACCATGTGTCCTTGGCCCAGACGTATTGGTGACAACCCTGTAGACGGTAAGTATAATGTGCACAGAAGCTCGAATTGAGTTTCTTTATATGTCCTGTTTTGAAGTCAAAATGTGCTTTAACTCTTGGCTCCCGCTGTTTGAGCTTATCCATCCCTAATTAACCCTGGCTTTATCAATACGAGTACAATACAAAATCTGTATTGCACTCAATTCCTTTAACAGAAAACGTGAGGTTGAACGTGAATTACAATGTAAACGATGGGTATGCTATCGTCTCTCTCTGTCTCTGCATGGGAGATGATCTTTGAATTTGGAGTTTGATAACAACTCAAAGGTAAAACGCAAACCCTTGTGAATAAGGTTTCAAAGGAACCCCATATCAGGAAGTTCTTATAAGTGATAACACCATAAACAGTTCTATCCAAATTGTCAAAGCCTAATTGGGAAAAAGTATTTTGATGAATTCCCCTCAATTTGATTTACTTCATTCTTTAAGAACTCTTTTGATTAGGTGCAAATTAATAAAAGCCATAGGCAGTTATGTGTGAAAATAATCACAAAATGCATACCTGTATGTTTTCTCCGTTGAAACTCTTCAGTTTTAATTAGCCCGGTATAAGGATATCGTCGAAAACGTATGTGTTTTATAGAGATATCGTGTGTTGTAATTCATCTTTATTACATTCCTCATAAATAATTCCCATAATACTGCAAACCCTTCGTTTTCATCTGCTTAGTTTATCTAAACTATAAATAAGTTAAATCTCTCTCAAACTATTTGGTTTTGTCTATAGCGATATACGAAACCCTAGGAAAGTTCTAAAGATAAGACTCATTTATCTAAAAGAGAGCATTACAAATATACGATATGTTTCATTATTACTCGCACAGTTTGACGTCAATAAAACACACATGAACGAGACATTTTCGAAACAATGAAGAGACATATACAGAGAAAGACCTATCTAAACCTCATCGTCACTTAAGCCTATATTGTAAGTACTCCCAAGAATTGTCTCAGTGAAGCAATTTTAATGGGTAGCTATGGAAAAGGATTTCATAGTATTTGAAATTATAAACACCGCTGTCGTTTTTCTTTTCAAGACAGCTTATTGTACGCTTGTCAATTACAACATGTATATCATCAGGTCTAAACGTCTCTGTAGTTTGAATTTATTAGCTTAAACTCATTTTTATTGTGTGAAGTCGCAAACAAATTTGGTACTGTAAAACCAAAAAAGGAATTCATGCATCAAGACCCGCGCTATGTTGTTGAAGTTTCCTATGACAAGTACAAATAACGTCTACTGGGGTTTTCAAATGTCGCCTACGTGACGATAAATAGACTTCCTGATTGCGTCGTGGAAAGTTAAAAAGGAAACTGCTACCATGGTTACAAAACAAATGAGCTTAAGTTCGATAGAAAAACGAGAGCGAAACGCCGACTGTAAGATTCATTAAAAGAAAAAAAAAGTCGAAGGATGATATATACAAAGGCGCATTGATAAGATACAGGTGATAAAGTCTCACAGAATGACCGAACAAGTTCCAAGTTGTTCACCAAAGGCCTAGTGGTTGATGCCTTGAACTTCAAATCAATGGCCCATCTTTGCATGGATTCAAATAACTCTGATGGCATTTTGATTTCGAGCATTCTGCCCGGATTGACACATCCGTGGTCCTTGTATGTCCTCACCAGTGCTACACACTCTTTTCTAGAGTCGCTGAATGCCTTTTCAACAGCTATACAATACAATGGCGTCGGTCAGTGCACCTGTTCATAGAACATGCGTGGGTTCAATTCCCAGTGACGGCATTTCTATGAGAGGTTCTTGCCTCGTAAACGTACTGAATGGCAATGATTCTGGCCAGCTTGACATATCCATGGTCCTTTTAATTCTTTACCAGTGCTGCAATTTCTTTTTCCAAAGTCGCTGAATGGTGTTTTCAACAGCTTTTTGTGGCTTTGGCCAGTTCATCTGTTCATGCTCTTTAACGTGCCTCACCAGTACTGGGCACTGTTCATGCCTAGGCTGTGTTGTAGAGTACCTCAGTACTATGACAACAGACAGATCGCTCGGTAATGTTGCTGTAATTTATTACCAGTATTCCACAACATTCACCCCAGGTCGATAAATGCTGTTTGCAAGAGGGTTATTTCCCGCAATGTACTCAACTATTTCTAAGTGGTAAACTGTGGTTTGAGGTGTAGTCAAGTTATATGGCGTCTTCAAGACTATTTCAATACTAAGACGGCAGTCATTTCAGCTATCCATGCTCCTTTCATTTCCTCGTCAGTAATGCGTTAGTCACCCAAATGAATGAACCGACCCAAATAATGTATTGGTATTTCAAGTGTTAAGGGCGAGCAAGTATCATTGTGTATCTTCGTTTGAGTAAGGATTTACAAATTCCTAAATAGCAATCGAACAATAGTTTTATCGATCTTAACATCTTAGTCGTGTGTGTATTCACTAAATTAAGGTCAACATTTACCCCTTTTCGCTTCAGCTTTTGTATCAGTGTGATTTTGGCAATGATAATAAATTATGGATATTAGCTTAATCAGTTACGAATCTTCTTTTCTTCCCCATTACAATAGCTTTGACAACGCCGTGACAAAATGAATATTTGCTTATCTCAATGAGCAAATTTTCATTTTTTCATGCCGTTTTTGCAATAACATCCATTGTGAAATGGTATTCTATGTCGACGTCGGGTGAAAAGGGTAAACTATGTCATTTAAAGACCTTTAAAAGGACCGCAGAGATTAGACATAAACTTAAGCCCCACCACGCACCCATACAATGTATATATACTGTATTTATAATGGAGAGCCTTTCGGAGATACTCTGGTTAATTTACTGAACTACATATCAGAACAGAACAGATCTTTATTTTGCCCCAGGTACAGGGCATTCAAGAAGGGTTTAAATGAAAAATACATGCAACATTCAAACTGAAAACAAGTCACAGTGAGTTTGAGAGAAAAATAGGGCGCTCAGTTTTACGTATGTGTTATAAAAGGATGCCAATTTCTGTAAGAGGTAGACTCCCGCCTACCAAACGGAATATTGACCTCTCTACCCATCTTATTCCAATCTTTTTGACAGTTCAGTAGGAGGTCTCCCTCCATCGATAATGAGATGAACATCGCACTCATCGCATATAAGAAGTAATAACGACGCGATGTTAAACCACAATAGAATATAGGGTGTCAGGGGTGAACCTGTTACGCTAATCACAATTTCGTCAATTGCCACTGTCTAAAAGTGGTAATTTAATAGGGTAAGCAATTCCCAGCGTAAATGGTCAGTCGGAACATCGTGAAATATATGTCACTTTCCAAGATAAATAATCAACTTAAAAGATACATCAACAGGTGTGGTGATCGGCGTGAGAAACTTGTGCGTCGTTTGTAATTTAATCTTTACCTTTAAAGAAGCTTTCTCTAACGTATAAATTGCTTTTTCGTTACAATCATGAATTCAGGTTACTTTGAATTGGCTTGCCTCCGGGTGTAACCTAACGTAACTGAACGAGTCAAATTGATAAAAAGTCTTAGATTTTTCCTTTCCATAGCCTAAGCCTTACTTTTCACATGGTGTTTGTAATGTTACGTCTGCTTGGGCTGTGTCATGTTTGTTGGAAATGGTTATTTCGCTGTTTTCAATAGTAATTCAGTCATATTGCAGTGATCTCCACGTAAATATTCATCCCTACTCATTCATGCCTTCATTAGTGTCATACCTATGCATAATTTAACTACCCCCATTTCTAACTCATATAGAAGCACACGTCCCCACAGTTAATCATCTTTTTTACATATTTTTCATCAGGTATTTCAGAAAATAATCAACATGACAGGGGTTCAAAATGTCTAATGATTCATAAAATGTAAATTTCAAAGAACAATGCATCTTTTTGTATCTTATGTGCCAATGCTTATCATTAGGTAGAGCATTTTATTTTTTCAAGAATCGCTTCTTATGGTGCAACGGTATCTGGCCGTTATTTAAATATGGTGCCGCACAATGAGCGCTTAACTTAATCAACCGTCCAGAAGGATCAGTTTAAGTCTACTCGTCTGGATAATGAATGGACGAGAGACAAGTGAAGATTCTCATTACGTGTAAATATATGGCTGAATTAAATGCCTTGTGTCTTGAGTTACCACCGTGTAGCCGTCGTTAAAATTCCATGAATATAATTGCGAATTGATTGATACATTTGATCTGCGTGCTATTCGTGTGAGTCTTGATTTTATAGGACCCTTAACACACGTAGGTTAAAGGGACTATTTCACATATTTTGTAAAATAGTAATTAACAAACATTTAGATAGTGACTTAAACCTTCAAACCTTCATCATCACCAAACAAATGACCATTTTCGATTTCCTTATCTAATGCCTGGAAAAAACCTTATGCTTTCATTAGAAAACGGTAGGAAACAGTTTTCCGATTGCTGTTTGACATACATTCATAGATTAAAGTCATTAGAGTAATGGCCAATATAATAATTTGGTTCCAAGACCCGTTTAACTATATGGATGCATTCCAATGCAGGAAGTATTGTTTGGTAACACAGCATTGGATTCGTCTCTAACGCGTCACATACCACGGATCACGGATAAGTGCCCTCCCGGAGAAGTGCCTCCTCGAACATTTTTAACTGGGCGGAGAATTGCCCTCCTACTAGAATCTAGAGGGCGGAAAGATACCCTCTCATCAAAACTGGTGTCTCTAACAAGCCCCCCTTTGTGGTGTTTCCCTTTAAAGAATACCCTTCTGCGAGATGTTTTTCCTCATAATTTTGCGATAACCAAACGCAAATGAGCAAAAAACGTCAATGTTATCGTATGCTCACAAAGTTTTCGCAACTGAATTATGTGTTCTCCTCTCATTTCAAATCCGACCATCCTAATTTAGTGGGAGGGCATTTCTCCGCATTCTTGAAATTAGGGGGCACCTCTCAGGGAGAGCACTCCTCCGCCTTCTTGAAATTAGGGGGCACCTCTCTGGGAGGGCACTTCTCCGGGAGAGCACTTTTCCGGATACCACATACCACTAGTGCGTTTTCATTTAAGATACTGCCCATGTTTATCAGTTTCGACTTGCACATATAGTTTCCACAAGTTGTTTAGTAAAACAGAACCACTGTAAAGCATTATTCTAGCAAACGAGGGTTCGGCAAGTTCAATTTTGATGAACTTTATCTCGCGCGTGATCTAGTTAGTTATGACTAGGCCCTCACGACCGGAAGGCAAATCCATCCTACAACATATTTCTATTACCGTTCAGATGACTTATTGACATTTAAATAATCTGATGGCAAATTAATACATAACCTTCCCGTGACAGGGGACAGACGGGCATGGCCCGGGGGTGGGGACAGATGTCAGCTGGTGAGAAATCAGGGGTCTGTCATCGTTATACAAGTGTCCGATCTAAATGCATTACTTATTAATCACATATTGCTGCCAACTAATTTTGCACGCTTCTTATCATGGCGTAAATATGTGAAATTTCTGTTCGTACTGTGAAATCTTTCATTGACGAATTACTGTTGAAAAGTCAAAAGATATCAACGGTAATCACAGAAGAATTGAAAAATGTTACAGCCAAAAAGAAGATTTCCCAAATGACACCTCTATCTTCCTCTTGTCATGCTTCTTTCAAATTATATTTTAAAGTTGTCAATTCTACATCGTCTGAGATAGACGTTCTTGCTGCTTAGGAAAATCATTCTCGGGTCTGTTAACTGGATTCTTGATCAGAATGATCACTGCAATCATTTAGAAGGTTCACATTGGAAATATAGAGAATAGATGGTCGGTGTCGTGAATCGGAAATGTTATCGGGCAAGGCTTAGGAATATTATCCGGTGAGCCGAAGGCGAAACGGATAATATTCCGATGCCGAGCCCGATAACTTTTCCTATTCAAAGACACCAACCATCTATTCTATTTATCCTGTTACCTTTATGTATTCCTTTAAACAAATAATATGTAAATAAAACACGAGAAAGAAGGAAAAAATATGTAGAGAATGATGTAAACATGACGTCATTTCGTTCTTATGACGTCATTATTTGTCGCGTGAATGTGTTATATGGTTAGTGCCGGATATCACAAATGTTATACGGCACCTCGTTATCGGTCCCAAAATAACACTTGTGACAGGATAAAAGGGAAAATCAATTTTCCTTTTTTGTGTGTTATCCTTGGTATTTGTTGTGTATTCAAAGTTTATCAACATCTTTGCATTAATGATACACGTTTGTAAAGTTCTATAACGCTGTAATGTTACATATTTTTACCATCATATGAATCAAGACCTAAGAAACATTTGTTAGCATTATTACATGATATATATCAGGTCTTTGTATAAATGTATCCATCTATCTACTTGCACCGAATGTAGATACATGGAAATTTACAAGGCATCCCTTTTATTAACTCATATTGTTTTAGCATTACACCCTGCCTGTTATAAATAAGATAAACCCACAAGCTGTATAAGTTTCGCACGAAGATGTCACAGCACATCTGGTTATATGAAAGGCGATGAAGATGACATTGTTTATACATGACAGTTTGGTGTTGCCATAACAATGGGTATTGGGTGTCAATGTCCCGAGGTGATATGTCAACCCACAGGTGCTTGATTAGCTCGGATAGATAGTGACATACCCGCCCCGTTTTAACATGTCTACCGGAAACGTTAACATGTCGAATTACAGACGTATCCGACACAAATTAACAAATAGTAGTTCTTTTTTACGGTAGTTCTGTTTTTGATAGTCACACCGCCCTGAGATAGCCACAGTTTATCTAGTCCGAATGATCAAGACGTACGAATTTCATTCTACAGTTACAGCTTGGTTCATCCGAGACACACACTAAATAGACTAATTTGGTATATGATTTATCGATACATGTACCCAGCGATTTCCAGTGTTCTCTAAGAGCCGACATATTGGCCGTTAGTCCGACTCCTTCCGCCAACAGTACATAAAATATAAATAAAGATTTTCAATGAGCAACAATTGTTTTATTTTTACAACATATACATTTTGAATACTAAAATACCACACATACTGGTCTAAATCGAGGTGCTAGTCTTGAATTCTAGGAATAGAAAATCTTCTTAAATGTGTTGGTAAGATTTATGGTACATAATCGGTATCTTCAAGGGTAAGGAGGGACGTCGGTAAGATTAAGAAAAAGGAGGAGGGAAAACTTAAAAAATGTTCATAACAACTTTGAAACAAATCTTATTGTTAGCATTTAAGGGACCATGGATAAAAGCCCTCCCGGAGAAGTGCCCCCTCGAAGATTTTTCATTGGGCGGAGAACTGCCCTACTACTACAATTTAGGGGTGGAGAGGTGAGGTCCCCTCTGATGACATGGATACGCCCTCCTAATGGTGTTTCCCCTCAAAGAATATCCTACTTCAAGATTTTTATCTCATGTGCAGTAACTAAAGACATAAGAACAAATACCTTTAATGTTCATCATATGCTCACCACGTTTTCGTGACTGAATGATATTTCATCCTCTCTTTTTCCTGTAGTTCATACATACAGCTACAATATTCAGCAATCAGCATTCAGCAATTTAATACAATCATATACAAACTCTAAAAAAAGATTTGTTTGCTTGTTCATGTATATGACTGATCTCGATGCTTAATTACAATAACATGTTGTCGACTCTCTTCAAAGGTAACACGTACGTACTCGGTAATTAAAATCGGTCCGGTCCCCAATCTAAAGGATGGCGGTATGCTCTGCTCAAAATGCAAACTGTTTCTTAAAGTCATTTTTATTGTTTGATTAAAGAAATGTTTGAGAAACCTTATTTGCAATATTTCAAAATGCAAAATTGTGTTATTTTGCTTGTGCAAAAACACAGATTAGTACGGATTTCATTTAGTAAAGTTTCATATCGTTTTTACCGGGGGGCTTATATCCTCCCCTCCAGATTTATTTGGAGGGCACTTCTCCGCTTTCTTGAAGTTAAGGGACGCCTCTCCGGGAGGGCGCTTCTCCAGGAGGGCACTTCTCCGGGAGGGACTTCTCCGGATACCGCATTAAGTATTCAAAAATGTTTATCAAAAACGGCCCCCGGAGCTCGTGTTCTCGTAAGGTATCTAGTCTGATATACTCAATACGTCTTTGGATACCAATTAATATTGATGTAAGTTTTCAAAAATGGTGATCGCGAGCTGAAAATGGACTCAATCATTAAGGGGTTGTTTTAGGTCAGTACTCAACATAGTTGAATACTGCCAAATCGGCGTTTACAATTATGGTTTAATATAACAGTGACCAACAGATAAATGGCAAATCCATCATTCCTTGGAGTTCAAACCGACGAGTGCATATCTAAATCCATATCACCTCGAGGCTAGGACACACCCTTCCGTATGCTTTAACACATTAGACTATACGTCGCCGAACATCGAAAACATCGTCATAATACCGAACCCCGATGACCGGTATGTGACCATTAACCATGTTGTGGACTTAGTCCGAATGCGTGAATTAAACACAAGTTTGTGTTTGCTTCCTTGAAGCATGAATGATATACACCCACAATATTGACAATACAGATGTGTAAATAAAACCGAGTTTCCCGCACGGTGAACTTTAGATATTTCATTGATGGTTAGGCTTGTATGTCCCTGTTTGAAGGGTCTAATTTGCCAAGTGCATCGATTAAAACGCCATGTTTCGAACTCATGCCCTGATCTGAAACGTCTTATGTTGTAGGACGAATTAATCATCATTAAGTGAGTCTGGTTGGATTTGTGTACAAACAAAGTCGTCAAAAATGGGCAAATGCTTGCACACTTTATAAGTCATCAAGTAAGAAAACTGGATAACAGTGAAGTGACAAATAAATTCATTCCTAGTCGATGTGAAAGATAATATCAATTAATGTAACGGCCTAACAATTTTACCTTTAACCTGGTCTAGTTTTATGTTTAATATATTGACATTGTGTGAGATAAACAACTAAGATGTAAACACATTTTGGTAAATAAACTAATAACCTATCAAGGAAATACAATGTTCAAATATTGACCTATCCGATTAAAGAATATGGTCATCGATTGTGTAAAACGAGTGCAGCGAAAAAAAGAAAGACATTCTATTACGATAATACAGTTTCTTTTCGAAATGTCTTTTAGTCAAATGCGAACCATCTTTTGTTCTGACGTTAGGGAATATGTCTTAGCTTTGTTTTATTGTGTTTTTGCATCACGCTTACATCAATCAAAACAAATTGCAATATTTAGCTCATAATTGAAGGAGGTTTTCAACTAAACCTGCAGTCAATCTTGTTTTAAGAAACTATAATAAAAAGGGAGAGAATGATGGTGTAAAAGACAACTAAGGCCCTAATTCGGAGGCGAACCATCAAAAAAGCTCAAGTAGCAGCTTTCTAAATGATTTGCGTCATGTATCAAGACATTCCAAGAATAGATTACCTTTCACATTCTATTCAAGACCGATTTCTTTAAATAGGATTGCCTATACAGTTCTGTTGAATACCTTTACCTCGAACATCTGATTACCAAACCCTTCTATGCGTTGAAGTAAATACGTGCGCTCGAAACATTTGCTATTTATACGTCTTAATATTTCAGACATCGATACCTCGAATTTTCTGTATGTCGAACATTGTCACCAGGTCCCTTTAACCTCGAGGTATAGAAATTCTACTGTATACCTAATTACCAATGCTAAATATTACCAATGCTAAATATTTCCAATGCTAAATATTATATTGCTAAATATTACCAATACTAAATATTACCAATGCTAAATATTACCAATGCTAAATATTACCAATGCTAAATATTACCAATGCTAAATATTATATTGCTAAATATTACCAATACTAAATATTACCAATGCTAAATATTACCAATGCTAAATATTACCAATGCTAAATATTACCTAAATATTACCAATGCTAAATATTACCAATGCTAAATATTACCAATGCTAAATATTACCAATGCTAAATATTACCGAAGCTAAATATTACCAATGCTAAATATGACCAATGCTAAATATTAAAAATGCTGAATATTACCAATGCTAAATATTACCAATGCTAAATGAACTTTAGAAGAGTCGTTACCCGGTCGGGGAAGAGTAGCTGATATCTGACTTAGATACTGTAGGGCCGATTTACTGTTTGAGCGGACAAGTTAAGACGATTATTTTGAGCTTCTAAAGTATTTCAATTACAAATGGACAAGTTCTAAAGATACATGAACGCATCTCCTTGTAAAAATACTAATCATTCTATCTATTCCTGATGTAAAAAAATAGTATTATGTTTGTGAGGATGTAGATTATATGCTATCATTGTTCGGAAAGCAGAAGATACTAGTCATTTACAGTTTCTATGTTCCTACCAAATGGTCTCTATAATCCGATTGCTCGTATCTCTTTCTAAAGTAGTTCCCGTCGGCCTTTTGTACCGAGGGTAGTGGGTTCGATCCCTCTTGGGCGATGTAATAGCCCTCAAATAGGCGCGAGTACTGGTTAACTATCAAGGAAGCAGTCGCCGAGAGTTGGTTTAGGAAGCTTCAGGTTTTCGTCACAATCGATGTAAAATAAATAGTTTTAAACTAAATTCTACACATATGTACTTTATCTTCTCGACTAGAAAGACTCGAATCTACGAGCACACGTTGAATTCCCCGTCCGTGTATTGATATTCAGAACAGTTTTCATTAATGATAAGTTGATAGAATGTCGTTAGTTTCTTTTCCAACAAGGCACTCAACTGTTTTATTCATAATCGGTATATCGGTTAAGTTTACAAATGAAAACAATAATTACAATTATTGAACTATTCGTAGCAATAAAAGTGAATGAATCGTGACTTTAATCGCTTTGTATATTTCACTAGAAATTAAAAGAGTATAATACAAACGTGTTATTAGTGTTTTGTCAACGCAGCGCTTGAACATTTGTGTATCGAACTATCAATTGTTAATCAGATTTTTTTTATTTGAATAGTACATAATGTCAACTATTTTTCTTAAAACAATGCGTGTGCTAGGTATCGGATTATGATAATCATCAGGTCTAAACACCTCGCTGATAAACTAAACGTACTTTTGATTATACTAACTAGAGGTGGGAACGAATAGAGAAGTATTGACCCAACAAAAACGAATATTGAAAAAGCTAATTGCAATTTGACTTTAAGGACCCTGAAATGATTATTTGAAATTCGATTATTCGTTTCGATTCCTGATACAGTATCTACCCGATTTGCATGTTGCATACGGATAGAGAAATGCTTTCGGCACAAAAAGGAGGTTGTTATGTTACACGAATTTGTTATAGAATTTAACCGGATAAAGTAGTTATGTTGAAATTGAATAAATGAAATTAGACAGTGTGGTCCCGAAAATAGTTATATTAAGCAAACATATATATGACAAAGCCCCCTTTGGGTTAGTCAGGTCGATGATATGCGAACGTTTTAGTTGGTATGAAAACAAGACGTGTCACTCTACTTCTGTAAATGAGTTTTCATTTTATTTTTCACTTTGCCCAGCGATAAGATATATTAACAATTAATACAGTATTTCAATACAATTAAATATATAAATACATGTCATGTCATGTCAACTATGATAAAAGAAAATCGTTGCATGACTTAACAAACCTCATTCCAAACTATTAATTGGCACCAAAATCATATTTGCAAAATAACAGATTGCTCATAATGATTAAATCCTCCCTTTTCATATACTAAGTAAACATTTCATCTGCAGCAAAAACTCGCAATGCCGATTGAGAAAACGAAAGGTTAAAAAAAACACACAATATATCAGCACAGTAAATCAAATGAGAACACAAAAACAAAAGACCATACGGGCGCAGACAATGGCGTCGTGCGTAAGGAAGGTTGATTCATATCGGGACCATTACACTGCCTTTTGGTATTATGTTATACGATACGCTTTCAGGGGTCCCTTTAACCCTTTCCTAAACACCCAATTTCCGACTGTCCGAAATTGAAAGAATTTGCAGACGACATGTTAAAATGTGATGAAATTGAAAAACAATCTTCTGATAGGGAAGAAAACATTGTGGAAAAAAGGAGAAATTGCTCGTTATGAGCAATTTCTCCTTTTTCCACAATGTTTCAAGAGTCGTCTGCAACAAAGTGGTCAAATGTCGTTATTGTTTGGGAAAGGGTTAACACGCCGTGTGGGGTGTCTTCTGTGACCGCCTTACCCAGGGGGTATCATGCGAAATGAGGGCG
Source organism: Cerastoderma edule (assembly GCA_947846245.1). NCBI lineage: Eukaryota > Metazoa > Mollusca > Bivalvia > Cardiida > Cardiidae > Cerastoderma > Cerastoderma edule. The sequence goes on from OX401406.1 coordinate 45,712,545, forward strand.
TGGCGTCCCGTGGGTTATCGTTTAACTCATTCTTATACGTAAGTAAGCAATGACTGTTCAAAAATAAAAGCGCCCACATGCGAATGTCACTTACTTGCAAAACTGCATGTTCCCTACCATACTATTTTGACACACTGATAAACGGATTTATCATGAGTACATTATATTTTTGTCATGTGGGCTTCTCAAATCATCTCTAGCGGACGACTCGAAGTCATTCTGGAGTAAGGTATTTAAGGTAGTATATGTCTAATGGTTCGACAGCCTTTGGGAACTAGTGCTCTCTCAATAGGATACAAGATCTGTATAACTAACGATGACTTCCTTGTAGAAGTTAACGAGCAGATATAAGTCCCAAATACTGTGGATTGATTAGACAGCTTCTTGTCTGATGCGCCTGCAGCAAAAGACTTAAGTCGACATAACAAAGGACAAACTGCAATGTAATTATTAATGCACAATCTCTGGTTTTGTCATAACTGTGTGCTACAATAAAGCACTGATAATCATTTTCATTGTTTAGAAAGTATTGCCTGATTTTGGTATTGATTACATATGGTGATGCAACATCCAATGTTGCGTTTTCGGTTTTAATACATGTCTCCATTTTGATTTTAAGACCATGCGCAAAAATTCTACATGACTACTGTCTATTTTCTACAACGAATCATGACTTTCGCATTTTGGCGCACTGACATCATTGAAATACGAGAAGAAATTTGAGCTTTGAACTAGGAGTGTTTGCTCTTCAGGTCAGACTCTACCATTAGAGCTCTTTGGCTCGATGTCCCATTTGAGAAGCCGGGGCTTGGAAATATTCAATCGGCACTTTTTCTGTTGAACACTCCCACCAAAAGTATGTCACAAGATATACATTTCATTCTATTATATGGTCTACTTACATATTTTAGTTTAACTATTCGTATATACTTGTCGTTCAATAAAACTAATTGATTTGAAATCGTCTCACACGAATCAATAATGAAACAAACTTTATAGGTTTTATATTTTACTAGAGAAAGAAAATAAAATGGCACTGTACAACCGAACCGTCTTACAGTTTTCATTGCATTACATGTGCAAACTGCTTTTATGAGTTTCCTAATCTTTCAACTCGAAACACAATTTCAAGTGAAAATGACCGAGCATAGTGAAGCCGAATTCCTGTTTAATTCTCCTAAATTATAGTAATCATATCAAATTAAATACCATTAACTCGTAGTTTGAAAGTATTAATGTATATAATAATGGTGACATGAACTTTCAAATAAGTATATTATTCATAATACGTGACGTTTAAAGTACTATCTTTTCCAAACTCACTCACTCAAAACACACTTACTCGTGCAGTCATTCTTGCACTCATGCACTCACAAAAGCATACGTATGCGAAATGCGCATGCATCAATACGTACGCACTCAAGTTTTCTCTCATTCACGCACATGTTCACCCACAAATACACAATTGCGTACGTGTAAACAAAACAAGCATGCTTCAACATATACAAACGTACTCTTTCACTCATCCACGTATCTGATGTCGTTCGTGCATTCATACGCATACGTTATTTTGCAAGTATACATTTAAACGAATGCAAAATCGTTTATCATATATGTACAAGCATGCATTTAAACGAAGTCATGCAAAAGTTTTTATCATATGGCCTTCGTACAATTCATTTAACCGACTACAAACGTTTTTATTTGATGATCCATTGATTCATAAGAACTCTTGTTTAGCATACTTGTACCTCCCAAATAGCCCACTTTCGCGTGACGGATCGTTACCCAGTTTAGCGTAGAGTCAATGTCCTAGAGGAACAAAACAAAAACAATTTGACCTTATCTTGTTATCTTAACTCATTACGTGTAACTTGGCTTACAGCCTGATTCATTTAGTTTTTATTTCGGGCTTGACCAACTCTTTCTTAATGTCTCTACTCGTATTGATACACCTTTCGTTTAAACCTGATGAAACTAGTGTGCTAACAAGGGAAATTGCTATCAAGGAGATGCTTAAAGCTTATTGTGTAGCCTTCCTTAAATAAAGAAAATGTTAGGCAATATAATATATGAATACAATATATGAAATATATAAAATGCGGTACAGATAGTTACAAATTCACAGAAAGAACGATTTTAATTTTGTTTGAAAATCACAGTAAACTATTATGAAAGGAAATTAACTCATATCGTACAGTTGATAGTTGATCTATTCACGAAATGTCAAATAAGGTTATACACTTGGTGCTTAATCCTTATGTCTTTGTACATGAATGAGCCGTGTTTATGCTGTTTTCAACGAAGAGATAAAACAATAAGGCAGACGATGAACTTTAAGCATCCACTTTTCATTTACTCTGTCCCACTATACAAGATCTATTTTTCGCCATACTATTTTTCTTTTCCTCAAATACAATCGAAACGCAGCTTTCATTGCCAAATAGAGCCAATGCAAAATAAGGTACATATATTTGTTACCGCGGTACAACTGCCATCGTGTTGGAAACCATATTTAACCCTTTGCCAAACGCCAAATCTTCGACTGTCCTAAATCAAATAGTTTGCAGACGACATTTCAAAATGTGATGAAATTAGAAAATAATCTTCCGATAGGTCAGAAAAAATTGTGGGAAAAGGAGAAACGAACAATTTCTCCTTTTTCCACAATGTTTTCAAGAGTCGTCAGCAACACAGTGGTTAAATATCGATATATTTTGGTAATGGATTAATCGGGAACCTTTGGCAAATTCCGGCAGGCCTGTCAACATCACCGAGGAATTCCGATTGGCGCATATCGTCTTAGGCTACATGTAGCGAGTTGATGTAAGCAATACGGCGAATGCACTCGTTTATTTCAAATGGTGAACTCGTGCGCAAAATTGTCATTCGAAAACAAACATGCACTTGTTGTTGACATGAGCGTGCAGCGTAGATGAAATGTTTTGTCAACTCAAATCACGCTGCACGCTCACAACAAACCTTTGTACCTCGACACTCCTTTTGCTTACGTCAATGGTACTTTGGTCATCATTAAATAACTATTTGGCTGTATTTCAAATATTATTTAAAAAAAGAAACAGTTTTGTTAGAATTTCTTTTTTATTTCTTATTTCAAATCTTCAAGTTCGTGAATAAGCATCTATATATGGAAACGGGTGCTTCCTAAATGTTACTCATTTGACCCGTGGTTTAGTACTTAATCACTAATGCGTTGCTATATTCTTATAGCATGTAACTTTATCGATGTACAAATGTATACGTATTCTTTCATTTCCGATAAGATCAATATCGAACATTCCGGTGGCGTGTTACCAAACCGTTAACGAATGTAGAAAGAGCCTGGAAGTGCAACTCCTCTCTCTCCCTCCGTTCATGAATCATGCACATATAATAACCTCATTCACTTGATTTGTGGTTTGATAAAATGTGACATGTTCAAGCATCCGTGCCATACTTGCTTCCTTACCAACATCCTTGACTCATATTAACCTGTAGTTTATTATTGGTTTAACCCATTATCAAACAATAACGACATTTGACCGGTTTTTGGAGACGACTCTGGAAAACATTGTGTGAAAAGGAGAAATTGCTCTTAACGAGCAATTTCTCCTTTTCCCACAATGTTTCCTGCCCTATCAGGAGATCATTTTTAAATGTTTGAAATGTCATCTGAAAACTCTTTCAATTTGGGAAAGTTGAAAAATTTGCGTTTGGTAAAGTGTTACGACAAATAATAGGTAAAGCCCTCTCGCAGCCAAGGTACCAAAGCTCGGTCGGTGACGGGTTTAATTCAAAATACATGTTCATTGGTTTCGAATTCGAGACGGCAATTTGGTAACTTTTCTTTCCGAAGGTCCGTGTTAAATGTACAATTCTTTGATATTACCTTGAGGTGTTCTACCTTTTGAAAATATGACACATGTCAGTAGAACCTAAACTAACCGTAGCTGTAAATTGTTATAGTAGAGTAAAACCTAGTGGAACATCTACGTCTGAATCATTCGAAGTTCGAGAGCATCTGATTTAATGTGTTCAAAGGTATATAGTGCATTTGCACTCTTAGTAAGGCATACGTTTGAATTTTGATCTATAAGCAGATAAGCAGGTTCTTTGTTCATGAGTATGCATCTAATACCCGAAGAATCGGTCATTGTTTCGTGCATCGTTCGTTAAATCCGTATTAATCACGCACAACGGGTACAATCGCAATGCCCTCATGTGTGCACCCTACCCGCGGTTAAACCCTTTTGTTTGTGATATAGCATGAATATGAAGCAGACTATGTCGAGAGGATTTTTGACGATTTTCGACAAAGCTGTATAAAGCCTGCAATAGGCATGGCATCGTAACGCACTCGTTTGTCCACCCTACGCGTGATAAAATCCTTTTTGTTTGAGATATTGTGGATATGAGGTAGATAATGTCAGAATGATGTTTTACGACCCTGCATATGTCATACAATACGAATGGTTTTGCAACGCCCTCGTAGATACACACTACCTGTGAATAAAGCCATTTTGTTTTTGATATTGGGTATATGAGGTATACGACATCGAGATGATTTTCGACGAGACCATACAAACCATACAATACGCATACAATCATAACGCCTTCTTGTGGGTGCACCCTACCCATAGGTAGATCCGGTCATTGGAAAATGGGGAATATGGGGTAGATAATGTCAAGATGATTTTCGACGCGACCCTATATAGCATGCAATACGCATGCCATTGTAACGCCCTCCGGTGGATGTTCCCTATCCGTGGTTGAATCTATTTTGTATTTAGCGTTGTGATTATATGATATATCATTATGAGGTAGATGCTGACTTTAGACGAACCGGCACAAACCAGGCAATGCGCATATAATTGTAACGCCCTCCCGTGGGTGCACCATATCCATGAATACACCCGATTTGTATGTGATATGATGAATATTGGGTAGACAATGTCGAGCTGGTTTTCGCCCTAAACATACTTTGCATACAATAATGGGACTATTGAAACGTTCCTGTGAGTGCATCGCATAAGCGGTTTACCCTTATTGTAGATTTCTTTTCGCTGATAGTTTATCTTAAATGATGATATGAAAATATACTTTCTTGTAGCTATGTGTTTGTATTGCAATATCCAAGCATCTATATCCACTATTTATATGACTGAAAACTGCATGATGTAAACATGTTTGACATCAAACTTTGTTTAGATTATATAGCAATAAACGACTTAATACATCTCTGTTTAATTTTGCTAATATTTTTAAGGTTGCCAGTTCAAACATATTACATTTCTCTAAAAGCAGAAGCATCATCATCAGAATATATGCAGGAGTGATCAACAAAACCATTGAAATCGTTGTGACGAAAGGAAAATTTGCTCATAATGAGCAAATTCTCCTTCCGTCTCAACGTTTTCAAATATTATCTCCTTCAAAGACATATCAATTTCTTTATATAAGGGAACAAGTTCAGTAACCGAAGAGTTAGGTAGCATGGTTCAATGACTGCAGTTGAATTGCTTACCACCTAAGATAAGATTAACCCATTGATGCATGTAACAAGGGTGCATCGTGCGACTATAAAACGTCTTAATTCATGTGGTAAGAAACCTATACATGCATTACGAACTAGCTTAATAAAAGCAAACGATTCTTTTGTGTGAAAATTGTACTTTTGTATCGTAATGAATTGCTTAACATACGCTATCAGAGAACTAGTGTGACTGGAGGACTCTGTGCGAGTGAAATGGGTTTTACCGATCGTGTGAAAATGCTGAGCATATGCTTTCATTATACATGCAATTTCGTTAAATATTGCCTGAAATACAAGATTTGTCTGTGACAGCTAAAATCGTCCAAAACCTTGTCTTTGCCATTACGTACACCTGATAGTCTTGTGCCGATTTGTTAACCCTTTCCCAAACAACAAATTTTCGACTCTCCGAAATTGAAAGAGTTTGCAGACGACATTTCAGAATGTGATGAAATTGGAAAACGAGCAATTTCTCCTTTTCCCACAATGTTTTCTAAAGTCGTCTGCAACAAAGTGGTCAAATGTCGGTATTGTTTGGGAAAGGGTTAAGACTAGTATCAAGCATTCGTGAAATAAAAGCCCAATGTGCTTAACAGAATAGCACCACATGTATTGTCTGGTTTCAAACTCCTCACAGTGAGTTCCCTTTATGGGGTTGATCACTGCCATCACAAATGTCACATAATCACCTACTAAGAAACGACAATGGCGTTAAAAGATGGCGGCGAAACTAAAAAATTGTAATCCATTTGTTCTTTATTTATAAACAAAACCATTTTTTTTTAATTTAACTGGTCAGAAATCAATACAACAAGATACTGTTATTAAATAAACTTAGATATGCGATAATCTCTTAACAAAACAGCATCATTTGGATTTCATCCAAATCTGGATGAAAAATCTTGTGGTGGCAGTGATTGATGCAGCGTAGCAAGGGGAGATTACTGTGAGGAGTTTGGTCTGGTCTATCGACAATCCCCCTTTTAAGATACAACCTCTATTTGACGTTAAGTAACATCATATCGATTGAGGAAATACAGGTCTCTAACAGCTAGGCCACGAAGGCAACAAAGGAAATTGCTAAGGAAAACCTACAAAGAATCGTAAAGATCTATAACAAAGAAAGATTCACTACGTTAATTATTTTCAACGACCGTCTTTGTAGATCTTCAGTAAGAAACAATTATGTTCAGGAAATGAAAATAAGTAATGACAGTTCTGTTATTATTTTCAAAGCTTTTCTTTACAATGAAAAGTGGTCAATTCTATATACAAGAAAGATTAACTAATCATCGTCAAAATCACAAGAAGGATAAACGTTTTTTTTTACATAAGTGATATAGTCTGCCTGCTTTGTTTGCCTGCTATTTCTGAGGCGAATGTCTTGAAACATTTCGTATTTATTCACTCTTTCAGTGTATGTGTGAAAAGGTTTTCGATAAATGGGAAGGACGTTTCAAAAATACAACTTCTTAATAAGCACTGGCTAAAAAGGTGGCGGACAAACGATCATCCAAATCCAATCCAAACTTCAAAACCTACCCCTTACTGATCTGAATCCAGTGGATACTGTTTCAAAAGGGATTTATCAATTATAATATGTAACTTTCGTCAGCACAAACATGTATATGATATGCTTAAATACTTACAGACTATCAAACAGTATGGACGAAACGTACTGGTCTGGATTAGCCTATCCTGTCTGTACAGGCTTATCAAGACCCGCACTTTAAAATCGAATTTTGTTATATGTGTAACAACATGCCAATCATGACTGGTAGGTATGATTATTGCCTTAGTTTATTTCGACACGCTATGAAACGTCTTCTTGTCATAACATAATTATTTTGAATGACTTGGCATTTCATTAACCTCCCACTTAAAGGCCATGACATTTTAGATTTGATGTTTTTTGAAATATATAATTGAAACATACATAATACATTTTTTTTGTTTGTGCGGTAAATATGTTATTTTGTCATATGTTAACAAGTTCATTTTACCCAGTCTAAAACAGGGAAAATTTGTTTGATAATTTTATGTACAAATTACTCATTTACCACACTTCGCAACTCATCGTCTTCCTAGACGGACGGAGGCCAAAAAACTCATTTGATAAAATAATTTGTGCCACAAACTGAAAATACTTGTAATAATATATTTTTTTCTTTTTTTATGTTAAATTTCTATCCTATATCTCTAATAGAATGCTATACAGTATTGTAAACTTCAAACGTACTATCCTCTATTGCTTTCAATTTGGACATTAATTGATATTCAATTCGAAGGATCGGGTAAATCCTCGCGTACACTACCTCTTAACCCTTTCCCAAACAATGACGACATTTGACCACTTTGTTGTAAACGGCTTTAGAAAACATTGACGGAAAAGGAGAAATTGCTCGTAATGAGCGTTGTCGCAAAAGGAGGAATTTTTCGTTTTGTCACAACGATTTTTCAATCTTTTCACGTATCACAACAGCAGAACTCAAAGGTTTATCACATGTTAATAAGGCTTTTCTAAAGTCGTCTGCTTCAAGTAAAAAAATGTGGTAAAGATTTAAACGAAAAGTGGTTAAAGTCGGAATTCTGTTTGTTCATCGTGAACTAGGCGAACTCGTTTGGTCTTTGTTCGGTAATCTGTTGATGTTTTGACAGGCATATTTGTGGATATAACGCTAGGTGTGCTGTATGTTTCATCGGATATTTTGTAAATAATCTCCTGTAATAATCGAGCCGCCTCTTGAGAAAATCAAGCGTCTCGCTTTACGCACAGATACCAATAACAAAGAAATGTGAATAATACCAGAGACATGTTATCTATGTCTCTGATAATACTATATATTGTACAAATCGCATATTTTGGTAACTGGTCTTTGTTGCAGCACCTCCGAAAAACGATGAATGATGTCCGTCGAGGAAACGATTTCGTATCGCGATTGTAAAGCTTCTGTTTAGAAAATGTGTAAATTGTCTTTCGGAATATTTTATAAAAAAAAAGTCATTTATAAAGAGCCTTTTCACGTTATATTGATTAGATACCGTTTTGTAGTAAGTTTTTCTTTAATTTGAGCAATTTCTCCCTTTCCCACAATGTTTTCTTGCTTACCAGAGGATTATTTTCTATTTTCATCACATTTTGAAATGCAAACCCTTTCAATTTGGGACAGTCGAAAATGTTTTGTTTTGGGAAAGGGTTGAGATACCACCGATCATTCTACGGTTATACCTGATTTTCGCGTAAGATTAAATCATGGATTCGATTTCTGTACGAATAATAGATTCAAATTTAATACGGATGTTAAATACATGGACGATCAGAGTCCATATCGAGGTTTCAACGCAAGGCTACAGTAAGTGCTTCATAAACGTAAAGCGTTTACCATAGTCTTGCATTGAACCCTTGATATTAGAGTTGAATCAAGTGTGCGGAATTGCATCCTATTCCACCATTTTTGATATCGCACATCAGACCCATTTATGCCACAGTCGGACTCTACCTAGCCCAGATGGTCTAGAGGTAGATATTCCATCCCAATATTATTACACATTAGATCATCCGTGTTAGATCCTCTCAAGAGAACAATGTAAACTGCTTATCCCCTGTAATGTCCAAAAGCCTACATCTCCTTGATTTCTAACGGAAGATCTTTTTTTGCATCTTCTCATACGCCATACATTATCACCCTAGCTGGAGTTGTATGTACTCGCGGGTTAGATATACACGGTATATACTATGACATTTAATATAACCCAGGTAAACATCCCGCTTTCGTGTAAAATACTTACTTCCAAACATAAAGGCGGTATCAACATTATCAACATATGGGACATACAGCTTTTTGGTCGAGTAGATAGTTTATGGATTATACTGTATACTGGTGGGAGTGACTCACCTAATGGTATTCTCCACACGGGATGGTGACAGATGGACGGAGATTGGAGATTTTATGCTCACATACGATTCATTTCAGGGGCGCTACATACGTAAAAGGTACGCAAAAAGCTAGTGTTGTAACTAACTTATGATAAATCCTTTACCACGCCGAAGAACAAAAGAAAAAGTGTTGTCATCCTGTGCAAAAAACAGTTTAGTTCTGCTGTTGTTATATGTAAATAAATTGAAAAAGTAGTGTGGCAAAAGGAGAAATTGCTTGTCACAAGCAATTTCTCCTTCTACAACAATGCTTTTTGAACGTCGTCTACTGAAAGACTAAACAAGCAATTTCTCCTTTTGCAACAATGCTTTTTGAACGTCGTCTACTGAAAGACTAAATACTGTGGCGTTAAGTATGCGTTAAGTGGTAATGTGTTAAGGTTGTCCCAGTGCCCCAAAAGGTCTTGCAGACATTTGGCGATGAATCAATCGTTAGTGAGTTATGTACGTTGATGTATCTTAACATTATTTGAAACCCTCTTCAAGCGAGTGTTTGTCCAAAGTGTTTTTCCGCCACACAAATACAACAGTAGGTTTGTTTGCATTGCTCAGAATAATGTATATGAACGAGGTAACTTGTTTGGGGCTAGCTATGCTTAACATTCTGTTTTTTATGGTATATATATTATCGGAGGTAACAGTATTCACGGTTCGTAGAAATTCTGACAATTAGTGCTAGGGCTTTGAAAAACATTATAACCCATGGTCTCTCCACGGAAAATCAATCCGCCTGAAGCAGGGATCGATCCTGGTATGCCGGGTCTCAAACCAAGATCCAAGCTAGTTCGCCATCCGACGTGCGCTCATGAGTACAGGTATCTAATACGCCAAGAGCAGTGTTGAATAAAGAAGTAGTATGGGCCAGTCTCCCTAAAGTTAGTACAACATAAAGACTTCCTCATTGACGTATATAGTATACATTTACCCATCACCAAACGCCAAATTTCCGACTGGCCAAAATTGAAAAGGAATGCATGCGACATTACCAAAATTGGGATAAAAGTGAAAAAATAAAATTCTGAAAGGGCAGAAAACATTGTGGGAAAAGGAGAAATTGCTCGTTAAGAGCACTTTCTTCTTTTCCCGTAATGTTTTCCAGATTCGTCTGCAACAAAATGGTCAAATGTCGTTATTGTTTGGTAATGGGTTGAGAGGAAAACTATAACTCAGAAAAGTATTAACTCCGACGTGAACGGAACATGACACCCATTTGTCATACTTTACAACGCAAGACCTTTTGTCATTCGCAGAAAAAGGTTGCCATTGGAAACAAGGGTTTGGACAATTGCGTAAATAAAGATACAGTCAAGCTTGTATTTAGAGGCCAGCCTATGAAACTGGGAATTTTTTCTGTTTAAGACAGGCTGGCTGCTTAACAAAAATTGATGTACACTATAAATCCAACAATGTAACTTTCTGTAGTTGTTTAAAATAGGTTGGCTACTTCAACGGATGGTTGCTCAACACAAGTCGGACTGTATAAAGAGGTCAGTCTAATCCATGAAGTAAGACTTAAAAACGAATTTTCATTGTATCTGTTCGCCCGAGTATTTCCCATTTAAGCGCATGCGTAGGAGAAGATAAAAGGCTTACATATGAGAACAAAATGGACCTTGAAGTATCATTTAAATCTATACATCGCCAGAGGTCAGCGAGCGTCCTCAGCGATACTATCTGATCAAACCCTATACTAACCTATCTAGATTAACAATAAGTAAATCATTTCTTTTGTATAGGATGTAACCCTTACTGTGCTGGAACCGACTTCATGCTAATGCAAACAGGTTAGATACAGGCCAGTCGCCAAATGAATTGGCAGCTGGTCTGTGATATAGCCAGTTTGCTACTCTGTTTTCAACTCTGAGGATTTCTCGTCGTCAAAATCAAGGAGATATTGAAGTAGACGACACAAAAATTAACCTTTAGAAAAGTACCCATCATCCTAAGGGTTAAGGCTGTGTCAACAATTATACGATTACAAAACTTGCCAGTCGTTCTAAGCTTTTTCTCAAAACAAACTCTTTCTTAACCCTCAAATTCCTGCATCGGAACATCATTTGTGCAACTCTTACGCGGTACCTTTACCAACAACACAGCTTATGGATACTTACCGTCTACTGTTAAACTAACCAGTCCTTCACAGATTGACAAAGAGATGTGGGAGGATATATAAACATATACAAACAATTGTTAAAAAATATTTGGTGTCTAATCATTATGAAAAAAAGAAGATTTTAACTGTCATGGAAGATAATTCGAATGACGTGTCATTTTGCAATGCTACTTTTCTAGATATTGTTATAAGTTGGAAGATTGTTTTGAACTCTTATCAAAACATGTTTAGTTAAACGCCCCCTTGATTTACACTACATGTACATAATTTAGTTCACATTTGATTCAAGGTCACTTTTCAACAGAACAAAATCATATTAAAGAACGATTACTGAAAAGGGCAATACAACCTTTAATACCGTATGTATGAAGTAAATAACCCATTTAGATAAACATGGGTGCGTGCGGGGGAGAGATATGTACAGTTGTATTCACAAACTAAAACGTTATTTATCCATGTTTGATTCGCAAGTGACACTTGCCCAATAGCTGAATAAGCCCCTTGTTGATGGATATATGAATTATTCACTGTTTATTTTATCTACGTATTTCGGGCGCGCTTTGCGTAAAATGAGCTGTACTACTTACTGTACATATTGGGGGATCTTTCTAACGTGTTGCGATGTATAGTTGTGGCAACTAAACATATTCATAATTTCTTTTTTACAATTCATATTCTGCGAATCATAAATTGGTTAGGTTATTGAGAAAAATAGTGGTGGCGACATCTCAATGAGAATGGCAATGACAAAACTATATTTCGTAATGTAGGCCTCCGGCCGGCAATTAACATTTTTTATTCAATATATACCTTTATGAGATACAATGCTCTATTTTATATCTTGAATTATATTCTTGAATTATGAAATCTTATTTTCATCAATTTATGGCTTTTCTGTTCTGATAATAAAATGCTTCAAAAGACATTTTACAGGGAAACCAATTTGAATGCAACCTGTTCTGTGATTCAATTCATTATATTTGCCTTTTTACATCTTCTTTGAATACATGTACATCTGTTGTTATAAATGTCCTGTACCTCAGGTAGAATTAATGCAATACAATAACAAAGAATACATACTCGAATGCGACTTCTTGTAGCCTTTATCTTATAAAGTAATATCTTATATTGGGTACACTTTAGAGGATGCAGTGTTGGTGATGTCACAAATCAGCACATATTGGCTTGCCTTGTAGCTCCTTTAAAAAAACCTTTCCATCAGACTATGTCATTTTGAAGGGGGAGGGGGGCGGTTCCGAGAGCTTTCTTTACATACTCTTAGGTTTAGACCGCTCAGAAATATGAAAAGAGGGTAGTAGAATATTCCAAATTACTTTTCCAGGTAACCAGCGCTGGCATCACATAACATACCGGGAACCACCTGCCAAAAACCATCTCACTCATTACGTATGGCAGCGGCTCCGGATATAATGAACTGGTGTCGCGTTAAAATCATATCCTACAGTCCTAAAAGAGAGTCCGGTGTATAGGATTTCCTTGTTTATCTCGGTACATGGCTACACGTACATTCGACAAGCTTAATGTTCGAGTGCGAGTTTTAGTATAATCACAGATGGACTTGTTAATGCTGAACAGTTCTCAATTTGTCACAACGCACCACAATTAACGTATAGTCGTAGAGTTCTTGAAATTCATATCAAATAAATGAGAAAATGAATGGTTTATTGTTTCCTTTGTTATATGTAATGGTTGTTTCGTGTACTCTTATTTACGTTATTGTATTCAACTAATATTAAAATAAAAATATATACATAATCACCAACGAATTTCGAAGAGGCCACCGAATACATTTCGGACGCAACTTCAAACTTCGAAAGCATGGAATCGTCCAGAAATGTTGCGGAACCATTCGGTTAATATATTTCAGTACAAGACATCATGCTCACAGTCTGTAACAATAATCCTTTGATTACTGCTTTACTAAACATCTTATACTAAAACCTTGCATAACTTCAAAACAGCATTCCCTCTCATTTCAACATAAGGCAAAACGACATTGCAAAGTAACACATCATTGGAAGCGTCTATCTGAGACGCTTCCAATGACGTGTCACATTTTAATATTGCACTTTCACTGAACATACTATCCATGTGTATTAGATTTGACTAACGCAAAAATTTCCCCCAAGTTCCATAATTAAACGGTTCCCAGGTACCTGTCTCACAAAGGCTGGTACGATAAACTTCCTCATAAATGATTATATAAAGTTGTACAGAGTGCCTAAGAAAAGCGTTAACACAGACGTGAGCGATACATGAGTCCTATTCGTGAAATATTTATCTTACTCTTAAACGCATGTTTATTCATAGTATTTTCTATTCACTAAACAATTGTACCTTTGGGATTCAATTATGGCGACTAATTGTAAACGTTAATGTAAAGTTACCAATCGTTGCTAAGCCTCTGATCTGCATTACTTGTTGACATTTACGTATCATGATTCGCATAGTGGTGACCGTTTAATAGAAAAAAGCTACATTATATATTGTTGACAAAAGCTCCATTAACACAATGCACAGCCAGTCGAATCCTGCTTCTATCGTCAGCAGTAAATGTATAGCATTTTTCCTGTACCAGACTTTTATTTTTAAATATTTTTTCCTTATCCCTCGTCCTTGGTTCTCGGATATTTGGCTAGTCCTACCGGGAGCACGTGTTTATCAGACATGGATAGTCTTTGTGATATACTGCAGAGGGGCCTGACACGAACACTGGCTCACGCACAAAACTACCTCGGAAAAATTCGCTGACCCAGATTATCTGGTCGAAACCCTTGTTGATTAATCAGGAGCAAACATATTATTCTGTGTTGTAAGGGTATTTTGACAAATTCGTTTGTTGATGTTTTATCGTTTAAACAATATTTCAGTTATTTTGTGATGCCCTCCATGTTAAAGATCGACGAAAACATCAAGCTCTACTGTCCATAATTACTTGAAAAGGCGGGCAGAACTATTGGCATTTCGTAAGTCAGCCAGGAGGCTTCCAATCATAAATATCTGTGTCTACCCGTAACGAGACATGAACCCATGCCGGAGGGGAGTCCATTTCTGGGCCTGTGTTCTCCAAAAAAAGATGTCGTACTTTAACTAAACCCCTTTCTTACCCTTCAGTACGGTCATCCTTCTCTTCTGAGTAAAATAGGTGAGCCGCGTTCTTAATGTCTCTTTTTTTAGCTTTTATCACAGTATTTGAGACAGCGTTTAGGTTGATTCAAGATCATTTCTCTAACCTAAGCTCTAGAGTCATTTCAAGATCACCACTTCGTTTCGATGCGTCTACTTATATACAAAGTTGATCAATACTTTTGAGTGTAAGCGAAACATCAAACTTATGATCGTTTCGAGAACACTTGCCCAGGGTGCCGTTTTAGTAAACAGTCAATGTTTAAAAGATTCCTAAGTCCAAAACTACATTCCCTCTTATTTCAATATTGGGCCAAACAATATTGCAAGGTCACACTTCATTGGCAACGTCTCTACTAGACGCTTCCAATGACGTGTCACATTTTAATTGCATACTTTCATATTGGAAACGATACATGTTTATCAGTTTCGACTTGCGCAAATATTTTTATGTCGTTTAGTCAAACGGTACACTGGGCGTCAATCAATCGCCGATTAGATACAGCCCATGCTGGTTGGTCAAAGCTATTGATGAATTATCCCATTACCAAACATTAACCATTTTTAACCACTTTGTTGCAGACGACCCCGAAAAACTTTTCCAACGATGTGTTCTGCCCTATCAGAAAAATATTTTCCAGTTACATCAAATTTTGAAATGTCGTCTGCAAACTCTTTCATTTTCGGACAGTCGAAAATTTGGCGTTTGGCAAAGGGTTAAGTACGCTTACAGTGTATATGTACAGGTAAAGGAAAAATCGTTGTTAGAATCATTTTATATTGTCTAAATAATTCGCCCCGCGACATTTTGTGAGTTTTCTGGTGTATCGTTTTAACATGACCTGTTTCATATGAAAAGAATAGCCGTCTCTTCAGTTCTTTGTTAGGGTGTTTTATGTTATCTCTCTTAGATTTCGCTCCGTTGATTTTCATCAAAAAGGATAATTACGGACGAGGGTGGGTAACAGGTAGTTTACTAATTCAAAGTGAAGGCTACAGAAATGATTTATCTTTTTAAACCCTTTGAAACGATTTTATATCGGATTCATGATAGTGTACAAAATACCGTTAAATCAACAACAACCTTTAGACAAAATATTAATGTGTTTGAGGTTGGCAATGTATGGATACTATGTTGGTTGAATGTAATGACATCATCATTGCACCAGTTTACATACCCTTGCCCCCTGTGTTCAAACTGGTTCTACCCTTTAATGACACCAAAATGCATTTTACAAACGAATAGCCATTCGTTCAAAGCGTGGCCCAATGGAAAAGGCGTGGGCTACGTAACCCATGGGTCCCAAGCTATGGCCACACTGGCGTCACAGGCTTTGCGCAAAGCGTCATATGGCATGACATTTCAGGGTACCGTTTTACTAAGCAACTAACAGAAAATATTTGCGTAAGTCATAACTGATTGACATGGATAGTATCTTCAATGAAAGTACAATATTGCAGTGTGACACGTCATTGGAAGCGTCTCGGAGAGACGATTCCAATGATGTGTTACTTTGCAATATCGCTTAGCCCAATATTGAAATAAGAGGACTTGTTGCTTTAGACTTACGCAAATCTTAAGCGTAAACTGTTTAGTAAAACGGTACCCAGATCTCTAGCCTTGTACAGGTTTTCACTTAAATGCCGTATTCTAATTGAACTGTAATGAATGGGTGATAAATTAAGAACAGATGGTTGGTGTCGTGAATCGGAAATGTTATTGGGCAAGGCTTAGGAATGTTATCCGGTGAGCCGAGGGCGAAACGGATAATAATCCGAAGCCGAGCCCGATAACTTTTCCCATTCAAAGACACCAACTTTCTATTCTATTTATCTGGTTACCTTTACGTATACTCTTTCAAACAAACAAGATGTAAATAAAACACGAGGAAAAGGAAAGAAAAAATAGAAAATGGTGTAAACATGACGTCATGTCATTCTTATGAGGTCATAATTCGTCACGTGCATGTGTTATATGGTTAGTGCCGGATATCACAAATATTATACGGTACCTAGTTATCAGTCCCACAATGACACTAGTGACAGGATAAAAAAAATACATAGATATCACTTGCAAATTTCTATCCCTCTGAATGTCATATACGGTAGTAGTAGCGGCCTTCTCTCAAAGCCTATTCTGTAAAAAAGAATTATTGTAATAGATAATTTATGACTTTGTAATGAGTAAGACTAAAAGCAACGCTGTCGAGCAGCATAGTTCCTCCTTCGATGGTAGTACACGACACAGATGCTAGATTGTGGCACAGCTTCTAATAATTCGTTCAGTTATACTACGGCGTTCGTTTATTTGTCCGTGCTTTCTTGATAAGCTAGCAAGGCAATGCTGGGAATTAGTACATCAACCAAAGACGTCACATGGTACTTACCCTTTACTTGAACCATGGGTTCAAACCTTTGATTCTTGGTCCAAAAATAAGTTGCTTAGCACTAGAACACCTAGGCCCCACCACTCAAACCCCAAAAACAATTAGATATGAATATAGCGTCTCTTGAAGGAGGGTCGCATTCTTAGTTGAAACAACAAGTAATCCAACTACTTTTCATTGGGGAACTTCGGCCTTACAAAATTAAGCACCCTCCTTGTTACATGGGGTTTTACACGTCAATATTGTTTCAGTTTTGTTGAGATGCCCGACTCAAAATGATGGAGTATGGTCCAACACCCAACAGTTGATAAGATTCGGCGAAGCCGGATAGAAACTGCGGCACTCGGCCACATTTTGCGTTAGAAAAACGAACATTTTAAAGCTTTCGAAGAAATTTCCACTCACAGCTTGACCCTTAGAGTGCTTGAACCAACGTCATGCTTATGCAAAAAGGTTAGATCAAGGCCAGCCGCCAAGTAAAATGGCGGCTGACATGTGATCTAACCTGTTTGCTACTCTGGTTATCTTTCCCAACAGAAACTACCAGTTATTTAAGGTTAAGGGTTTGGAAAGCAGACGACACAAAAATCTTATTTTCATTAAATTTTCAAGCATACTAAAGGTTAGGTTGCGTCAAATCTGAAGCAAAGTGTTGGGGTTTGGTATCGAGTTACACCCTCATTCTGCCCATCCCCGGTGCATGGAAATATATCACCTCTCACTAATTAGATTTTAAACGGATTTTCGGTGGAAATAGAACGCAATAATGAGCGCTCTAAATCACGCCTTATCACGAAAACACACGCGGTCGTATTACAGACGAATCTGTTTTATAGCCTGACCCGTGTCTTAATGTGTTGAAATGGTCCATTTTAAAATCTAGATTTATGTGTGCACATGCGGGCTTGCGTTCATGTGTCTGTATGTTCAAAATGGGTTTTAATGTCAGAAATATTTTCCTTTGAGGCATTATTTGCCTATACCTTCCTTTTGGGGATTTCTTGGGCTCATATGCAGCAGACCAACATAAAACAAGCAATTTCTCTTTTTATCACAATGGTTTGAATTTTTCTTGGAATTTTGATCTTGTACAATGGTATTATATAGTATAAGGGCACATACTGTTAAAAACAAACAGTTCCAAGCCTGCTAGCTAAATAATAGCATATTATTTTAAATAATGATCTATAAAATTAAATCTGTTACATTTAAATAAAAAGGTATATTCTAGTATATAAATAAGGGTTTATTGTACTGTATAATGCTATAATGTGGTACATTGGGCTCGTTTGCAGACAAGAGTCGTTCGTCATCAAGAAGTTCCAAATTGTCGGTATATTCAAAATCATCATAACCACAAACGTGATTCCCCTCACAAAATAAATCCTAGTGATTTAACCCTTTCCCAAACAACACATTTTGGACTGTCCCAAATTGAAAGAGACGACATTTTAAAATGTGATGAAATTGGACAATATTCTTCAGATAGAGCAAAAGACCTTGTGGAAAAAAGGAGAAATTGCTCGTTAAGAGCAATTTCTCCTTTTCCCACAATGTTTTCTTAAGTCGCCTGCAGCAAAGTGGTCAAACGCCATTATTGTTTGGGTTAAGGTTTATGCGACAAATGCGTTGGATATAACTGTTAGCGAAAACTTTGCCAAATGAGATACTACATCCGTTCCAATCGCAATTATATTAATTCTAACACCTGTCCAACTATCGCCTGCTAGCCGGTTTTCTATTCGGACCAGCCAAATAAATAGTCTCTTGTGTTGTTAATTTTGTCTACTGTATTACGTGAATTATCGTGAGTATACAGGACGGATATCTCTTGTAGCCTTCAATCCGTAATATAACACTTGTTCCTGATATACAAAACAACATGGTTCTACGGGAAAACGGGATAGAAGTGTTTCATAATCTATCAGCCCACGAGAGGCAGAAGACAGACCCATTGCAATGTTTTGTAACAGTATGACTTTATGAACGAAGCTGTAACTCTGTTATAATGAAATATCTACTTCTGGATCATTCGGACTAACCTTTACGGGCAACATGATTCAGTGTGATATCTTATCCAGAGACTTTGTTTTTTATGTATTCTGCCATTCTCCACCTTTTTGCAGTTTTTACATATAATTTTTGTCTGCGCTTCTTATCAAAGTGGGTTACGGCAGAAAATATATCATAAGTGTCATACGTGTTGTTCACTGTTCTTTTTTATTAACAAGCAACTAGCTTGAACATACTTTACTTTTATTCGGTTAAATGCGTATTTAGGGATTCATCTCTTATTCTTCGTGCCAGGCAATTCGTGAATCATACACAGTTTGAAAACAGCTGACTTTGCAAGTCTGCCGATCGTATCTTCTTGTCTATCACAAAATGTTCAGCTAAGGGTATCGCATAGATGTAGGAAAATGTGAAATTCGGAGATGACGTTATCAAGGCAAGACTTTGGTTGCAGAACAGCATTGTTTACTCTTTAAACAAGTGCTTAGTTAAAACTGATAAAAGCGAATATTAATGCTATTCTTCGAAAAAGTGAAAGTTATTCTTCAAATGCAGTTTTTTCGTCTGAGGTCAATGGAAAGTACCACTGTTAAAACTTGCTTCTTACTTGAAGCTATCTCCGACATTTACACCAATCACGAAACCTCATCAAATTGAATTGACTTATCAATAATTTAATTCAATACTAAATGAAGACACACACATTGTAATAAGGAAGTGCTCAACACATATCACTGCTAAACTTAAACGCGAATATATACACGTACGTCTATAGATATCCTTGGCTGTATGGTGTATTTTCAGTGTAATAATTCATGAGACAGGTGCAAACTCATTAATCATCTACTTGTTGTCCTTCAAGTCCAAAACAGAAGACAGCGACATATCCGTATCACTACAATGACCCTTCAATGCTGGGTAATTTTTTTGTCGTCTGCATTCCAGAATCTTAAATATCTGCTTGATCTTTATCAGGAAAGATAATCAGAGAAGTCAACAGGTTAGACCACAGGCCAGCCGCTAATTCACTTGGTGACTAGCCTGGATCTAACATATTTACATAAGCATGAAGTCGCTTCCGGCACTGTAAGGGGTAAGAAAAAGCGTGAAACGACTTGACAACAAATTCGACATGATGTAAAGATGTTAACATTGAATTCAAAATTCGGCGATATTGGTGAAAGAATAAAGCCATTATTCATCTATAATGGGTTTTACATCACGTCAACAGTATTTCAGTTATCGATACCCAGCTCACTGTTATACAGTAAGACCCAACTTTTGATCAAGTGTTTGAATCCACACAGAGAGGGATCATGCGATTTCAAGTTTCTGACCTGTCCCATAAAGGTTCCAATGCAAAAAAATCGTAATTCCTTCAAAAATGTATTATAACGTAATAAACATCGTCCCCCTTCATTTTGTTATAATGTATTTTCTAAAATTTAGAGTAACCCTTCCGCTGCCAGGCACCAGCCATATATGTGCAATGGATTGCCAGGCACTTTTTTAGAATAAGAAGTTAACACTTACATTTAACTTATACATCTTTCTGACAAAAATTGGATTTTTGATTAAGCACCGAACACAATATCAGACAATAGCCTTCGTTTGCGTGACGCCGCACAGACTTCCGCGATGTTCCATTTCTTGGAATTGATTGCCACTATTCTAAGCGTCTGTCAGTTCCACATGGACGTGCCGAGGCAAATCGATATAGCGGTGTCTGGAAGGGTACTTTTCTCGAAGTTTTATGGCCTCCGAGAGACTATTGATAGCGCTATTGGCAGGTCTTACACGTTGCCACCTTGCATAACCGCTCTGTATTGCGTGGGAAACTCGAAGCGATTTCAGATTACATTCCGTCGACTTGGCGGTTTACTTATGTATCCAGGAAGCAGAATCGAGATTGTTTAATCAGAGTTTTAAGAACAAATTAGTTAAAACCTTTTAATTTTTCAACTCTTTTCACAATCGATGTAAAATAAAAAAAAGTTTAGAATAATTCCATCGTCTTAGCTTTTTGCGCTCATCTGTACTTTTGGATGGAATAAGGAATGGTTAAAACGGTGAAGTATTCTTTTTCTTTGGCCAAGTATATGGTTCAGTGATTACTGGTCGTATTCTTATGTCTTATGGCTCAATCTGATTAGTTTTAATGATGGCTTAACGTTTAATTACGTTATCTGCTGAAAGTAAAATCGGCTAGAGGGTGAGCTTAGTTGTTGTCATATGGAAACGAACTATTTTACTGCTTAAATGTCACTTAAAACAAAAGGCCTCGCATCTCCTTTATTAGTATGATTGCGATGGGGGACTTTTGATCTAAAGGTAATGGCATTACATGAAATAATTAGATGATACGCAAGTGTAAAATTTCATCTGTGGCCTACCACACGCAAGGTATTGGTTGAAGTGCACGCCATCCCTAGAACAGGGTCGTATCAACTTTTCCATCAGTAACATCATTCGATGGAGAAATTGCGGCGCTATTTTAAGATTGCAGACGTCATTAGGCTGACTCTCAGTATGTCGAAAAAATACTTTTACTGGTATTTTATGACAATTAACCATGCACAACAACCCTGTCTGAGTAGAAAATTGTTCAGATAATAGTTTACGTTGAACTGGGGTAGCGTTGACGTCCTTCTAGAATCGAAATGTATCCGGTTTTTCAACAATGCATATTGCATGTTGATCAAGAATTGAAAGATTGAGAATTTACAATCAGTAACACTATTTGCTATAGAGATACCAGTGCCATATAGAGATACCAGTGTTATTGTTTGAACACCAGGCGACACATTGTTTACTCTTAGTGTGTCGAAGAAGAACTTCTATGCCATACAGCGATTTCGTGACAGTCACCCATGCTTAACGCTTTTACGTATGATAAAGCCATTTAGATATCAGTTCGTAACATGATAGGATGAGTGGACGTCATTTGTAGAATCAAAACATATCAACTTTTCCATCAATCTGCATAACATATTATTATTAGCACTTTTCCACCCATAAAATCATTTGCCAGAGGGATACCGGTGCTATTTCTAGATCGCGAACGACAGTTACCTTTTATCTGATGTTTTATGACGGGTTACCATGGTTAACCCTTAGAATGTTCGGGGTAATTTTCTTAAGATGGATTTTTGTGTCGTCTGCTTACTAAACCTTAAATATCTGCTTAACTTTGTTATGGTAAGATACTCAGAGTATCAAACAGGCTAGATCACAGACCAGTCGCCAATTTACTTGGCAGCTGGCCTGGATCTCACCTGTTTGTATAAGCATGAAGTCAGCTCAAGCACTATAAGGGTTAACGTCTATATTTGATTGGTAAGTCGTTTGGATAATATTTCACGACAGTAGGGGATATGTTAGTGCGGGCGTCATTTCTATAATAGAACGATTTCAACTTTTCCATCATCACGCATGGAACGTTATTCTTAGAACTGGAACGTATCCATTTTTTCCATCAATAAAGTCATTCGCTAGAGAGATGGTAGTGCTATTTTCGAACTGCAAACGTCAGTCGTCTGATTCTTAGTACGTCGTATGAGAAACTGTCTTCTTTCGTTAACTGTGGTTTCATGACGGGTTACCATGTTTTACGACGGTTTAGTTATAGTTTAAACTTATTTATTTAACATCGATTGTGAAACAAGTTCTTACAAATTACATTAACCTATCTCGATTCTGCTCCTTGGATACACAACCTACCACCCGCGCCAAATGTGGATTAATTAAAGATCGCCAAGAGAAATTCCGCTACTCACGGGACCCATGACCCTCGTGTCCCGAGGCCAATGCTCTACCCCTGGACCACGCGGTTTGAGTAAAACAACATAACATAATAATTAGCGAAGGGGTTGGGGTGTCCGTCATTTCTAGAATGGAAACGTATTAATACCTTTCCACCAATACACATTGAACGTTATTCTTAGAATCGAAATAATTTCACCAATTCATCAGTAACAGTATACGCTAGATATGTCAAGGCGCTATTTGCAGACCACAGACGTGGCTTAGTCTAAGGGTGTCGGAAAAGAAACAGACCTCATTACTGAAATTTCATAACAAGTTACAGCGCTTAAAGGCTGTATTTGAGTAAAAATTGATTCAAATAAAACAGGCGGGGAAATCATGTGATCCATGTTTACGAAATTACGATCTTATGTCCGAACAAGATGGCCGCGCCACAGGTGTTTATCTTTTTATTCACCTAGTTTTACCAATGATAGCAACATTGTGTACCCCGTATGAGTTGACCAGAGCCGGAAAATTGTTTGTAATTTCATACTGGGTACACAATGTTGCTATTAATGGCAAAAGTAGTTGGAAATGCAAAAATACCTTTTCCGTCATTGGTCCGGCCATTTTGTTCGGACACAATATCGTAAACATTGGTCACGTTGGTTCCGCCACCTTTTGCAACGAGATTGGACAGGGTGGGCGTAATTTCTGGAATCAAAACATATCCAACTGTACATCAACACGCATTAAACGCTATTCTTAATATTGGAATGTTTTTACTAATTCGTCAATAACAATGATGGCTGAAGAGAAGCCGGTGCTATTTTCGGATAACATACATCGCAAACGAAACGAGCTCAATACTTGCTTTATTTGAATAAATTCATATCAAGAGTAGGGAATTGTCCCAGTGGGTAATTGTCCCAGTGGGCGGGTGTCCTAGTGGGGAATTGTCCTGTGGGGAATTGTCCCAGTGGGTAATTGTCCTAGTGGGCGATTGTCCTAGTGGGGAATTCTCCTGTGGGGGTATTGTCCTAGTGGGGAATCGTCCTAGTGGGGAATTGTCCTACACCCGGTACTTGTATATAAGACAACTACGAACCAGACGTCTACGGCTGATGATTTGATAGCACGTATCCAGCGTAGAAGATACGATGAATAAAGGATTTACTTGAAAAGTTTAAAAGTAATACGATAAAGCGAAATCATCTATGATTAGCGAGTCATTATTTTGTAGCACTGCTCTTAACGAGCTTAGCCAAAGTGTAACACACTCATCTAGACATTATTTTGCAATTAACAAACGAACGTATTCAGTAAATAGTATTAAAAAAAAACACTGAAAACGCAGCTATTATGGGTTTTATGCAATTTGACAACCGACAATGCAATCGATGGTTTTCATATGTCCAATTTTACCACGATACTTTCAAACGCTTTCTTGCATTATTTAAATTCCCCTTCGTATAGGATTTCTGAGGATTCTCCAAATTGAAAGAAATCACAAACGACACTATAAAACCAGGGTCGTTTCATGTTCGTACGGAAAAGGAGCTAAGGAACTATTGTACCAGTGCTTTCGTGACATGATGCAATGCATAACGAATTATTCTGAATTATATCCATTTAGATGAGCGTTTGCATCGAGAAGGAGGGGTATTTACGTCATTCCTAGACCTGAAGTGTATCTGGTTCCCTGTCTTTAATGTCATTCTATAAAGATAGGTGCTATTCTCAGACCTAATACTACTTGTTTATTCAGTATCATGCAACTGAGCGTGTTAATCATCATTATGGTTCTAAATAAAGAACACTGTCCCCTTTTAGAATCATCCTTAAATGTCTTTTTTTAAATATTAGAAAAAATCGAAGTCAAAATGAAATGTCGCTGAAACAATTCTTGTTTTTGGATTGATGTTTGATAAACGACTGGAAGAAGCTTTTGAATGCTTAAATAAGGTGTCAAATTATATAAGAATGCAGGCCTATATGCTATGCGGTATATTTCAAAAGCGATGCAATGTTTTTGAACTTAGATATAATTTCATTTAAAGCTCTTCTTCAGTGAGTGTCAAACAAACCAAAAGCTGTTGTGCAGTTTTACAGAAGTTAGGTTTTAACTGCTGCATTTCCTCACATGCAGCTTGCATGATTCGAATTGAGTTTGTGGGTGTTACACAATAACGTTACTTGGCTATTTCACGTATAGTCGATAACGTATATTTTCGCCATGTACTATAAACTGACGAAAATTTTAGCAAAAGGAGCGCTTGCTCTATGTGGTTTAATTGACCAGTTAACCCTTACAATGCTTGGCAATGTTCTAAAAACATACTTTTGTGTCGTCTGCTTTCCAAAACATTGAATATCTGCTTAGTTTTGTTGAAGAAATAGACTTAGAATAGCAAGCACAACTGGCGGCTGACCAGGATCTAACCTGTTTGCATAAGTATGAAGTGGATCCCAGCACTATAAGGGTTTAGATCGCATTTCAGCTTTAGTTCTGCCTTTTATAGAGAACGTGTGACTAATCCCAATCGATGTGAACAACAAAATGGTGATAAACCCGAGAGAATGGCAATTATTTCTTATTTTAGTAGATGCCTTGTGACATTGATGTGATTTTTCATCACGAGAAATATTTCAAATAGTCACGGTGATTCCAGACGTAAATCGCAGTACTTGCGTCAAAGTAAGGTTATATTTATATAGATGTTAACGGGGTTTCCAAAAAAAGGTTGAACCTTAGTCTAAAGAAAGGCGGGGTTATTCACACAAACATTTCGTTTTCGTGCCGAACAAATTAGGTTGAACAAATTGTAGCATTTATTTACACGTGATTCAATATGTATTTATAACTCTAGAAAACCACGAGGTTGTAATAAAACTCGACAGGAGAAATATAGACATGAACGAAATCAACAGGGCCCGAGATTATAATAACTTAACTCCGTACTTGCGCTCATTTACACTAAAATTGTGAAAGTTCTAAAATGATTGAAAATTAACTTAGAACTTTTTAAGTTAAAAGTACTTTAAATCCCCTATTACAGGGGAACTGAGACTATAACACATTCACACGATGCTTTTGAAATAGTGAATATTATACGTTTTTCTTACAATTAGCGATAAAACTAGGTCAGCTGCGAAACCTTGGGAACCAATAAAACCCAAGAAATTCTCCATTTTGAATCGTCACATTGTTAATGTTGGACAAATGACAGCATTTTGACATGTTTCACATGCCTTTTCTAACCAGGTGATCCCAACTCGTTAATCCGAGCGCTTCTTGCTATTTCAGATCTTACTGAAATGCGAACAATGAAGTTAAATTGTCGGGCACCAAATTCGTTAAAATAACATTTTGAAAAATAGATAATAAATATTGCATGCATCATATCTTCATGATCTTGTGGTTATTCGCTATGTTTCAAGACATTCTATCATAATTTATTACTCACATTACCCAGTTTTGCAGTTTTTCTGGGCGCTAGTATGCTTTTAAGTGAACGAGTACATTTGTTCTTAATTTAGCATACATTTGTATGTATAACAAAAAGAATGTTGTAATTAGATTTTCCATTTTCAATTTAATAATAAACAACAAACTTTTACAGATGTGATCGTTTATTTGTTTTCAAGTAAATTGTATAGTCTCTTTCGTGAAAGGTAGAAAACCTTTGAACCGCTATTTTGAAACATTTTCCTGCGTCCGACTACTTCGGTCGTTCTCGGTAAACATCGGTCGGGGCCGGAATTATACGCATGAAACCGAATAGATCCAGTCTTGACCGACCGATGTCCACTGAAAATGACCGAAGAAATCAGACGAAAGAATTAGTTTGAAGATGGCGGATAATGGGTATTCTACCAATAAAAGGCACGACCTCGGGCCACTGAAAACTTGCTCGGTTTGTTCGCAGCATTATTCTGGATGTGTTGGTCAAAATCGGGGGTTAGACATCATTTTCAACAGTTTTCCGGTCATATTGCTGCGGTCAGTGCCTTTCTCTATATATACCTACGATATTTCCTAACTTGCCTTGAATGGTATTCTTTCCAAGCCAATGACTGCTTTCCCACATAAAGCATACTTGATCATATTGCCCTGGCTTTATTTATCATCAATAAGAGCTGAGGCTCAAACTCGAGAACCCCGTAATCTGGAAATGTCTGAAAGAGAATAACTGAAGCCAACATCCAAACCTCACACCTGTCATTGACACGTTAAGAAAACTTGTGTACCACTGTATGTGGTTGTCTGTATGCAAAAACAAATGTCTAAAAGAACAATGGCAGAGTCTTGGTGAAAAAGAAGATTCCTTCAATGAGACGTTTCGACATGTTTATTGAGATGGTATACGGTCACATAAAGACACTACTGTAACAAACTAAAAAATATGCTCAAAAGATCCGATTTCTTTCCGTTATTCCCCGGTATGCATAATCATGTAAACACATGTTTTGATGAGATAAGTAGATTAACTTGGATGAAAAAGCCGTCACCATTTGAACAAAACAAAGCCTGATTTAATCATCTTGTTTCCTAGAGCGGTTGTTTAAGAGCATAATGCACTAAAATGTTATTAGCAATTTCTCCTTTTGCAACGTTCGTTCCATAACGATCGATAATGTTTCCGTAGTTGGCATATTGCGTAAACGCAAAGGCGAATTTTATCGAAAAATAATTATCATGGGTAATTTTTCCTTTTACCAGGTTCGTCCCATATGTTTCCATAAGTGGTATGTTGTTTACATGTAAAGGCACGTCTGTTCGGATGATACAGATTAACACGGATAATAAAGGTGTCGTAAATACCACGGAGCTTACGTAACACGGGTATGGCACACACGGGATATATTCACGGGGCGCTGATCGGAGTGCATTCTTGGAATTATGTAATCGATAGAGAACCCTTATCCTATTGATCCAGATGTATACGTTCCACGTATCCATGTTTCGGGGGATCCGTAGCTTGCATGTTCAAAGCTGTAACTGTAGAATGAAATATCTAAGTCTGGATCATTCGGACTAGGGCATCCGAGATCAAGTGGTAAGAGTACAGAGCTTGTAAATCACATGGCCACTCTCCCCTCTCCGCGTGGTTGAAATCCCGGTGAAGGTTTATTGATTTTCATGGGAATTGGTCTCGCGACTGACTAAGGAATGCCGATGGGTCTAACCAACTCCATTAGCCTTTTATGGGCGGTTTTAAGTATGGTGTCTTCCTCCATCATTATGAATTAGGCTGAAATAATGTTGACGCAATTTAAAATACATATAAACTACAAAAGTATATGTTTCATGTTACACTTGCCAGCTTTGAAAGCTTTAGTTGGTTTCCGACTAAAAGCCATCACACTTTCTATCCCGCTTATTTGGAGAGAAGTCTGTATCAGTCTCCTCTTTGCATTCACGTATAGAAGGTCAAAGCTCTGAATAATTCCACCAAAGAACACTCACGCGAAGTCAGTGGTTCTGATTGAGATAGAACCAGGGAATCCTGGGTACCGACTCCAACACCTTTACCACCGGACCACATTATGTCTATGTAAACGAGTTTTACCAACTCATTTTGGCGAATACAAATAGATGCATGACTTCGTATCCGTAAATGATTTATCAAAGTAACAAAACAAAACGTTTTTGTCGATCCGAACTTAAAAGAAATTCGAATGTATTAACTGTATTCCTCCTTATGGAAATGATAGAACAGTCGAAATTGAGACCAACTGCAATCGACATTTATTAACTAAAATAATAATGCTGTCTATCCGACTTGATGTTGTAACCATTGTGAATAAAAAAGAAGAAATTACTTTACATTTTTCTTTTCTTTTGTAACAGAATTCCTAAGGTTTTTTTAAGCGGATGCAGTAAAGTGAGTTATTATGAAGTAATGTGTTACTGATTTTTGAGGATATATGATATAAAAAACACCTCTATCTACAGAGTTACTAAGGCAAACAAATTAGAAGAGGGTTTGGCCTTATCCGATCATTGATACAATGAACAGATAAGCTGATTTGTAACAGATATCATCTGGCACGCTGAAATCAATATCAACACTATGGTGACGCCAAATTATCAAATCAGGGTTAAAAGAAATAGTTTTGTAATTTCTTCACAAAAATGAAATATTTACAACTCTGTTTTACAAAAGTAATTATTAAACACTTTAAAATGCTTGGTAGTCTTCTAAAAATAGATATTGGTGTCGACTGCTTTCCAAAACTTTAAAAATCTGTTTGATTATGTTGAGGAAGGATACCCAGAGTATCAAACAGGTTAGATCACAGGCCAACCGCCAATTTACTTAGCGGCTCGCATGGATTTAACCTGTTTGCATAAGCATAAAGTCAGTCAACGCACTTTAGAGTTAACTGATATTATTTTACAATAGATATGAATTTAACTCATTTTTATCATTCATATGCTACCGACAGCGGATCATGAAAGAAGCGTTATCATGTAAGTAATAATGGATCGTCAAGATGTCGTAAAGAAGCAATTAGTAGTGATTAGCAAAAATGCCGTTATAACGAGGTTAATAATGAGTCGTAGAAATAACGTCATAATGAGGTTAGCAATTGGTCGTAAAAATGCCATTTGAATGGTATTAATAATGGATTACAGGAATTCCCCATCGTGAAGTATATATGCTGTTGGGGCATAGAGAGACCCGTGTGTCTCTATGTAACTTACAAGAATCACCCTATTAACGTTATCATTTTTATGTGCAGTTCAATGAGAGATCTTGTTATAGTGAATCAAGAGTGCTTTCCAGTTCAACGACGAAACAAAAAGTGCCTTGACCAAAGACAGGCTAATCAACGCATGCTAGATAGTTATATCTTGTTTCACTGGTCTTTGACAAAATAAAGACGAAATGTCACTCGGGTTGCCTGTACTATAAAATGGAGAATCGAACTCAGGACGATGTAGATTAAGTATGTGGTATTAATGTCGTTTTATCCGTATTTTAGTTGCATTTCATCAGTCAATAAGCCCCTAGTCCTTAAACCTAATAAGCCTATGGAAGCGGTTTACAAAACGACTTTGGAACGTATCTGTGCACTTCAAAACTGATATACATGAATGCTATCTTGAAAAATGTGCAATATTATATTGTGACCCACCATTGGAAGCGCCTCGGCGATTTCAATGATTTTTCACTTTGCAATGTTGCTTATCTTTATCCGAATATTGTAGTTAGAGGGAAGTTTGTTTTGAATTTCGCAAATTTTAAGTCGAATTGTTAAAAAAAAAACGATCCCTGACAAATCAGAGAGTTGAGTTGCGTGTACCATGAACAGGAGAGTGTTACTCAGGAACCTTCGACATTAAACAGACGAAGACAACCACAAGGCAATGTTAATCAAGTATTTCGGTTTAACGCCATTCAGTCTCAACCGAAGCGTTTCCAATAGCATCTTTGTTACATCGTTAAAACATTATCGTGTTAATTGTCTTTAGCTGTCAGCACATTTCACACACGGTTTGTTTTAGTTCCCTCACGAATCCTTGTTTATTATACAACCGGAATGTCCAACTCTGAGCAAGCAGAGGGAATGTACACTTACATGTATTGTATATGGTTCCTTGTGTACATTTGCCACAAACTCAACTTAATCCATACAATGCTGGAACTGAGTTCGTGCTTATGCAAACAGGTTGGATGAAGGCCAGCCGCCATATCCCTTATGTAGTGTACGCTCAATATTCAATGATGTTAGAAACAATGATCTTTAAAGCTGATTCAATGGAAACAAAGACCTATCTGGCTTATTTATACTTATGCGGCTAATGATGACCTGGTTATAAGATACACGACTGTCTATGTTTTATATATAATAATGAAAGTCATGCAAATTACCGATCGTATTAAAACATATCTACAAGGCATTCAAAAAGACATATCCTCAGCTTTTAAGAAGCCGGGGCTCCGTCATATTGAAGAATACAATTCAATTAACCAATGGGAATCAATTTATATGTTAAATTTTGGTTATCTAAATTTGTAATTTTGTATTACGGGCTAAAGGCCTTTGTTTACAATTGAATTTCTGTAGGTCCGGATGAGCAGGGCGTAGATATTCCATTACACGTGCAGTTAAACATTGGACCATCCGAGTAAACTATCTGTTGATGAAACCTGTGGTCCTATCCTGCGAATATACCCCACCTAATGTGGGGTATACGCAATGGCCCCAGGCTAACGGTTGGTGTCCCAATCTAGAGACCGGACGTTCTAAATTTGAATTGTTGTCGTGTTTGAGAAGCCATTGTTTATTCAAGATTCGAACATCGCTCGCTTCGCTTCTGTATGGATGTCTTGGACCCCTGGCATGAGTGTTTCGAAGCTTTCAAGAAAGCACCAAAACGTACCAGTCTCCTTCGCAGATTAAATCTATTGCATGTGAAATTGGGACATTTCATATTAGAAGCATGACAATAGACCTTAAACCCAGTAGTTCCGTAAGTATTTTGTAAAAGCATAAAAAGGTGGCCTCAGACACCGAAGTATATAACTTATCTTTTTCACCCGATGTAAAAATTAAAAGAATAAAGCTAACAAACTAAATACAGGAGGGAAGCAATTCGTAACACAAAAACAAGGATGGATTTGACCATTGTATTTTAATTTCATTAATAAGAATCCTTCCAAATAAATTATTATAATTTGCAACATTAGCATAACAAGACTGACATGAATATCTCAGATTAAGAAACTGGCATCAAAATAACATGAAATTAACACGAAATGGAATATATTAGCACATTAACAGTAAACAATGAATGTGTAACATACATCAAGATATTCAAATACATGTGTGTGAAATGTTTAAAATGATTCCTTCAAATGGTTTCTACAATAGCTGCCTCTGCAAAAGTTTTAATTGTAAATGCGATGATTTTACACATAGTAATAATACTTTGTAAGATTCTCCCGTAACAAATTATGAAACAGAAATGAATGGAGTCAGAGAATGGTTAAGATTGTGCAATAAAATCTCAATTTAGACAACAATACTTATA
Source organism: Cerastoderma edule (assembly GCA_947846245.1). NCBI lineage: Eukaryota > Metazoa > Mollusca > Bivalvia > Cardiida > Cardiidae > Cerastoderma > Cerastoderma edule. Next base: position 45,744,468 of record OX401406.1, read on the forward strand.
TTTTCACTTTCCCTCAAGAAAAAAAGCAAACAAAATACAATGAGTATGAGGTCAAGATAAAAAGAGTATTTCTCATTCTAACTCCCTCATTTCCTTTCTAAACTCTACATCGAGGGCTCAATGCAAGACTATAGTAAGTGCTTCATAAACATGAAGCACTTACTATAGTATTGCTTTGAACCCTCGACATTAGGAATACCCATTACAAACTTATGTAAATACCCTCAAATTAGAAAATGCTATGTTGATTTCTATATATTGCATGTTTTACAAAATTTGATATTCACAATTATCTACACTTCTGTTGAGTGGGATTAAATGATCAATAACTTAGTAAAACTCAATACTTAATAATTGTCTTAAGTTGATAAGATGGATGGTACACTGAATATATAAATAAAGTTACCATCTGTTGATGCTTAAAGTATGGGCAAGAACATAAATTGGAACTGAGCTAAATAGCAAATTATTTGTACACAAACAAGTCAAAAATCAAGTGTGCAGTTTTTGCTTTATTACTACTTAACCCTTTCGCAAACAATAAAGACATTTGACCACTTTGTTGCAGACGACTTTAGAAAACATTGAGGGAAAAGGAGAAATTATTCCTTTTCCAACAATCTTCTGTGCCCTATCAGGAGATTATTTTTCAATTTCATTACATTTTGAAATGTCGTCTGCAAACTCTTTCAATTTGGGACAGTCAAAAATTTGTTGGTTGGGAAAGGGTTAACAAACCCAAGAACAAGATGCAGTAAATGGTGAAATTATCCTAGCAAGCGATCTCCTATTTCAACCCAATGATATCATCATTCAGCTATAATTATATCAGTTACCATAATACTCACATACATACATATGGAATGGGGAAATAAAGGTAAATTATGAACAAGGGTAAGCTGGCCTGGATAACAAAAATCCTATAATCTTCAAGATAAAGATTTAACAATGTCTGCATGGCTTACAAAAACAATTTAAAAAGAACATATTGCTGTAATTAAATTACAAGTGGTAATTTCAACAACCACCCTTTATTCCTAGACAGAATTGTTATTAGAGAGGGAATTTTAATGGCCTACTTCAGTAATCCAAAAAAGACATTCTACAGTTCAAACAAAAGAAAAATAATCAGTTGTACTGTTCAAAGTGTTCACAACGAATTAGTTCTCCTTTTTCAAAATCTAAACAAGATTTTGTCAACTAGTTTTGCCAAGTTTGTATTTTGTTTGTGTATTACATAGCTGTTGAATTTCATTATCATAAACCTTTTGATTTTTTTTTCAAAAACATACGATCAAATATTAGCTGTTTTACTCACTTAACTATTTTCTTCATATAATGCACATTTTGACTACAAAGTAGTATGTCAGGAATAACTTTGGCAAGAGCATAATTTCCCAAAGATATTTTAGCAAGGAATTTCTTCTTTGTCCAATATTCATCCATAACCACATATTGATATGCATTTAGATCAGTGTAAAATATTTTAATGGTGTTTGTTTAACACGGTGTTAACAATTATTTGGAATTATTTTGGCTTGACCAGTACTTTACTTTGAAGTGACTTGCCAAATGACACTACAATACAGCCAGAGGTATAAGCGTGGATTATCCACAGTATCCCCAAGTTATAAGTCAGCAACATTAACCACAACACCATGCAAGACCAAGCAAAATATGGAGGAAATTAACATCCAAGTGGAGAAGAAAATTCCATACTAAAAAGGCTTCTTGCGTCTTTAACAATGTTGTAAATCATATAGACAGAGAAATACAAAATGTCTGTCCTTAGAATATAGGGTTTCTATCAAACAACATAAATCTCTGATAAAAAACTATTTCCATATGCAAATCCTGCAGCACATATTGTTAAGAAAAACATTATCTCAAAAAAAATGCATGTTTATTATATATTCAGTTGCTGTTTATATCAAAATTCCTGAAAAAAAAAAAAATCCACATGCTCGAAAAGACTTTTTGAAAATATTTCTAGGAAATTGAAAATTGCACATTCCAGCAATACCTCATTTTTCAACAAAATTTTGAGTATATCCAAATATGAGCAGCCAAACTTCTATTCTAATCAAATTTTCAATTACTGTTTACAGACGTTTGCAAGAAGGGAGAGTAAACTTTATAGTTGTTCCACAGACTCTTAAAGAAAACATTTCTGTTCGCTAGTTCAAACAATAAGTTTGTTTTAAAACATTTTGAGAAAACAACTTGTTAGGTTAACATTGATGGAAAATAAATTGTCTTGTGCAGAAAACAGTAATACAAAATGACTGGCAACACATTTACTATGAAGATATTGGTGAACTAATTGGTTCAAACATGGTAACCCCTTCAAAGATTCAAAAACTTATCCATGAACTCCGTGACCATTTATGGATGTTTAATGGTCATTCATGAACACTAAGATGTACTCAACTTGTTAATGAATATCAAGTTCAAGAATGTATTCACACAAAGCTGTCCTTAACTCGTTCATGCATTTCAAAGGCATGTTCATGAATATCAAGAATAGGTTCATTAATGTAATCACAAAAACTTATCTTTAAATTGTCGAAGTCAATTTTAAGAACTTGTTCATGAACATCAAAATCAGGCTAATTGCTGTATTCATGAACTTGTACTTGATATTCAAAAACCTGTTCTTGACTCATGAAAAACAATGTGTTCATGGCAGGACCATTTCACTTCATAAACATTCATGAAGTTGGGGTATAAGTCCTTGAATATTTATCTCAATGAAATCTTTCTAATGCAGCTGCAGTTCAAGATTGAAGAAGGCATTGTGACAAAAGTAAAAATTGCTATTGACACAGCTGCCTGTTGTGAGTTGGGGCATGAAAATTTGTAGGAAATGATTTAAGACATTAACCCTTAAGATGTTGGGCAATTTCCCAAAAAGTAGATTTTGTGTCGACTGCTTCCCAAAACATTAAATATCTGCTTAATTTTGATAAGGGAAGATACTCAGAGTAGCAAGCAGGTAAGATCACAAGCCAGCTGCCAATTTACTTGGTGGCTGGCCTGGATCTAACCTGTTTGCATAAGCATGAATTCGGATCTAGCACTATTGGGATTTATGTAGTATAAGAGCTCCCTGCTACGTGTTTCAAATAGATCCCATGCCATCAGAACCATTCAATAACCTTCTTTTATGAATATTTTATGACCATGGAACACTCAGGGCCAACTCAATTTAGATCCAAAAGGACATAGGTTCAGTCAATTAGTGCAACAAACCCCTTGTTAACTTTTTTTCTTTTCGTTTCTTTACAACCCTATGGAGTAGGTATTCATTAGAATTGTCACATACTTTTAAAATGTGTTTGTTCACACATGTGAGAAAACCCGGAGGTTAACCCTTATACTACTGGGTACCGTTTTACTAAACAGTTTACGCTTAAGATTTGCGTAAGTCTAAAACAACAATTCCTCTTATTTCAATATTGGACGAAGCAATATTGCAATGTGACACATCATTGGAATCGTCTCTCCGAGACGCTTCCAATGACGTGTCACATTGCAATATTTTACTTTCACTGAAGATACTATCCATGTTTATCAATTATGACTTACGCAAACATTTTCCGTAAGTTGTTTAGTAAAACGGACCCCAGTAACCTTCTTCATGTTATGTAGAAGGTTTGATCGCAGGACAGCCGCAAAGTAAATTGGCAAAACTCTTTCAGCAGAGGAGGGAAAAACTTTGAAAAACTGACTACAAGCTACAAGATGTAACAAATAATTTCATGTTTGTTATAACATTACCCATAGACAAAGACAGAAGAATTTCTAAAGGAAGTATCAACATCTTGGTCTATGATGAAAACATCAGCAAAAGAAAATATTAATAAGTGTGTCAAACCGAAACCATTGTGACAGGAGATAAAGTTTAATTTATTTAAGCATTTTTTTCTATTTATCAAAAAGTGAAGTAACAAGTAAAGAAACAGACAACACAGTAGAAAATATCCTTCTGATAGATAACCTATAACATCTTATAAAATGACTTTTGTGACAAGCAAACATAACTTTCCCTGTAAATACATGTACCTATTCAACAAAATAATGACAAGATGGTTATATAATAGTAATGAATACTATTAGCCACAAATACACATATATGAATTAATATTCAGATTTTTCAGTTATACATGGGAACTATTGCATAATCCCACTTATAAATATATCTTATAATATGAAACATTTCATGGTATTAATGGGTGCTATTGGGTACTTATAATTCAAAGGTCTAAGGACCAACAGCATGGTTGGTTTCATGGAATAGTTATTTAACAAAACAATTTCGCAGAACCCTAGCATAGAATTGGTTATTCAATCCCATTAATAAAATTCCTGATCTAAATGAACATGGTTGAAACTGTGTTAAACTATATAAAATAGCAAATACAGATTAAGCACACATTTTACAAATACATTTTCAGGTAAGTCATACTGGGGAACAAAGTGTTGAGGATTATAATCCAGATATGGATTAAGCCTTGATAATGAACAAACTAGGCTAATAACAATGATATATCATCCATAAATTAGGTATGTGTACTTCATATATAGACTTATTTCAAAACCTTTAAGAGAAACCACTGTGACAAAAGGGAAAATTTGTCATAATGAGTAGTCTTTCCACAATGGCTTCTACCTCAATTACACTGTTTTCAAATCTGGCAGATTTTGCTTTCAATTCTGTCAGTCATACAATCAGATCTGCATAAGGGATAAGACAGTACTATAGAATGGATACACATAACCATTTTCTGTTCAAAGTAATAAATCTGAAACTACTGTCATACATGATGATTACTCTTAACTATTCCAAAATCATGTGCCTTAAAAAGATTGTCAAGTGCAACACGACTGTCAAGAGCAAATTACAGTATAACATCTCATAGCTTTCTACAATGAACTGTATACATTTATCATTCCATCATAATTCTATTCAAACTTATTTGAAGACAATTTTTGGAGGTTAGAAAAATCAACAACCCTTATGTTTGCATATTATAAGCGTACAGGTATGGTTTTGAGGATTTATGGTTTCAACATGGCTTCGGAACAATGTCAAAATTAGGTTAGAGAAAATGGTTTTAAATACATTTTTCATAAGACTGGTTATTTGGGTGGTTATTTCTCTTCTATTGATACTCTTTAGACTAATCTCAATATGGCAAGTATTGAGAATATAAACTGTATTCACATATAATAAGTAAACTTTGAATGGATGAAAATTAGGATGCAAAATTAATAATGGGAGTGATTTCCATCAATTTGATTTACAAACATTAATCTTATTGCACTTAAATCTATGACCATATCTCATCAACATTTAAAACAGAGATACCCCATATACGAGGCATCTATAAAGCAGCAGTCACAAATGTATACACATTCTTAACTTCTGTTAATCTTATCCAACACACATCAACAACATTAATGAAAGTTTATTAAGGTCGAATACCCCTTATCTGGATTTTGAAACCCATTCTTTTCTGTAGCTCTAGGTATACATCTGTTGGGGTCAGAACTCTTCGATTTAACCCTTTCCCAAACAACAAATTTCCGTCTGTCCCAAATTGAAAGGGTTTGCAGACCACATTTCAAAATATGATGAAATTGAAACATAATCTGGTGAAAGGGCAGAAAACCTCCTTTTCCCACAATGTTTTCTAAAGCCGTCTGCAGAAAAGTCGTTAATGTGAATTGATCCGACTCAGCATCTTGTATACAGAGAACTACAATAGTGCACCGATCATGATAGAATTACATGTAGTTCCAAAATGAGAGATTAAGGGTATTCTGTTGTAATCGACTCTATGAAGTGTTCGTAAGCACAGGTGTCTACAGTTAACTTGGGGTCGGTACCATGTAATTCAATTATTATATTTGATATAATTACATAGTCTTGACCCCAAGATACTCATAGACCCCTGTGCTTGCAGGGAACAATTGCAAAGAATTACAGCACACAAAAAACTTATAATGTTATGTATACCAGTATATTTCACATAATTTGATATCTGTCATCTAATATTGCTTCCGGTAACACAATCTCATATGGGGTATGGGACAGTCACAAATTCACATCCCTTCTCCCACCTTTATCTTATCTCTGATCACATATATCACCAATTCCATGCTAGATAAATATGTTTGTCTGTGTCTGATTTTGACAAAGTGATTTGTCGGTACACTCCCACTACACAGTCAGCAAGGGTAGAACTTGAAGGATTTGGTTATTAATGCCTTTAATCTCTGGATTTCACAAAATGACATCCCCGCTTGTGGTTTACATGACAAGATGGACAGGGCATATTTCAGCACATGTATAGGCAAAGGATTTGCGTTCCTCCATACATGTTATATACATGTACATCCCTTCCTTTAGCTTGACATCCATGGGTGGATTGTCCTGTTCTAGCTTGAATGCTTAGTGTAGATTGAAACACTTTGGCACTTCTGAATTAGCCTCATGCATTAAAGCATTGACACCACACCTCTTCATCTCTTCTTCTTTCCCTTCTTTCGTTTGATTATGAGGGAATTCATCTTCTCTATCGCCTCGTCCAGCCCCTCGCCCGTCACCCCACATGTCGGCTCAACATGCCAGAGCTGACTAGGAGGGAGTTCATGTAACGATAACATTGTCTCAATCTCCGAAATGTCCAGGGTTCCAGGTAAATCCTGCTTATTTGCCAACACGACCACAGGTAATCCTGGATTATCCGGGCTCCGGATTATCTTGATCAGTTCTATTTTTGCCTCCTCCATTCTCTCTTTGTCCGTACTGTCCACTACATAAATGACCCCGTCCACTTTTCGACTGTAGGATTTCCAGAGGGGTCGGGTTTTGTCGTTCCCACAGAAATCCCAAACGGTGAACACTGAGCCCCTGGACGTCCCCGAGTCCACGTCGATCTTTTCGCAGTTAAAACCAATGGTCGGTTTCGTCTCCATGTATTGACGGAACTTGAGTCGGTACAGACATGTTGTTTTCCCGGCGGTATCGAGACCGAGCAGGGCAATCTGTGTCGACGAACTACCGCCCATAACTCACATGCATCGTGTCGTGGTTAACAATTCCCAATCCACTTCTATATAAATAATATCAATTCTCCGTCAAATGTACGCCAAATTATACGAACTCATGCAGCAAACTTCTAAGAAGTGAGATAAATATTTCCCATTCAATTCCGGTCACTGTCCCTTTGTCGTTTCACTTTTAAACGCCCACCTATGAATATCCATAAAATGCTGCGATCTAATTTACTAATTCTAGATTACACCTGAACAATGTAGAACACGCCACTATCTTAACTGGTCGATCACAAATATTGAGCTGTCACTGTAAGATCTTGTGTAGTTAGTATCTCTCGCTTGAAATATCCGTTAAAAAATAAACTATTGTAATCCAGCTTGACAATACACTAAATAGATCGCTCGGTTAATCAAATATTCAAATACACCACGTACACACGACAACTTGTCTATATACAGCGAACCACATTGCCTATGATAATGTGTGAAATGTACAACACAACAAAAACCGTTGACGGTCCAATGCAAACTATTTTTAGAAAAGGTTTTCCCGATAGTGCCGCCCTCTGTGGCCAGGTAAGTCAGTTTTGTAGCGCTTGTGTAAAGGGGAGTAATCCTATGTCTGCGCTTGTCCGATATTCGCGTGTCAGTGTTGGCGAACGCATACCTGGTCGAGTATTAATTGCGGTTGATTGGAATGCACCGTTTACTCTAATTAGTTGCCAATTATGACATTAAATACCAGAAGGCCCGAGTTAATTGTATCAATTAGTGAGCTATGATCTGTTTTAATTGACGCCCTTCGTAACGTAACAGGCGAATCTTGGAAGCTATGATCAGTTTTTAATAGACGCCATCTGGTATCAATATAATTATCTCGTATTCTCCTAAAATAAGGACATATTATAACAAAATGATATTCATCTTCAATCTCAATCAAATAACATAATTCACATTTTCTATTACTTCTTTCTATTCCTCTCTGACGACCACTTTCTAGCATCAGATTAAGTGAAGGTAGGCTTAACTTCGTTATTTTGTTTCTTATTGACCTTTTCCCTATAATATCGAGGTACTTTGCCCTTGAAAAATCTTTTTTAAAAATTCTATACCCGTAACCCTTTCCTAAATAATCACGACATTTGACGACTTTGTTGCAGACGACTTGAGAAAATATCGTGGAAAAAGGAGAAATTGCTCGTAACAAGGTTTTCTGCTCTTTCTGAACAATATTGTTCAATTTCATCACATTTAGAAAGATCTGCAAACTCTTTCATTTTGGGACAGATGAAAATTTGTTGTTTGGGAAAGGGGTAATAGAAATGGGCTATTATAATTTTGATTATCGGTTTTGTTTCGTTCTTTTGTCTAAACAAGAAGATAAATATTAGCATTTAAACCTATTTTATAACATATTGCACATAACTTTCATCTGCAAAAGTCCCTTTATTGGTTCAAAATTGTTTTTGTTTGGTGTGATATTGCCCTTAATTTAGACCACACACAAGTTCCTAAATTGAGGAATGGGTTGAATCAATATCCGATTTTGTTTGTCGGGTTCTTAGAAATTGAAAGCAATGACGACAATAGGACAATGATAAAACACACACACAGTGCCCTTTTAAATAGAAACGTATAACAAACATAGGAAAACATGCCCACTCAGAGATTATATCCATTCTCTAAACCAAAAAGCAATCCGTGTATATTATTTTCGAAGAATTTTGTATATAACATATAATAAATAGAGAAAGAAAATGGTAACCAAAATCATTTGCTGACAATAAAGTACCTTTGAGTTCATCTCTGATTCCTCAATAATGAAACTTTCGATTTATTCGAATCAAATGCAGGAGTAGATGCCAATTAATGGCACGAATAAAAACATATCCTCGTATACTTTGGAAGACGCCATTTTGGCAAAAGGACGTATAGTTTATAGGGTAAATATTTCAGTTTGCAACATTGACTTCTTGTTCTGGTAATGTATTTGAGAATTCTTATGGTTTATAGTATCATTATGAAATGTTAGATACGCACTGATTAGAATCGAACCTGAATCGTTTTGAAAACCTATCGTATATAAAAAGTTAAAAACGTACTGATTAAATATGAAACTGAATGCAACCTGGATATCAAATATTGACCATCGCTTATAATCATTAACCATGGCCACCTTGCTATCTTGTCGATTACAGTCAATGATTCCTCGGAATTGGTTTAAATCATCCCTATATCTTCATGTTAATCATTCCAGCCACAAGCTCAAGGTCGTAAATCATATCAAATGGGCTCGAAAAGCAATGGGCTTAATCCTTAGAATGCTGGGTATTTTCTAAAAATATGTTTGTGTCTTCTGCCTCCCCAAACCTTAAATATCTGCTTAGATTTGTTGATGGAAGATACTCAAAGTAGCAAACAGGTTAGATCACAGGCCCGCCGCCAATTTAGTAAGCGGTTGGCCTTTGATCTAACCTGTTTGAATAAGTATGAAGACGGTTCCAAGACTATATGGTTACCTCATTGTTGTCTGATTAAACTTATCAGCAATTGTATGCCTTCAATGGATATGCATTCAGAAAAGCTTTTCACTTTTGAAATCGGCTTCAAGGAATAACAAAAGATGGATCGTGTGGCTGATGATTGCGATTTCACCAATATCAACACTTGTTGATTGGGCAACAAAAGTTAGCTGACTACCGTTATAAAGCACATACTTGCAGGTAAGTGCTAATTCACCCTAATCGCAAATCAAAGGACATATACATACATTTGAATTCATAGAATGCATATATTTTGATATCTAAAGAATGGTGGTTATACAAAACGCTTTGAAATATTTTCACAACAGCTCCTTTAGCTAAACTTATGTTTGTCAATCAAACACAAGTAGGTAGGTGTTGACTTTTAACGTAAATGTATGAAATTATATACCCTTTTTAATTGAGAATTAATAGTTTGAATTTCGATCAAGAACGCAAAACGCAAAATGTTTTTTATTTGCATACCGGATCATAGATTGATCACAAATCAAATCGGGACATGTCAAATTTTCAACAACTTTTCCCCTACTTTGAATCTTGTACCTGCTTCTATGAAAAGTGTTTATATGTAAAACGATTGTAGAATGGTGTGAGCATATGGTGATACCAACAGTTAATGAGATCTTGTGAAATGCGTATATATTCCATCCTACTGCAATTCATGCTAGAATCGTCTTTTTAAGTTGGTCATTGGTAAGAATTTCGTTTGGTAACATTGATAACACGAGAATATTTATTTCAAAATAAGACAAATTGATTACAAAGTGACTGTCACAGCTTAGGTTATCGAAGTTCATAAGCGATCGATACAATGGTCTATATGGTTTTAACTAATTGTTGATCGATTTAACTCATCAGCAACTTTATGCCTGCAATGGATTTGCATTCGGAAAAGCTTTTCACTTTTGTAATTGGCTTCAAGTAACAGAACAGAACAGAACAGAACTTAAGAAAGGAATAACAATAGATGGATCGTGTGACTCATGATTGTGATTTCACCAATATCAACACTTGCTGATTAGGCAACAAAAGTAGCTGTCTGCCATATTTATTGAATGCATATATTTTGATATCTAAAGAATGGTGGTTATACAACACGCTTTGAAAACCTTTCACACAACCTCATTTAGCTATCCCAATCACCCGTTCCCAATGATTGTTAATCAAAGTTAATGTATCAAATTTTATATCCTTTCTCATAGAGAATATGAAGTTTGAATTGCAATTTAGTATGCTTAATAGAAAACAAAGAACATCGCTAATTAGTTAAATCACGATGTGCAATGAGATGAATATTGTCATGCCAAAACCCTGTTGGAGAACAGTGGTCCAGAGACCGTTCGACTTCGAGTCGTAACGGTCATTGACTCGATTCACTAGAGGAGCATTGTCTAATTTGCGACTTTCCGTTAGTCCACATTCGGCATGATCTATGGCTATACATCCAAAAAGGTGAGTCAAGATTAATTGAAACAAGTGGTAAATACTAGTCTTAATTTAAAACCAATGCAAAATGAACAAGTTTAACCTTTATAGTGCTTAAACCGCCTTTTAAAAAGCGACTTTCCGTTATTGATTGAAACAAGTGGTAAATACTAGTCTTAATTTAAAACCAATGCAAAATGAACAAGTTTAACCTTTATAGTGCTTGAATCGCCTTTTAAAAAAAATGGGGTTAGGAGAAAAATTCTTTTGGTAACTTTGATTTCATAGCCGTATCATCCAAGACGAATTGATAAATAGAATAAGAATTATAGCTTGGCTGATCGGAGTTAATAGACGATATATAAACAACTGGCTTCATTTTATATGGATAGTCCTTTGGTTGGCAAGCCAGTTCACTGTCAAAGTAGATTTAGATCAAGGGAGCACAGATGTGTGAACTACTGTTGCGTTGAATTCTTGTCTCTTTTGTTAAAGCGGCGTTAAACCCCCAAACAAACAAACAAGCAAACGAATGCGATCGTCTATTTACATGCGGGGTATTATCAAGTGACAAAGAAATTCCAGGCGAAATAAACATTACACTTTCGACTAGCCGTTGGTCTCATGTAAGCGACCAGAAACTTTGTTCATCATTGCATTCCTTTTTGTTATTTTCATTTGTTACAGGGAGCCCTTTTATTGGCCTTTCCTGGACAAATCCATATAAGAATTAAAGAATATAAATTCATTAGTGATGATATAATCCTACTTTTCCATAACTCATTATATGATTATCTTTCAGACATACACTGTGTATGCTTTCGATAAAACACAAAAAACACAACTTATCACCGTTTTCAACCTGTCTGATCACAAATCTTATACGTTACAAGTCTATGAATCATTAATAGATCGTTCACTTCAAATAATGACTATTCAGAGATATGGATTCTTCATACATTCAAGAAATATCTTGAAAATGACAGCTCAGTTCCTTCCTCTCAATACTTGTTTTAACACAACTAAAATAAACACTTCAACCCTTTCCCAAACAACACATTCTGACTGTCTCAAATTGGAAGAGTTTGCAGACGCCATTTCAAAATGTGATAAAACTGGAAAATAATTCTCTGATAGGACAGAAAACATTGTGGGAAAAGGAAAAAATTCTCGTTACGAGAAATTTCTCCTTTGCCCACCTTGTTTTCGAAAGTCGTCTACAACAAAGTGATCAAATGTCGTTATTGTTTGGGAAAGGGTTAAATAATGCTGAATTGCTCTATTCTAGCTGTTTATCCCTCTTTTTGTTCAATTGTTTCTTCCAATCAGCACATATATTACGTCTTTTGTTTGGCATATTGTTTAGCCTTCAGCGTGGACAAGCAACATATTACAAGATGAAGAAATGAGCTGGACTATCCACCGACACACGTCCTTGACCTTTAAATGCACTAACCTATTACTAACCTAGCATAACTTGTTTCACTAAAATTGATAACTGTCAATCATTTAAATTGAAAAGGCCGTAAATAGTTCTTTCTTTCAAGTAAGTAACATGCGCTAATTATAGACATGATGTATTTCGAGCATAACATAGTGAAACCTTAATGTAGATTTTCTGGGTTTTCTTTGGAATTAAGGGATCGATGGGAAAATGTGAAGAATGAAATAAAAGAGAAAAATGATATAAAAAAAATACTTTACTAAACAATCTTATTTCTTTTTTCAGACTGTTTATGACCCTGGTTTGACGAAGGTATGTGACCTTTTCAGAGTTTAGTCGTGTGCTCGATTCCCTTTGTGTAGTGCATCTCTGATATTTGCAAGTTGGTATATGTATGTGCATCTTCTCTTTTTTACATAATGACTTCTTAAATCATTTGATGCATTGGTGTCATAATGAATACACGTATCTCGAACTTAAAGGATTTTTAGATCAAGAAAGAGGGAATAAATAACGGGAAATAACTCTTATAAAATTGCGACTAGAGTTAAACAAATTTACCTCCCTTTGATTAAAATCGTATGTGATCTTTAGCGTGCCGCTGTTTTCATTTTATACGGGAGTCTATAACCTGTATGACGGAAATGATTAAATCAATAGAAATTTCCAAACAAGCAGTCTGTCTATGAAAGGTTTGCATGAGAGATTTACTCGTAAAGGTACATATATGAAGGGAGACAGTGCCTCCGAAAAGCACTAAACTAGACACGAACGGAAATTGAGTCCTACTTGTGAAATCTTTTACGTACTTGAAGACATGTCTGCTTTGTTCTTTCACAAAAACAAAATTACGCTTGAGGTTCAAGGCTTACGATGATAATGTAAACACAGACCTTAAGTTATGAATCTATGTGATGAAGCCACCAGAAGGTACTTCCGCCGATTGTTAACTCTTTAAGGCATGCAGACAACATTATTTTACTTGAAGCAGATGACTTTAGAAAAGCTTTGTACACATGTGAAGAGCATTTCAGTTCTGCTGTTGTGATATGTGAATAGATTGAAAACATATTGTTACAAAAGGAGACAAGCAATTTTTCCTTTTGCCACAATCCTTTTTGAAAGTCGTCTGATGCAAGACGCAGAAATGTGGCGTTTGTTGGCAATGTGTTAACAATTTGAAACCGATCTTTATGTTGAATCCTACACCTTAAAATAAGCAGTACAGAGCCCTACATATTTCTTAATTAAAGATAATGGTTTTAAAAACACATGCGAACTTATCTAAGTCTCCCCCCTCCCCCAAATAAAGGACTAATTTTAGCCGCATCTGCTGTGTAAAAGAATTTCTTCGAAAACATTACGTCATAAAGGACCATTAGATCCTCCTCATTATTTCATACCGTCTGTCAATGACTTCCATCAAATACCATAAAGAAATCATGCCGTTTTCACATCATTTATTGTTAGTAAGTTGGCACCAAAGCAAAGCAAAGCAGCACATAAACACGGCAGCACAAATAAACTGATTTTTACGATGTGTAAGCTTACGTTTATATATGTCAGCCTTTGATCTCAAGTTCTTTGACGATATTGGAAACGTTGGCAATATGCAAGCTAAACAATGTGTATCGATGATGTTGTTTGCCTTTGTGTTGTTTTTGTGAATATTTTTTCTAACCTATTGCCCTTTGGGAATGATGCCAAGCGTTTTTAACCGGAGGGTTTGGATGTGCGTGGCTGCATATTTCTAGCTTGGAAAACAGACACGTATATTTCTCCATGATATATACAACATCTATATCATATAGCTGAAAGAAAAATACATAGGAATAAATGTCTGAAATGTATAAGATTGCTAACCTTTTCCGGATTTTCGGAATAATTTATTGATAGCGATTTTCAACTATATTCTTGCAAGCAAGATTATGCCAAAAATAATAAAAACAATCACTAAACATTCAAATATCTGCACCTTAATGGACTTTTAAATTTGACGCTATTCTTAAATATCATTTTTAGAAGTGGTTGTATACGAGAAAAGGTAAGACCGTTGTATTTACAAAAGTCCAATCGCCTTGTACGCGTTTTTGAACGCCTCGAACTTTGCCACATCCTCGCCGATAAAAAGTTCCACGTAGAAGTCACACACTTGCTCCAGACTACATGTTCCGTCAGCACCGGGGCCGATAAAGGTGAAGGTCGTTTTCACGACGATCTCAACCGGAAGATTAAACGCCACGTGAAACTGAAAGAACTTGTCGAACGTGAATACTTTTGATTGGTCGAAATCCGCGGCCGCCATCAGGTGTTTCAGGGCGCTTGTGACGATATCAACGACCTTGGCCTTATCCGCGGTAAATGCTTCGGTTAACATATTCACGAATGCGTCCTCAGTGACCACTTTGCTCCAATCCGGTGCGTCGCCTAAGAACATGACCTTGGTCCAAAAGGCATCAAGGTCATTTCTAACGGCCGCAGGATCCTTACTTGGGAGCTTTGCGAACGCCTCTTGGCAAGCGTCTCGATCTTTAAGCGAAAGCGTCCCGTCTTTATCGATATCGAGAAGTTTGAAAAAGTTACGCCATTTCTCTCCCATGACAGAAATGTCAGCCATTTTGTTTTGGTGAATTTATGACGTGGAGCTACTTTTTGTTGTTGGGATAGAGTTGCCCTGTCGTACCTGAAAGTATAAAAGAAAATGCCTTGCAGAATGCCGACCGCATAACTTGTAAACGTGGTTTTGGGATTGTTGTTACTTACAAGCGACAATTAACCCAATTATGCCAAGTCCATAGTTCAATACGTTGTTTGTATGACGGCAAAGCGAATTGATCTGATCTTTACTTTGTGTGCATTTTGACTGTGGGTGATATGGTATTTGTTACATGATTTTGACATACTGCAATGATAGATATATGAAGATGGATATAATCAAAACTTAAAACCACTTCATTAGCGATTTATCTTTTACTCGACGATTACTCCATTATTGAAATAAAGATAAAGTGGGCCTGACTCAAAGAAGCAATTGACGACAATTGAAACGAGGGCGAATCTCATTGTCTTTGAAAAGTTGCGTAGGAATTATTTTGACAATTGCTAACGATACTCTACACGAGTTTGTCAACATCTTAAAAATAATGAGAACTTTGTTTGCAAGTTAAAACTAATCAGATTGAAATAAACAGGAACATTTTACTTTTGTATTGTTGGATCATCTTGCCTTTTAAAGTTGGTATCTACCTGTGATAGCTAAATGCTTGTCACAATTCGATTTAATGATGCATCTACGAGACCAGTTAGTTGCTTAGCTATATTGTTGGGTTGTTACAAATTATGACGACATACACACCAATTGTTCCTCTTATAATTGGTGGTGCATTTATACAGAAACCTCTTCTTAGAAACGGACAGACATATTTCGTGAAAAAGAATTTCAAAAAAAGGAAAGAAATGAATGCAGCTAGCTGCTTGGTAAGAACTTCACGTAATACATTCCATACACACCATTTTCATCATCATTTATACCAAGCGACTGTTAAGTAAGTTTCATAAGGAAAATATGGAAAACTAGGAGCGCTTACCGGCTCTGAAACAAACGTCTGGGATATTTTTCATATTATACATTAATGGTTTAGTACTTCTTATTTAGTAGCTCTCCCACAGGGGTGTTTATCCAGAAAGCATTTCGACATCTGGTGTTATAACACCTGCACTTGAGAATACATTAACTAACTGACAGAATAGTCTAGTGCATGGGGCCATGTGGTTCAGGATTGAA
The DNA here is from genome assembly GCA_947846245.1 of Cerastoderma edule. Lineage (NCBI taxonomy): Eukaryota > Metazoa > Mollusca > Bivalvia > Cardiida > Cardiidae > Cerastoderma > Cerastoderma edule. Next base: position 45,760,729 of record OX401406.1, read on the forward strand.
AAATCATAAACTCTAAATATCTAATAAAAGGAGAACAGCCGTTAGCTTTAATATTGCAATATACGGCATTCGAATAACCTATCACTGACAGATCGCTTTGGGCTTAAATACTTGTGTTGGTCTCAGTTGTGACTCATAGTATTGGATGAAAATACAATCTTACTGCAGATTTTTATCAACATTTAAATTCCAAACAAGATTTAAGTGCAATGTGTTTCTTTGTTGTATTTCAGAAGCGATGGCAATGTAATGCATTTTTAATTTGTTGGTGATCTGAAACGTGGTGAGAGACGAAAAATCATGTCACCCAGACTTCATTGAATATGGAAAAACATATTGGCAGAGCACTAACCGTCTCTCGAAAATCCGTTGACGCATGTATTCTTTATATGATATGACAGGTTCGTCTTTGTCTAAAGTTGTTAATGCATTTAAAAATATGTATGTTTCAGAAAAAAGTTAGAAATGGCTGATTGGTTTGGTGATGAATTTAAAGACGCAAAGCGCTCATACAAAACTGATTAATGTTATTTATTTCAACAAATGTAATAACATGAAAATAAAACATCAATGTGTGTTTGGAAATACAAATAATATATAAAGCATTTTAAGGAAGAAAAAATGTTACCATGTACAAGGTAGAAAACAACAAGAAATGTAAAGCAATCCAACATTTGAAACATAGAATCAACGATATTTATGAACATATTTTGTTCTAGTAACATTTTTAAGGAATAGGACACATCCCAGTTTTCTAAGAAAGCGACGTGTTAATTAGGCGTAACGTGTTGACCAGGTGTGAATGTAAAGTTTACCATTGATATGAGGAGAGAATTTACCCTTACTTTGTATTTACAGCTGCGGACTTCCTTTGGAGAGATTGTTTATAACTGTCTATACACCGCACTGGGGAACCTCTCTATTCCGATGAACTGGATGGTTTCATGAGAATACGTTTATCAATCGATCGAGGAGACCCAAGCTGTATGGTCCAAGGTTCGAGATTTGAATTAATGCTGAAGTCTGAAAAAGGAGAATATAGTTATAAACACTATTGCAAGCTAAATATCTCTGGCTAAGGTTAAAGTTAAAGTTAATTACACCCGTACTCTAATAAACCTTACTTTGACGTATTTACTACTGAATACTTCAGAAACCATTAAGAAACAAAAAATTGAATGCTCTTAATAAGCATCATATCCTTTTTGTCGCAATGCTTTTTGCCCATAATCATCAAAAATATTTTTCGTCGTCTGGTGAAACACAAATTCGAGCTTATCACACTTTTCATATCGTGGAATGCATTAAACGACCAGTTTCTAACTAATTTGCAATGGTTGACCTTTTATTTTTAGACCTAATGTATTGCCAGCAATCACATGTGTTCAGTTATAACGGCTTTTCTGGAATTCACCAGCACCAGGTTAGGGCTCTGAAGTGCTTGATGTGTATGTTTATGCAAATATATGTATGAATGTATGTATGTAGCAACGACATGTAAATGTTATGCTAATAAAATGTTTGAACTTGATCAAACGGCACTACCACGAAACCATCGCCTCTGGTCTGTCTCGAATCTAGAACATGAGTAACATCTCCATTCAATAAACCATTATATTACTACAATTTGTGACGGATACAGGAGTCTTGCACTAGAGTTTTAATCCTTTCCCAAACGCCGAATTTTAGACTGTCCCAAACTGATAGAGTTTGCAGACGACATTTCAAGATGTGATGTAATTGGAAAATAATCCTCTGATAGGACAAAAAACATTGTGGGGAAAGGAGAAACTGCTCGTTCAGAGCAATTTCTCCTTTTCCCACAATGTTTTCTAAAGTTGTCTCAAACAAAGTGGTTAAATGCCGTTATTATTTGGTAAAGAGTTAAATCATAGGGAAAGAGGAGAGATGCGAATATCTTCAGCGTCTTACACTATTAACATAGCGCCGTCTGCTTTAGAGAACGAACACTCGTCTGCTATCTATGCGAAGCAATGCCAATACAGACTTCATTCATAAAAATGTTGCAAGATTTTGTAACAGACATACTACCTTATGCAACCCTGAAAATTTGGCAAATGGAGGCATTTGTAAAATCGATGTATTCTCTACATGTGATTTCTCTGTCTATTTGCAAAATGTCGTATTCGCTAGGAAACAGTGGGTCGTCTGCAGATAATTATGTCGTCGCAGAACGCATTCAACTCTTCGATCGAGCACTCCGTGACCCTGACATTACATGGCTGTCGCTGGGGAAATTTGAATCTGTTGCAGACGGCTTTTTTGAGCAGCGTGTTGTATTTCTTCTATCGTACCAATTTTGCGTTATAAACTCAAATTGAAAGATTGTACAATTTTGGAAAAGGTATGTTAAAGGAATATGGATATAATATTGATTTATGATGATACATCAAAGTTTGTATTCCATTTACATAACAGGTCGACACTCGTCTGCAATCTCTTTCAGCTTGGGTCTGCAACAATCACACACTGTCGCTGAGTGTAAAAGCAATCCTTATATCATGTATAAGGTTAATGTGTTAGTGGTACAAATTGTAAGCAACAACAGACGCCAATAATACGAAATGAAAAATTGAATATTATCTGTGTTACATGCGGTAGAAACCATTGTGACAAATGGAGAAATTGCTCGTGACGAGCAATTTCTCCATTTGTCACAGTGGTTTCTGTAAAAAAAAATTAAATAATGATCTATGTTATATGCGGAAGAAACCATTATGACAAATGGAGAATTTCTTCGGCACAAGCAATTACTTATTTTGTCACAGTGGTTTCCGTGGCCGTCTGCCGCATGGACGTAGGTAACGTAGTGCAATCCTGTCTCATATCCTTAACCCTTTCCCAAACAATAACGATATTTGACGACTTTGTTGCAGACGACTTTAGAAAACACTGTGGGTATAGGAGGAATTGCTCGTAACGAGAAATTTTCATTTTCCCACATTGTTTTCTGCCCTATCAGAGGATTATTTTCCGATTTCATCACATTTTGAAATGTCGTCAGGAAACTATTTCAATTTGGGACAGTCGAAAATGTGTTGTTTGGGAAAGGGTTAAAAAGAATATGTGCACTGGAAGGCGGTATTCTTTGTCTAGACACCAAGCTAATTCTTAAGTACGAATATAGAAACGAATTTCAAAGACGCTTCAGCAGACTCCATTTGAATGGGAAAAACCCACAATGACAGACATAGAACCTGCATCTGATAAACAATTTCCCTATAAAGTACAGCACAGTGATTTCCATAATTACCTATCAGTTTTGCAGTATTTATTTTTCTCAAACATTCTGTTATCTCTTTCTTTTATATATTCATTTCAAAGTCGTCCTTTCCTATACTATAGGAAAAGAACTGTATCTGAGGTCGTGATGTCAACGGCATGGTGATGTGCACTGGAGACTGAAGTTGCACTATAGATATATTCAACACCGTTTTCAACAGAAATTCAGCCAAATCTCGACTGTCAGCACACATATACATACTCCTCGTATTTCCTCTCTAGTACTGCAAGATGTTCTTTCCAAGACGCTGTCTGCTTTTCCACATGGACATCGATTATTTATTTATTTATTTATTTATTTATTTATTTATTTATTTATTTATTCATTCATTCATTCATTCATTCATTCATTCATTCATTCATTCATTCATTCATTCATTCATTCATTCATTCATTCATTCATTCATTCATTCATTCATTCATTCATTCATTCATTCATTCATTCATTCATTCATTCATTCATTCATTCATTCATTCATTCATTCATTCATTCATTCATTCATTCATTCATTCATTCATTCATTCATTCATTCATTCATTCATTCATTCATTCATTCATTCATTCATTCATTCATTCATTCATCATTCATTCATTCATTCATTCATTCATTCATTCATTCATTCATTCATTCATTCATTCATTCATTCATTCATTCATTCATTCATTCATTCATTCATTCATTCATTTATTTATTTATTTATTTATTTATTTATTTATTTATTTATTTATTTATTTATTTATTTATTTATTTAATGATTTATTGATTTATTTGTTTATCTATATTGGTTTGACATTGTGGCAACATTATTGCAGTCATGTTGCGATGCCCGACTCTTAATGATTGTAGGAAGGCCAAGGAAGAATTATCCAATTGTCAACTTTTTCTTTTGTTTCATATGGGTTTTACATCGCGTCAACATGATTTCGGTTTTGTTACGATGCCCGACTCTGTTTGATGGATGGAGAAAACCCCCATATTCAATTGCCTTTATGGGCTTGTCAAGTCGGGTACAAACACCAGGGTACCGTTTTACTAAACAATTTACGCTTAAGATTTGCGTAAGTCTAAAACAGCAATTCCTCTTATTTCAATATTTGACAAAGCAATATTGCAAAGTGACACATCATTGGAATCGTCTCTCCGAGACGCTTCCAACGAAGTGCCACATTGCAACATTGTACTTTCATTGAAGATACTATCCATGTTTATCAATTATGACTTACGCAAACATTTTCCGTAAGTTGTTTAGTAAAACTGGCCCCAGCATTCCATTAGTCAGTTGGGTGACTTTTTATGAAAATCAAAATACCTTTACCGGGATTTGAACCCAGGCGGAAATGAACATTGGTGATAAGTGGAAAAAGGATGAATACATCATGTCACATAAACTTCATTAATCATATGGTGTTTTAATCCATGACCCCTTCATATGGTGGTTCACTCAAGTAGCTCTGTCGAACACAATTACAATTTGGCATATAAAAACTGACGTTGTGGGGTGGGGGGGGGAGGGAACGGGTATATTCTTGAGTGCATCGAGTGTTATTATAGGGAGAAGGTCGAGGAAATAGCTGACCGGGCACAAAAGGTCAGTCATGATATACACCAGCATGAACCCATCTATCATATACGTCATACGCTTGAGGAATGTCATGGAAAAACGTCCATGGGGTAACGTCAAGTGGTATAACGTCATTGGAGAACGTTTAATGGATAACAATTCATTGGATAACGTTATTTGGATAACATTCATGGGATAACGCCATTGAAAACGTTCATTGAATAACGTTCATTGAATAATGTCCATTGGATAATGTTAATTAGATAACGTTCATTAAATAACGTCCATGGGACAACTCTCATTGGACAACGTTAATTGGATGATATTGGGTGGATTACCTTCAATTGATAACATTCATTGGATAACATTCGTTAGATAACGTTCATTGAATAACGTACATGGGACAACTCTCATTGGACAACGTTCATTGGATGATATTGAGTGGATTACATTCATTTGATAACATTCATTGGACAAGTTTCATCGGATAGCTTTTATCGGATACCGTTCCTTATTTAACATACATCGATAACGTCATTGGATAACGTTCATTGGAATACAATCATTGGACAACGTTGTTAGATAACGTTATTGGATAACAATCATTTGATTGGGTCTATTTAATAACGTTTATTGAGTAACATTCACTGGATAAAGTTCATTTGATAACAATTATTTGATATGATCTTTTAATAACATCCGTGCACGCACAGGATGACTTTTGACATTGACATGCAAAGCATTATAAAAAAAAAGGTTACCCTACCACACACATACACTGGAACTTGAAAAGTACAGCAAGAGAAAAAGAAAGTACGGAAACATACCAGGTTGTTTTCAAACTCCAGGATAACTCAATCCAATAGCACTAACACGCGAACTGGTCTTGTGGAAGAGAAGAACGTTTAAACAATACAGGCCGTAATTTTGTTCAATTATCCTAGACTTCCACTCTACGGCAAATTCTCGACAGAATAAAATCATGAACGCTGTGTTACTTGCCTCCGATGCTGTCTGGTCCCTCGCACATTAACAGTGGAGGCAATTATTGGTTAACCCTCTTGTATGTCCCGTTTCTTCATCTATCCAGAATGAATAAAATTAAAAACGCGGTGTTACTCGGCACTGACTGATGCTGTGTGGTCATTTAACCCTTAGAATGCTGGATACTTTTCGAAAAACAGATTTTATGCCGTTTGCTTTCCATAACCTTAGATGACTGCTTAATTCTGATGAGGAACAGATATTCTCCGAGTAGCAAACAGGATAGATCACAGGCCAGCCGCCAATTCACATGGCGTCTGACCTGTGATCTAACCTGTTTGCACAAGCATGAACTCGGTCCAAGCACTATACGGGTAAACGTACATATAGTTTAAGTAGTATTAGGTTATCCCTCTGGTATGTCCAGTTTATTTATCTATCCAGCGTATATGTATATGTTTAGTTGCCCTTGAGCGTTCAAAGGCTAATGGTGCTATCCCAAAACACATACGGATTGTATCTTGTATTCCAATAATACGCTATATCTGCATCCGTCTTTTTGTTTCCCTGTTTGTTTATCTATTTGTCTGTACCTATGCACATTTGTCTTTATGTATCATTGTGACTGTATCTGTTTCCCTGTTTGTTTATCTATCTGTCTGTGCTGATGCACATTTGTCTTTCTGTCTCACTGTGACTGTATTTGTTTCCCTGTCTGTTTATCTATCTGTCTGTGCCTATGGACATTTGTCTTTCTGTTTCACTGTGACTGTATTTGTTTCCCTGTTTGTTTATCTATCTGTCTGTGCTGATGCACATTTGTCTTTCTGTCTCACTGTGACTGTATTTGTTTCCCTGTCTGTTTATCTATCTGTCTGTGCCTATGGACATTTGTCTTTCTGTTTCACTGTGACTGTATTTGTTTCCCTGTTTGTTTATCTATCTGTCTGTGCTGATGCACATTTGTCTTTCTGTCTCACTGTGACTGTATTTGTTTCCCTGTCTGTTTATCTATCTGTCTGTGCCTATGGACATTTGTCTTTCTGTTTCACTGTGACTGTATTTGTTTCCCTGTTTGTTTATCTATCTGTCTGTGCTGATGCACATTTGTCTTTCTGTCTCACTGTGACTGTATTTGTTTCCCTGTCTGTTTATCTATCTGTCTGTGCCTATGGACATTTGTCTTTCTGTTTCACTGTGACTGTATTTGTTTCCCTGTTTGTTTATCTATCTGTCTGTGCTGATGCACATTTGTCTTTCTGTCTCACTGTGACTGTATTTGTTTCCCTGTCTGTTTATCTATCTGTCTGTGCCTATGGACATTTGTCTTTCTGTTTCACTGTGACTGTATTTGTTTCCCTGTTTGTTTATCTATCTGTCTGTGCTGATGCACATTTGTCTTTCTGTCTCACTGTGACTGTATTTGTTTCCCTGTCTGTTTATCTATCTGTCTGTGCCTATGGACATTTGTCTTTCTGTCTCACTGTGACTGTATTTGTTTCCCTGTTTGTTTATCTATCTGTCTGTGCCTATGGACATTTGTCTTTCTGTCTCACTGTGACTGTATTTGTTTCCCTGTTTGTTTATCTATCTGTCTGTGCCTATGAACATTTGTCGTTCTGTCTCACTGTGACTGTATTTGTTTCCCTGTTTGTTTATCTATCTGTCTGTGCCTATGAACATTTGTCGTTCTGTCTCACTGTGACTGTATTTGTTTCGTTGTTTGTTTGTATCTGTTTATAATTAATTTTTGTATTTTGTTTTTCTGTTTTTTGTAACCGTTTATATGTGTCTGTTTGTCTAAGTATGAGTCGATGAGTATTTGTATTTCTATGTATCTATATCTGCCTTTATTTGTGTTATTGTTTTTCCCTTTGTGCATCTGATTCTTCAAACGTCTGTCCATATCCGATTAAGTGATATGATAAATGGAAGGCTCAAAGACGTTCCCTATATCATATAAGAAAATAGATAATATTAAAAAATCTCCAGGTTAAAGTTGTTGTGAATGCTCGCCTACTACATAAAGTTAATATGCTGTTAACGTTTTACTCCATCATATCTTAATTGACCACATGTGCTACAAAAGCACAGAGAAACTACTGTACCAAATAGATGAACAATTCATGTGAAAGAAAAACACTTTTATTTCATTCATAGCATCATTTATCGATCAGATTTCATAGCTTAAAAAGTAATAATACGTACTTATGTTCATAATAGGCCCGGGAGATAGCAAATTGCTAGTGTTGTTAGAAGTAACCTAATCAACTTCCAATTTTGTGTTGCCTTTTCACATGTTTTGATACATACATCTACTGTTCCAAATATGTCGTGAACTTCATGTAGAATTAATGCACTAAGATATGATAAAACTACTAAATTACCCCTTTGTCAAAAATGATTTCTTCCAAATACGAGGGAATGAAGTGCAATCGTGTTGTCGTTAGGTAGCCTATTGCTTTCAATTCGGAGTAGTCACAAATCGCACAAGGGGAAGTTTTAATGGTTTTCCTCACACGATGGATGATTGCGCATTACTTAGCGAAAAGTGCATGTGAACCATTACCATGCTAAACGTTCATCGAAAAGTGCAGCTGTCATTTCAAACGTCAAATTATTGGTAAATTAACGCATAATTCTCATCCAGTCTGTCTCTACAGCTATAATTGTTTTCCCATATGACATTTCTTATACGAACTCACTAGATTCAGTGTAGAATTTCGACCTTTTCAAATAAAGTGCTTTAGCATACGTGAGTTAACCGGATCAAATCTAGCGATGGACTTAGACTTACTAAAAGGTTCTTGTTCACAGATGTTAGGAAATTTAGAAGTTTAGATCAATTTCTTTAAAACTGCACGGCAGCAGCTATACTGTTAAATGACTCGCACCGAAGAATAACCGCCGGAAACAAACGTAGATCGTTTTTAATTATTTAATCTGTTAAACATTGATTTAAAGTGCATTTTAGTTCAAAAGAGTTACATCAGTTTTGAGATTTGATGCATTTAAACTATAAATACTTAGATAAATTGACGCTTCCTGGATACTCATGCTTTCAATATCTACTTTTATTCGTATATCAAACAACAAAATAAGAACTGTATCTTTTTAACAACGTTTTATGTTTACTTTCAAATAGTGTTTTCTGAGAGCAATCACCTTAAACTACGGACCTACTTGTGTCCTGAAAGAAAAGGGAGACCACTCATACACGATTAGCCTTTAGATGACCCTGTATGTACTTCTATGTTCATCGTTTCAATTATGTATTCAACTAATTCGACTAATTGCTACTTGTGTCTCTGGCTACCCGAAAAGCATTATAATCTTCTTTGACGCCAAGGAGTTGCGATATTTTGGGAACACAGGGATTATGTCCATTAATGCTAATGGACGAGAGAGAGAGAGGCGAGATATTTTACGGCCAACATCCATCATTCTGTAATGCGATCTAAACATGAAAAGGCCACATTACCAGAAACTATTGTTCGAACAAACAACAATGTTTAACAAGAGCCCTGTTCCTATCCAATCCACATGCGGCTTTGTCTACGCTATCTACGCCCCTGGGAGATCTGGACTGACCGCGTCATCCATAAAACGTTGGAATGGGTAAATAGTCTAAACACGGATCATTATGATGTTGCGTAATTTTCCCAAGGGTTTTATTCTGTTGATCCATGTTTATTTTAGTCATACTCAATTTTGTATCTGCTATATAACATGTAATAGTTATTAATTTGCTTCGAGATGTGTGAGAATATTGTATCTCGCGAGATGAAAGGTTGTACGAGAAACAACATTTGTCTCGTGTGATAAGATGCAAATGCAAACTTCTGGATAGATACTCCTCCGTTTTCCTGGAAACATAAACGGCATCTACGCCATATGTGGAATAATTGAAGGATGCCAACTGGACCCCATTTCTGACGGTATTCGAACCAGCGACCCTCGTGTCCAGATGCTGACATTCTCCCGCTTGGCCACTGCCCTCAACAGGTGTAAAATGCCAACTGAACTGGAATAAGACCACCGGTAGAGATTTGGCAAATATAAGGATTATAAAGAAAAATAACCCTAACGTCTCTCAACAAGTTTTAATTATTTACCCTACATGATCTTGGGCACTGGAAGATTTTGAGACGGGTGTGTGATATGGTTGAGTTATATACTAATGCCAACCGATGCTCAAGCATATATACACATATATTGTATAAAGTAGCTATACAGAGTCGTAATTAGGTACTTTCCCTTTTAAAAGAAACAGAACGCAATAAGATTTCGCATGTTTTATTATGCACATAAATGTATATTCTAGTTAAATACTTTTTTAATGGATATGGTTAGATAATGACATAGTCGACTATAACAATTCATCTCGAGGTAAATGCGTAGTCCAACAGAGGCTAAGACCATCCTTATAAATTGCACAGTCTTAAATGCATACACTACACCAACACATAAGCTTAATGCCATATAATGGCTACATACTTCCGGTGATCATGTATCGAAACAGTCCACATTTAGAGAATAAACAACGGTCATAAATTGAAGTGGGCACAATATATACTCTGTGTAACATGAGTAAGAAACCATTGTTGATGAAATGATAAATGTGCTCATTACGAACACTCTTTTCTTTGATCATAAAGTTATCTATTCTATCACGTTAAATGTACGTCTGTCATAACATTTATTCATTTTGAAATATTTCTGTCTGTCGCAAACCAATCTTAATGACCTTTCGTATTCAAGACAGAAACCAAAAAACAACAGTTAAGAAAATATAATGTTTGAGTACTGTAACGCTCGTTGAACGTTTATGCAAATTAGGGAACCTAATGTATTGTTATAGAGAGCATGCTGGTATATATATATATATATATATGGAAGATGATATAGAGGAAGAGATATAGAGAGGTAGAGACCAGTGAGAATTACAAAGCAGACGCCTCGTTTACATTATGGTTCATGTTATTTTAACCTCATGTCTTCTGTAAAAGAAATTGAGTGAAATAAAGATTTTGTATTGTATTGTATTGACAACACAACCGCTCAGTGTACGACAGTGTTTTTTACTGATCGGATGTGTTTGTGTCTTTGAGAGGTTCATTTGGTCCGTTATAATACTTTTAAAGTTTTCACAGATAACACATTGCTGATCGTCCAAAATTGAGATAGCCGACCATATTAACCATGAGTGATACTGTCAATCTCATTTAAATCGACGCCTCTAAAACAGTTCGTCAAAAGTAATTTAATCCTAGGCTATCTTAATCAAGGACGCAAAAACAAAAATAGCTCCTTTTGGGGCATCCTGGGTGATTAGCATAAGTATTTACCCTTATAGTGCTGGATCCAACTTGTTGGTAATACAAACAGGTTGGATTCAGGCCAGCCGCCAAGTCAATTCGTGGCTGACCTGTGATCTAACCTGTCAGCTACTCTGGGTATCTTTCCTTATCGCAGATACTTAAGGTTTTGGAAAGCAGACGACACGAAAATATATTACAAGAAAATTATCCAGCATTATAAGGGTTAAGGCATTGGAGATCTTGAACATCACGATTCTGTCTCCTGTTAATATGATCGCTCAAGCCATTACCAAATAATAACGACATGTGATCAGTTTGTTGCAGACAACCCTTGAAAACATTGTGAGAAAAGAAGATTTTTTTCTGCTTTTCCCTCAAAGTTTTGTACCCTGTCAGAAAATTGTTTTTTTTATTTTCAGCACATTTTGTAAAAGCGTCTGCAAACTCTTTATTGCCGTTTGGTAAAGGGTTAAGTAAAATTGCTTGTGTATAATAATGCATAATATAAAGAGAAGAAAAAGTCACCTATGTAACCAAATTTTCGAAACACCCGAATGGAAATAACTAATCAATTGATTGAAAAAAGAGGAGCCGTTGCGTAATTATAAAATATGACAGAACAACGTATCACTTATCAACGTAAAAGTAGAAGAGCTACACAAAGGACAAATGCAATTTACAAAGTTCAGTATATATACATAACGATGACAATGACTAGAGTCTACTCATTACTGTTACTCCCGCTCTACCAATACACCCCTTATGAAAGCGATAAAAAATGATAACATAGAAAGACGACGATACACGAACAAACAAACATACATGTATCTCCTCTATGGTATTAAAAATAAGCAATTGTGACTATTATGATAACATGATACATTGCCCATTAGCTATAGTGGTTTCTTAATTATTCTTCAAGATGCAGCAACGTTATGAACGATGGATGGACTGAAGTGTAAACCTCGTGGTATAAGCACAAACCATGAACAGCATCAGAGGGAAGTGATTGACCTTTGCATTTACACTTATCCTGGCGTGTTTTTTTTCTGTATCAAAATTGAAAGCATCATCAGATACAAAGGATAGTGTATGAACGAAAATAGTAACTGTTCATTTACAATATAGACTAGACACCACCGTGTTTGAAGGAGATATTGCTTGTCAAAAGTAGTTTCTCTAGTTTTCCACAAGGGTTTTGTTTGTCTTATGATTGCCAATAACGAAATTGAAAAGTCTTACTCTATAGAGTGAATATGGAGTAAATGGTAAATGATAAAACGTAGTATTTTACACGTTATAACATAAGGACTTCTATCAGCTTCTTGATCATAGCAGCAAATTCAAACATTTACTAGATACAGTAAATATCCATTTTTGCTTGAGTAAATCGATTCAAATTATTGGAAACAAAGGAAAAGAAGAAACGTTCATGAAAAGAAAGATGATTAAAAAACAATATGGAAAAAATAGGTGTTTGTCACCTGCCTATCTTCACAGTAAAGCGCACATTGTTGTTCAATTCCTGTAATAATTTCTTATATCATTTGTTTTATTGATTTTCGAAAAACGATACTTAATGCCGAAGGCAGGTTTCGTGATCACAAGGTCACTCGAAATGTTCATTGACAAGGGTCTCAATACCTGCTTAACCCCAAAACTTGAACATCAGACGACACGAGATAGGCACATGGAAATCAATTTTCTTTGTGACAGTGGTTAGAAACCATTGCGACAAAAGACCTCTTTTACTCCAACGTGATGTATTCTAGAGAAAAGATTGAACAAACCTGTCAAAAGTCTAACAACTCTAGAGCTTAAACGGACAGACTAGAAATCTTTCGTCTCCACCGTTTCAAGTAAGCATATTCAGCCATACTCATCCACTTATGCAAAGATCGATAACTCTGAGGATGGATTGGTCGGTCTCCTCACAGAGTCGTTGTTCTTTGTAAATTCAGAACCATGGGACAGAACGGCAATTTTCGTAAGAAATTCCGTACAGAATTAAGGAACCGTGTATAAGAACTATCGAGAGAGTGAGTAATGAAGAGAAGACTCACAAGCCAATGGTCAGACGGTCCCAAAGTATCACTTCGCGTAAAAAAAGGATTATTCTCTGTAACAATATCTGGAAAGAAAATCAATACCCATCACTTAAATAAGTTTTACAGCACGAAACTATGACTGACTAATGTGTTGAAGCCGGACATCCGCCTGTACCTTGTCTATCCGTAAGTGTATTTCACAGAATTAATCCTAAGTATTTCTTAATGAACGTCCCACGATTTGTTTATCTCGCCCGTTTTCTGTGTTTAATACTACATCCACTCCGATATAATATTCCATTTGAGGGCTATGACAGCGAATGTCATGTCTCTTTTTCCAGCACAAAGTCACTCAGGTAGTGTCGAGTGGAGGCCAACTTCTCTATGTCAATAGATATACAACTTAAGAAATTGTGTTATAATTCTGAAACATTTTGGACCGATGCTTGCTCGCGAGGTTTTGAGATGTGTCCGGATGCACTTATACCTTATGATACGAAATGTTGCAGAAAATTTCCATGGGTAAAACTTTTGGCATAATCCTTTAACACTATACTGGTGTTGAGTTAACAGCTCATAACATTTTTGACGACTGGCTTCTTTGTGATTTGGTTAACCACGAATAACGCTTTTGAAGACTGGTTTTCCTGTGCGCAAGACAACTACGCAAACGTTGTTTGAAGACCGGGTTCTTTGCGATTGGCATGACCATGCAAAATTTGTCTGGAGAAGGTGTCGGGTAACAATGACCGTCGTTACATTAATGCAAATTTTCAAACTAAGACTATCAGAAGAGTTGAATACCCAGAACTCCACTCCTCAAGAGAACCCAAATATATGTTAGGGTATATTGTTCACTAGCACCAGAATCAAATGTAAACCCGGACAACAATGTGCCGTAGGCTTCACTTTCAAACATATTTGTTCATTACTTATTTATGTATATCATTAGAACTATATAACCATATATTGCACTTTCACTCCAGATCTGTCTCTTGCACTTTAACAAACGTTCTGCTGCATGTAACGTCATTTGAAACCATTTTCTGAAAAATAGAATGACAAAAAAATGATTTATAGTCCACTTATTGAACACTTTTGGATATACAGTTCACGTGTCGCTAAGGGTAATTGGTCATGGCGAGACATAACTCCGATCGTCACATCGCTTCCTAAATCTCAATCTATTTCATAAAAGTAGGTTTGTCATAAAAGGAAGACTTGAGTTAAATGTCGTAATCCAGAAGCATCAAACTTTGGCAACAAAGTGTTGGGTTACCATTTGTGAGCCCTTTTAAGAACACCTCTATAATTTTTACAACAATTCCAAAATTATACGCCTTTTGTATAAAAAATAAAACACTTTTGATATCATAAGAAAAACGAAATTGCTTTTTATTTGAATTCATTATTTTACCGAGTATACGTTTCCATCCAGCACAAAAGAATTAAATCAACAATTGCTAAACATCGTGCATCTTCGTCTGCAATTCCTTTAATTCGAAACAACTCTACGTTTCCATTTTGTAAAGTGTTAAGAAAAATATCCGGGTTTACGATATAGGAAAAGGTTATCTCTGCCCTTGCTTGTGTTATCAAGTAACCCCCGAAAATAACTCGATAAAAAAACGCAAAGTCACCCTACACCCGCTTTGAACTATTGTCGTGTCAAGTACGTCCACGACAAAACGATGCAAAGACTTATCAAAACAGCATTCATCTAAACATTTGTGGAAACGAATATCAAATTGGAAAGGCATACACAGTCTTATTTGATTGGATAGTTTTGAGTTTAACATTCTTACAAGACGGAATATACTCTACACGAGAATTTACCCAATACATGCATTTAATCTTTATTCAGAGGATAACACATATTTCAATACGTTAGTATAAGACATTAGTGCCATAACATTGACGGCCTTAGTGTTCGGTGATGTAGTACTAATCCACTTTTGTAAAGGGTTCAGAACAATTCTGCGCTAAGCCATCGATATGCTATCGGTTTCTATAACACATCTGAAGACCATAAAGAAATGACGTGTGTATCGATATACCTTGCCCCATTTTGAGACTGAAAAAAAAAACATTCTTTTTACACATCCTACCGAACGTATATAAAGGTTTTTTTATGTTTTTTTTAACAACAATAGGTTTTTCGGGAAGAGATAGCTAATATAAAATCGCATATCACTAGTGAAGAGCGTGGAAATATGGCGGAACAATATCCCACGCATTTAACAGATGAAGTATGGAAGGCCCTTCTATGACTCTTAAAAAATGAATATGATAAAGGGATTGCTTGATTTCCAAGTTCGCGTGAAGTCATGACGGATGTTGCTAATTTGAGGTTGGCAACGTATGTGTTTGACGGGGATTTTCCTTTCTTTTCAATGTTGATTGCAATCTGAACACATCGGGTTTATCCAATGAAAACACCTCTGAAATAATAGGGATGACGCCATATTGTTTCCCGCGAGAATGACGTAACTTTACTTTCGTTTTTAAAAATAGATCTTAAATGTGAAATCTTAAAAGTCGTTAAATTTGATTGAGGAAACAACTATACATGTCACAACAACAGTTTTGCCATTAGGTATGAGTTACTGATAAAAAATGATTTAACAGGATGTCCAACACTTCCATACACATTGAACTACTTAAACGAGCACGCTTAGAAAATGTGTTAATTGGCGGATGCCGATTTACCCGAAAAATTGTAACCCTACACTTATATCCGAGGTGTATTTCACAGCTTACGGAAATACCCGAGTAGTTCCGATTGTGTTAATTGGCCAGGCAAATCGGAACAATAGTTGCATAAAATCGAACATCGTTTCTGAAAGTATCAACACTTCGACGACAACAAAACTACTTCAAAGTTATGATGTAACGCGTGCCGTAACGTGAGCGCTTTGAAAGAAAAAAACTCCTTAGCTCATCCGTTAATCACTTCTAAAATGTGACAACCGGGTTTTTACACACATGATAAAACCAGATAATGACCGCCAGGAATGTAATAAATGGATATGTACCGACCTGCACCATATTGGCCCCTACACGCCTTCGTTCTATCGTCTGTCTAAGACCCGTCTCAAGTCGGACCATGTCAAACACCAACGCGCCGTTTCGCCAGCACGCCAGAGCCTGGGAATGGTGTACATGTACATTTGATGAGTAAATGTTATAGTTTTATAATCCAATCTACCAAATGTCCACTATCGTGACACAATTCATGCATATAGCAGTGCGTGTGTAGTTCATACATGCATGTATATCTTTTTTTGGAATCCTGCATTAAGTTGACATTTCTCTCCTGCAAACTTTAACTAAACATAATTTAATGGAGACCATTATAAACGCTTTCACAAAAATTAGAAAATTGATTTTCATAGGTACCCCTTTGTATCTGCGAATTTTGAATTCAAATCGTCTTTTGCGAGATAAGAGCTCGTTTGCAGAATACAACGGAGTTTGAATTAGGGCCGTTACTATTTCAAATAGTCATACTTCCTTGATAATAATAATAATCAAAGAAAACATTATCGATGCACTCTCTGCATGCCCAACTTCCTTCGGTAAATTCTACTTCTACGTAGTTACGATGTTCGGACATATTTGACTTTTCCACAACGGTGCGTTTAAGAAATTGAATTTAAAGATTATAGATAAAGTGGTATGATGGGAAAGTAAGAAGAAAAGCGGACAAAATAATCTTGCCAACAGTAAAAAAGAAGGAAAAAAGAAAGGGTTTTCAGACTGCTTTCGCACCATCAGGGAAAGACAAATCCAGCTTCCTGGCGGTACTAGAGTGTTCTCCCCAAAGCTTCCATTTGAAACGTATATCCATGAGTATACATGTATATCCTTGTACAAAAAAGCATTTACTCCATTTATGCATTTCAATTACAACAATAAAGCAAAAATACATACGCTGGTACGTTTGCCAGCCCGTATCTCGAATGGTTCATCCAGTCGAAACTTCAGCTCGATGTGCCGGTTGTTGCCATGGCGCATCTCCAGGTGGATGACGTCATCAATGACGTGTATCTTCTGCCATAATTTGCTCTTGCTGAGAGTTCTTCTTTCACAACAACCAACTCCTGTCTAATGGAAGTTCTTATACAGACGTGTGGCAAATAGGAGTTAGGAAAATCATTGTCTTGTTGGAATAATAAGACACCTATGGCGGATCTTCATTAAAAGCTTCGGCTGGCGATAAGAAGGCTATTAATAGAAGGTCTGTACTTAAAAAAAAAGTATCACCAAGATTTTATTTCAATTATGTCACAATGTGTTCGCTTTAAACGGTTTTTATGATGTTCAATGGTATAATCAAATACAGTAGTATGTGTTTATTTTTAATCTTCGATTTTCACAAAGTGTTTCGTACGCTTTTGACATGCAAAATGCAGTTACCTGACACACTTCATTGTATGTTATTTAGACTGTGTACCTAAACTGTTGTAACACGTTTTTTTTAAGCCATTGAAGAAAAATATATACCAAGCATGCAACGAAGAAAAATATAGCAAGATTCCTTTATAATAATGCTAAGCAATAATACGTTTAAAAGGATTTCCTGACACCCATTTGCAAGTCTTTAAACTCTTGATACTTATCTGGGCATAAAAATGTTAAGACCTAATGGGTTATAATGCTTTGTGAAAAAAGCTGTGCTGCAAATAATGTAGTTAGTTTACAACAATGATGTTTTAGCACACATAAGTATGTAGCAGGGCCCGTTTTACTAAACAACTTACGGAAAATATTTGCGTAAGTCATAACTGATAAACATGGATAGTATCTTCAATGAAAGTACAATATTGCAATGTGACACGTCATTGGAAGCGTCTCGGAGAGACGATTCCAATGATGTGTCACTTTGCAATATTGCTTCGTCCAATATTGAAATAAGAGGATTTGTTGTTTTAGACTTACGCAAATCTTAAGCGTAAACTGTTTAGTAAAACGGTACCCAGATAATCAAATTTAAAGTGTACATTGATCTTACCCATCGCAATGAGATATGTATCGATGTTCTCACTGGAGACTGCCAACCAGCAGCCCTCTAGATCCCGGACCACATTTTCCGCCATGGCCCCGTCACAATCACGACACCAAATATAATTCAAGTCTATGCACAATATTTACTCCGCGATGCTGCATCTATACCGTTTCCTCGATGATTCTCCATTACACAGGTTAGTGGGTATTTTACACTTTGTTGGAAACAATTAAACTTCTAGAATGTCACACTTTATAGTCCATCTTGTCATGTTCTAGTACACGGGTTAGGGTACCACGAAGGTCATCGTTCAGCAGAGATAAACTACCCTTATTGGTATCTATTTTAAACGATTTGACCCCAATCTTAGCGACATGGAAAAGTTATCTCCATTGAACAAACGTGAACGGTTTGGATGTTCAAGTTGGTGTCAATTCAATCTCAGTCCACTTCTTTGAAATTCTGATAATTCGATTCAAATATATGAAGCCACGACTTGAACTGCATTGGTGGACACTCGTTATGGCGGTAAAATTGACACTGGTTACAGTACAATTTCAACAGATTGGTTTCTAGTGATATTTCAGTCTTGTTCAAGATGGTAATGAAGCATCTAAGTCACGCTTTTGTCTTTCCTTGTGAGGACATGTATTCGTGACGAACATGAAGCGTCTTGTATTGTCAAAGTCGAAGGTGAAGGTCACGCTACATTCGAATCACTGAATGTTAACAATGTGATGGAATAGCTGAAATGACAAAGAAAATTTAATATGAATGATTTAAAGACTGCAACTTTGTTTCAATCTTTTGTACTGAGTTAACGCCGTGTCAATAATTCTTTTTTTTTTCATGTAACGGCTTTCCTAGATTGACCAGTAATGTGAGGGAAGAAAGAATTGATATTTAGATAGTAGAAAACCAACAGAAAGATCATAGTTAAAATATTGTTTGCACCTCTTTACTAGAAAATGCAACAGTTAATCGCAATCGGGAATCGAACCAGGGTTGACCGGTCTCTATGTCCCGACACTAACCATTTAACCACCACAGAGGATTCATTAGAATTACAAACAGAACAATTGAAAATGTGGCTGGCTCAAAGTGTTGTTTTGGAGAAAAAATTTTATTCCACTTTCAACAATATTTAAGTTATACCGCGACGATCTGCGAACATATACATGTTATCTCATTATCAGTACTGAACAGTATTCTCTTCGAGCCACTGGCTGCTTTTCCACTTGTACATAATATGTTGGTGGTGAAAGGATATTAGCCGAGTAGGGCGGTACACTGTGTAAGCAACAGTGGTTCACTGTCACATATTATACAGAACTGTTGCAGGAAATATAGGAAAGCAACCATTGTGTCAAAAGTTGAAATTGCTCGAGGCGAGTTAGTTTCCTTTTGTATAAGTACAATTAACCGTGTTTATATAACGAGATTGACTTGAATCATGAGAATATGTTTAGGTAACCATAACAGGAAAATCACTATAAATAAAAGAGCTCTAATATATCTTTTCCAATTGATATCAATATGTCTCTATTGCAAATTATTCCATTATAAAACCGAAAGATTTGCTATAGTTTTATATTACATGTAAATACTCGGATTGTTAACCCTTTCCCAAACAATAACGACATGTGGCTACTTTGTTGCAGACGACTTTAGAAAACATTGTGGGAAAAGGAGAAATTGCTCGTAACGAGCAATTTGTCCTTTTCCCACAATGTTTTCTGCGGATTATCAGAGGATTGTTTTCCAATTTCAACACATTTTCAAATGTCGTCTGCAGACCCTTTCAATTTGGGACAGTCTAAAATTTGGCGTTTGGGAAAGGGTTAATTTGACCATGACGAAATGTTTTCATCAACCGACTGATATCGAACCGCATAAATGAATAAAAAAAAATGGTACGCAAGAGAAGCCTTAAAAACTGACCTGTGTTTGTCCCAACTTATCCAAATCCAATCATTGATTGATCGATCTAAGTTCAACGACTCACAACTACCTTGGGGTACAACTACTAATTTATGCATATGTATCCATCAAGTACTGACGAATGTCCGATATTATGTCCTAGCAACTGCCTACTTGGTTTTACTTTGTTTTACTTTGTTTTACACCTGTCGTGAATACGTATATGTCAGTCCGTTGCTTGAACCTTTCACCAAAACGACAAGTTTGTCTTTATTTGAATTTAGCCGACGACAAGGTGACAGACGACAGTCAAAGTCAGGATACGCTTTTAATGTTTTTCCTCTCGAAAGATTTAGAACTTTGTATCGAACACTTCAAATAGCTTGCATTATCATGATCTACTTTTCCTACAACAAAAGCGAGTGTTGAAACGGCAATTTATGATTTTTCTTACAATAAAATCGGAAGTTGTTTGTAGCTAAAACAAGAGTAATTCATTTTTGTCGTTTTAAGAACATAGTTAAAGTACTCTCCACGAATCCACGATTTATGATGTCTACAGCAGACGACTCTCTATGAAGCTAGATACAAGAACTTAAATACAATCGCTTTCAGAAGCAAAAAATCGTAAGTCAAAATAAATCGTCTCTGAAACAAGACTGCATTTGTTTTGTTGTTTGATATACAATTAAAATTAGCTATTGAAAGCATAATTAATTCAAGAAACGTAGATTTTAAAAGGGTAATGAGGTTTTTGAGCTGAAATACATCTTAATTCACTGTTAAAACACTTTAGAGAATCGAAAAGGTCTCAGTTTGCTGCCAACGACTCTTCTTCGGTGCGTTTCATGTTACAGTACAGCTGTGGTGCAGTTTTGAAGAGGTTTAAATCTGATTTTGAATTCGAAATTTCGTCACATCTGTTAACAAACATCGTTAAGTTGTATCTTACGTGTTGATATCGTCTGCTGTAGCCTTTAATTTGGACTAGTTCATATCTTGTTCATATCTTGAAATCTATAAGTGGCATGGTCCACAAACGGAAGTATGAGAGGACTTAACCCTTAGCCTGCTGGGTAGTTTTCTAAACATAGATTTTTTATGTCGCCTGCTTTCAAAGATATTTACTATATGCTTAATTTTTGTTGGGGAAAGATACTCAGAGTAGCAAAAAGGTTAGATCACAGGCCAGCCGCCAATTCACTTGGCCGTTGGCCTGGATCTAACCTGTCTGCATAAGCATGAAGTTGGTTCCAGCACTATAAAGGTTAAGAGTAAAGGATTCGAAGTTAGTTAAAAAATTCCCGTTTAACGGATGAATACTTCGATGAAAGATACATGACATTGCAAGTTTTTAACGAAAACCAATTATCGTGTACCAGTATGGTAATGAAAGTAACTCTTACCCCGAAGGATAAGACTAAGAGCGTGTTTTATATGAAACAAGCAATGTTTAATCAGTATTGTGAGGAAATGAACATTTCTTATTATCTTTTAAGAATGTGAAGAACCAAATTAATGTTATCTGTTAAATGAATTAGGTTCGATCATTTATAGTTTAGAAAGCAGCAAAAACGTTCGGGAGATGAATTTTTTATAGATTTTTACGACACAAAGAGCAGAAATATAGGGCCTTTATGGGCTTTGAATACATTTTCACAAAGGCTTACATGTATACGAGAACTAACAATAATTATTGAATGTTAATTGAGTCATACTTCATAACCTGTTTTAATCCCCTTAATAACTCGTGTTTTGTGTTGGTCTACAAACTGTGTAACAAGCCAATGTAGCAAAAGGTATCTTATCACCAAAATGACCAAATTGTTCTTTAATCAATTTGTGCCTAATAAATATAATGGTAAAATGAGATATATTCACGATATCTATTGTTGTCTGCTATGACTTTTAGTTCAGATATTAGTCACACAATCGTATGTGGGATACGTTATTTGGCATTGCTCAAATCAAGAATGATAAGGCGGTACACCATTATTCACACTGCTCCGGAGATATGAATTATGTATGTGGTCAAAGCAATCAACCAACGAGTAAATGGAAAACTTTTTTATGAAGTTTCCAATATTGTACACGTGTAACATCGAACCAACACGAAGGGTGGCATGTATATTACAAGCCGATGGAATTCACTACATGGAAAAGGAAATCGGAAACAATTTTATTCCAAACCCCGAACCGATACTTCTTCAACTTGAGTAGCATCCGGTATTAAGCTTTTATACGATTTATGATACATCCATATTTCAACGGCTTGTCAAAAGGTTATCAGTAAGACCTTTCATGGATTTATCAGTGCGAGGCTATGTGTATGGTGTGTCCTTTGGTACGGAAAGGCCAAGTTCAGTACAGGGTATCTATCGTTTTACTAAACGACTTATGAAAAATAGTTGCTTTAGTCACAGCAGATAAACATGGGTAGTATCTTAGAGCCATACTTTCGTTCAATTACACTTAAGTTGTGATAGTCCTAGAATAATTGAAAATGAATTAAAAAGTTATCTAAATTCCCTTTTACTGAGGAATTGGGACCGTCACACGTTCACATGATGCTTTTAAACTAGTGAAAACTATAAGGTTTGTTTTCAATTAGCGATAAAATAAGGTCAGCCGAAAAACCTTTGGAACCAATAAAAACAAGAAAATCTCCATTTTGAATGTTTACGTTGTTAGTATATTGAATAAATGATAGTAACTTTATGTGTTTCACATGATTTTTCTAACCAGGTAATCGCCACTCGTTAGTCCAAGCGCTCCTTGCTATTTAAGATGTTACTCAAATGTAAAAATGAACTTAAACTGGTGGGCACAAAATTTGTGAAAATAGCGCTTTGAAAAATAGATAACAAATAGTGCAAACGTTATAGTGCCTTTATCCTGTTTTACGCTATGTTTCAACATATTCTAGCATAAGTTAGAACTCATATTACCAAGTTTTGAAGATTTTCTGAGCGCTTGCATACTTTTAAATGAAGAGAGAGTTTCCATGTCACACGTAATCGGAAGTCTTGTGAAGGCAGTTCAAATGATGTGTTACTTTGCAATATTGCTTTGCCAAACTTTGAAATAGAATAAGATGTTGTTTTGAACTTATGCAAATTTCTATCGTAAAATGTTTAGTAAAGCCGTAATATAGGTAAAGGACTGTTGAAATTGCATAAGACCTTATGCAAAAAAAGAACTATGTTCATTAAGTATTATCCGTTGAATGTAAGGGACCATTTCCACTATGCTAAGAATGTGATTAAGTAGCATTCGGTGCAAACAACCTTCCGTTCTACGATATTACACATTCTTGAGTCGTCAATGCTTTAAAATGTATCAACTGTAAAAGGACAGGTGCCTTTGATTAATGAGATGCTTTTACTTCTTTTTTTCAATATCTAATATAGCCGGCCTTGACTTTACGTATATAAAAGGGTTAAAAAGTAAGTACCAGACCTTGTCGTGAAACGGTTTCAGTCGGCATATTTTTTTCAATAATTGGTATGTTTCACATATACATTTACATATATATGGCGGTTGTTCACTCGATTTTCAATGTGACAGTTGACCTATGATAAGCACAGTTAAAAATAATTAACCCTTCAAATGCTGGGTATTTTTTTCTAAAAATAGATTTTTGTGTCGTCTGCTTTCAAAAACCTTAAATATCTGCTTAATTTCTATGAGGGAAGATACTCAAAATAGCAAATAGGTTAGATCACAGGCCAGCCGCCAATTACTTGGCGCCTGGTCTGGATCGAACCTGTTTGCCTAAGCATCAAGTTCCTGTTCCAGCACTATCCGTTTTAAAACGTTTTCGATTCGGTAAAAGCAATTTAAACCTGTGAACTACGCACACTCACGCATGTTCATACGCTCTTCAAGCCTCAGAAGCTGTACGGATGAATATTCTCATTTTTAGAATTATATGTTATTTATTTATCCATGGGTTTTACATCACATCAACATGCCCGACTCTTAACGATGGAGGAAGACCCCATACTCAACTGCCCGTAAGGGCTCGTCATGGCGGGTAGAACCATTGGCATTCTGTAAGTCAGTCGGGAGATAGAATTATATGTAAATGGTTGTTGAAACAACCATCATGCGACAATTACGTATCATGACAAAGCTATTTTATCATTCAACATTGGGTAAAAACTGTTGGAACAAAAGGTAAATTTGCGCGGAACAAACAATTTTCATTTCAGCACAAGTGTCTGTTTAAACGTCTGCTTCTGGTTCGATGAAAAGCGTTTCTATGGAGAAAGAGGTAAACGCTAGGGCCCGTTTTACTAAACAGTTTACGCTTAAGATTTGCGTAAGTCTAAAACAACAATTCCTCTTATTTCAATATTGGACGAAGCAATATTGCAAAGTAACACATCATTGGAATCGTCTCTCCGAGACGCTTCCAATGACGTGTCACATTGCAATATTGTAGTTTTATTGAAGATACTATCCGTGTTTATCAGTTTTGACTTACGCACATATTTTCCGTAACTTATTTAGTAAAACGGGCCCCAGTGTTTTTCTTCTTCAGATATATACATGATGACATTTTCCACAGCAAGTCAACGTTTGAACGAACCCTTTACTTAAGAAGTACGAACTATTTACACGATCATGGTATACGAACGATAAGAAATGATCAATCAAATCTGATCCCCATAGAAGCAATGATCTAGCTCTTAGATCACAATGAATTGTATCAGAATCTTCAAAAATGTTTTTATTTCACTTACTTTTTAACTGTCTATCAGTTTCCTTTGCTGCAGACTTATACTTTGTTAACTTGTACGCTGCACAAGGCTATATAAAAGTATGACTATAACGTCCTGTTCTTTCTATCGTTATATACGCATCTTAGAAAAATCTGCTGTAGATTCGTAATTGTAAAAGTTTAAATTAAAGTATATCACGTTATATATAAATACACACAACCTAAAACAAATCCATGTCATGTAACGGATTAATTGATTAACAAAAGAAATGCACTTACCTGAAAGGAGATACAAATGAACCCATACGTTGTTAAGGAATGGATCTTCGATAAAATGCGTTTTAAACCGAACGATTCAACTTATGCATGCATGTACGCATGACAACATGACCAACTTTTCCAAGAACGTCGAATTGGAAGCTTTAATCCGATTGCTTCCCTGCACTCCAATGCACTAAACTGTGTCTGATAGACTCTTGTGAATAACTGTACGGAATAGGGAACCAGTGGACGATATCAGGTTCAGAACATTGTATTATACCGAGGATTATTCGTAAGACTATAGTTACAGCTTTACTTTTGTGGAGGACTTGCTATAGTATTGCATTAAACCCTCGACTTATACTTAAACAGTCCATACGCACTCGTAGATGGTTGTAAACTAAGAAGGCTGAAATAATGGAACGCCACAATAAAATGGAACATTGTTGGTAAAGAAGCAAGGAACGCATATTTCAACAATACAGATTGTAAATTCATTTTGCTGATAAAGACCCGGTGTTCCAGCTTTTAGCCGTGTCTACGACAGGGTATGATCTGTGTACCGTGCTAGATGTATGCAGTAACGGATCTCAACCGCAATGTTCTATTTGTTAACATGTACTGTATAACGACCCGATATTTTATTCATTCTACGGGAAAACCGCCCCTCATTTATCGGTATAAAGTGTCTCCCGACGCTTGACGGATCAACATGATTTATCCCAACATGCCGATCCGATGCTTCGATATCGGGAACAACTCTATATGTGTCTGAAAATATTTTCATCTTTTCACCATCAACACAACATGGGCGTAAAATGACGCTCAGGATCAGCAGGTGAAGACGATATCTGCATAGGCAGATCTAGAGCCTCACACTGCTAATGTACGATTTTTATCTAGATTTCTCTCGGAGAAGGGACCGTTTTATCGTTATAAACGTATATATTTAAGCAAGGAGGGGGTTTGCGTTGTCACATATCACACGGAGTGCTCGTAAGAGTTTGGCCCATAACAGCGACAATGATGTTCTAGAAAACAAGTAAAATGCCCGGGAGTTGTGAATCCACCTGAAACAGTGTTATCTTAACTTCTTAATTTAATACTCCTTTCCCCCATATTAGATGATGTGAATGATCCCGACCGAAAGGAAACTGGGGAGACACCAGTTACAAAGTGTACAACTAGATGAGAAGAAAACATTGTTACAAAAGGAAAATCTCTTGTTGCAAGTCAATTTCTCTTTCGGTCACCAGGGGCGTAGCTTGAGTGAAATGAATATATAGGCACGTCATGGGGGGTGATCGTGGGCATGCTCGCCCGGGAATGAAATGCAGTCTGAACTCGCTCAGGTGCGTTCTGGTATGTATTTGTGGGCATGAAAATATATTAGAAATAGGGGCCCTTTCTGTCGCGTTTTTGAGTTTTTTATGTGTTTTGTTTGCTTCCTGAAATGAAAGGGTATGCACGTGCCTAAGGTGTATAAAGGAAGCTACACCAATGGTCACACTATTTGATTAAGTCGTCTGCTGCATTTGTGTTATACAACGCATGTATGCGTATGAAGTAGTTGATATAACTAGTCTCAATCATGATCCGTGAACGAATCTTTTTTCATCATTTGGACATGTTTTATGCTTGGCGTCAGCCAAAATAGCAATAGCCTTCGAGACCGGTTATCTTGACTATTACCTGACCCATTTGTTCCGGTCAAAGTCATATCTATAAAAAGCTGTCAAGAGAATTGGTATACAATGTAATCATTGTGACAAACTGATAAATGGCTTTCTATATCGCATTGGATGACGAGTCAAATCTGATCTTTAAATTGTAATTATTTCCTGGTGCAATGAGACTGAATCCGTGTGTACAACAGAAAGAATTGAAATTGAGCAGTGTGTCCTTTTGGGCCGATTTAAAACTTAAATTCTGCCTTTTCTACATATCTGTGAATAACTAGCAAACTCCGCGCAGGAATACTTCCCTATGTTACACTACACTACAGTACCAAAATGAAAGGGAGATCACTGCGAAGGAGAATGAATAACTAGATGTACTTCTTCGTGTGTGCATTACGTCGTATCTTAAATACAATTCGACTGCTAGTAATTCGTTTTAATTATACATATCTTCATTATCTTGTAAACGTTTAGATACTGTTGAAGCGGATTTGCTTAGTGGCATAATACATCACAACTAGAATACAGATTTCTATAATTGAACTTTCTTTATTTCGCATTTTAACTGCCAATCAACATCTTTTTATTAATATATTTTTATTTTATTTCTTTATTTCTGATAGGGGTCATACGTGACAGGCGACATTATTAATACACAATATAAAAAAAAACATATACTCATGCAAAAAAAAAGGAACCGTGTTGTTGATTCATCGTGATTTAAATGATTGCGACAAATGGAGGGTTGTAGATATTAATGAAACATATCTTCTGTCGGACTTGGTTTGGTTTTTGTCTGCTTAAAATGCATGTAACTCCGTTTGCATTGGAAAACATGTTCAATTCGGGTGGTACGTTGGTTACCAGTAATCGGGCATGCACGTGTTGGCCAGAAAAGGCACATCACATGGATGTTTTATGGCGTTAGTTTATAGCAATATTAAAGAAAGTCCTTAACTTTTGTGAAGGCCTTACTATAGTCTTGCTTTTAACCTTCGGAATACTATATTAAACAAGAGGGCCATAATGGCCCTTTATCGCTCACCTGAGTTCTGTTTGAAAAAGAGGTATATTTAAGACAGAGTGGTTGGTATGTTTCAAACTCTTCTAAGTGCTAATTGCATTGAATACTCTAAGCCAATGCTCTTGCTTGTTAACATTTTTTTTATGTGTATTGTATTTGTCTTCTTGAGTTAATGTTCACCAAGACAAAGAGAATTAAGATGAAGGAAATTTAGGTTTGTGAAAGCAGGGACAGTAACAATTGGTTGGGCAAATTAAAATAATAACAATTGGAAAATGTATCTCAAAGTCGTTTATTGGTTTTCAACAGTAAATAAATTTGGAAAATTTTAAGACAGTCAAGCTTATGGTAAATAATCCAATCATTCTGGCCAACTTTCATCAAAATTGGACCATAAATGTGGCCTCTAGAGTGTTCACAAGCTTTTTAAATTATTTGACCTAGTGACCTAGTTTTTGACCCCACATGACCCACTTTCTAACATGGCCAAGATTTCATTTTGGCAATCCTTCTGACCAACTTTCATCAAAATTGGACCATAAATATAGCTGCTAGAGTGTTCACAAGGTTTTTCAAATATATGACCTAGTGACCTAGTTTTTGACCTCACATGACCCGGTTTCAAACTTGGCCAAGATTTCAATTGAGACAATCATTCTGACCAACTTTCATCAAATTTGGACCATAAATGTGGCCTCTAGAGTGTTCACAAGCTTTTTAAATTATTTGACCTAGTGACCTAGTTTTTTTCCCCACATGACCGAGTCTTGAACTTGGCCAAGATTTCATTGAGACAATCATTCTGACCAACTTTGATAAAAATTGGACCATAATTGTGGTCTCTAGAGTGTTCACAAGCTTTTAAATTATATGACCTAGTGACCTAGTTATTGACCCCACATGACCCAGTTTCAAACTTGGCCAACATTTTTATTGAGACAATCATTCTGACCAACTTTCATCAAAATTGGACCATAAATGTGGGCTCTAGAGTGTTCACAAGCTTTTTAAATTATTTGACCTAGTGACCTAGTTTTTGACCCCACGTGAACCAGTTTCAAACTTGGCCAAGATTTCATTAAGACCATCATTCTGATGAACTTTCATCAAAATTGGAACATAAATGTGGCCTCTAGAGTGTTCACAAACTTTTTAAATTATTTGACCTAGTGACCTAGTTTTTGACCCCACATGACCCAGTTTCGAACTTGGCCAAGATTTTATTGAGACAATCATTCTGACCAATTTTGATAAAAATTGGACCATAATTGTGGTCTCTAGAGTGTTCACAAGCTTTTTAAATTATTTGACCTAGTGACCTAGTTATTGACCCCACATGACCCAGTTTCGAACTTGGCCAAGATTTTATTGAGACAATCATTCTGACCAACTTTCATCAAAATTGGACCATAAATGTGGCCTCTAGAGTGTTCACAAACTTCTTAAATTATTTGACCTAGTGACCTAGTTTTTGACCCCAAATGACCCAGTTTCGAACTTGGCCAAGATTTTATTGAGACAATCATTCTGACCAACTTTCATCAAAATTGGACCAAAAATGTGGCCTCTAGAGTGTTCACAAACTTTTTAAATTATTTGACCTAGTGACCTAGTTTTTGACCCCACATGACCCAGTTTCGAACTTGGCCAAGATTTCATTGAGACAATCATTCTGACCAATTTTGATAAAAATTGGATCATAAATGTAGCCTCTAGAGTGTTCACAAGCAATTGTTGACACACGCACGGACACACGGACGCACTGACGCACGGACGCACGGACGCACGGACGACGGACATCTCGGTATCACAAAAGCTCACCTTGAGCACTACGTGCTCAGGTGAGCTAAAAAGCATACAGCTTTAGTAACCCATTTCGAAATCGTTGGAGCGAGTGATACCATAGTGTTTGGTCATTGCAATACTAAAGAAAGTCCTTCAATGTCTTACGAATATGCGTGATCGCACATGGCATACACGAAATAATTCAACTGACCTTTTTATCAGGTGAGTTATTACAAAGAAGTGTGAAGAACACGTTAGTTATTTTGCGTTGCCGGACTTATTAGCGATGGCGGTCGATTAAGGTTTATCCATCCAAAAAGCCCAAGCAAAGTTTGGTAGAACCAATGTATCCCTGGGGTACTGGCCCGTTCGTATACCCCACACTAAAGGTTGGTATACGCAACGGCCAAGACCCCAGACTAGAACCATTGGTATTTGTTTCCATAGGTCAGCGGAGATATTGTCATAAGAGATGGTCTTTCTGTTTTATTACGAAATACCGATGGTTCTACAAGTCCGCATTGACCAGCCCTTGTTGGAAGTTAGACGTTTGGGTCTACCTACACCAGTATGATGGAATCACTTTTGACGTAAAGAAAATCCCCAAATAAACAAACTCATGCAAAACCCAGCCAGTGTGTTCGTCTTACCTTATCGGATGTTGACTTCGGACTTTCTATGTGTAATCATATCTTTGTCATTGTAAAAACGATGGAACAGTTGTTTTATCACAGGGGTCTTTAGTTATCATTGGACCAAGACTATGTAATATACTATATTACACGATATTTGACCACAGGATACATATAAACCCCTGTGGATTTATCAAGCAGAATATATAAGTAGAACCATTAGGCCTACTTGTGTCCCATTACAAGTTGGTTGTCTTCAAACTGACATGCTGGTGCTTCCTTTAACGCACTTGAGTGTTCATTCGACCAAAGTGTGTGTGTTTGGGTTTTTTTTGTGTCAACATTACTTCATTAATGATAAATGCCCGACTCATGATGGACGACCTCAAACTTAACTGTCCCTAAGGGCTGGTCAAGTCGAGTAACACCATTAGCATTCCGCAGGTTAGTCGGGTAACTGCCTCTTACAAAAGTCCAAATGCCGTTACTGGGATTTGTACCCATGCGAGAGGGGCCATGTGATTTTCAGTGCTGTTACTCTAACCAATCGGTTAAAGGGATCAATGCTTCTTGGCTATGGGCTGGTTTAGAAAACCATCGCTGAATTTGTTTCTTTGTCCACAACAACTGTAGACATTTCTTAAAAAAAATAGTCAAAAAAAAAAATAGTTATCAGGGATTTGAATAATAGTACATGACACGTTGTTAATTTACATCACAGAATGTTTATTTTCTTTTATTAATATTCGTAAACAGACAAACGTTTGAAAAACACATATATTTCTTTGATTTAATTCATAGCTTTCTGTAAATACGTGTTCTTTTTTATGGTTTGTTTTATATTTATCCACAGACAATTGTTGAAAAACACAAACAATTATTTGATTTAATATATTGTCCTTCATCTACATATTACAAATTGAAATGGAACAAAAAAAGACTATTGTTTTTGGATCCGTTAATAACTGTTGCACACAGTAAAACGTTTTTTTTATTAAATACATTATTGTCCAATAAATTGAAATAAAAATGAATAATAGAGAAAAACTATCTTGAATGCTTTGGCTCCTTCTGTTACGAGTTGCAAGTTGTTAATTGAAACAATTCAACTGTCTCTAGAATATAAATGTAAACGGATCAAACTGTTTTCCACAAGGACAAATAAAACTAATTTTATATGAAAAAGCAGCAGTGAATTACAAGAGGCTGACAAGCAAAGAGGTTTCTACACGAGCTTTCAGTATTTTTGTCTGCCCACCATGAAAAGTGTCTTATTTCCACCAGGGGCTTTTTAATTGGTTCAAAGTGAAAGCAACAATACATGGTAATAATGATAATGCAAACAAATAAAATTTAAAATTATTGAATTGGCTGGAAATCATTGTGACCAAAGTTAAAACAAATGCTCTTCTTTTTTCACATTGGTTTCTTAGCCCTTCTGATGCATGCATGCGTGTCAAAGTGAGCCAATATTGGGAAAAAGGTTGACCCTTTGCCAAACAACAAATTTTCAACCGTCCCAAATTGACAGGGTTTGCAGACGACATTTCAAAATGTGATGAAATTAAAAAATAATCTTATGATAGGGCAGAAAACGTTGTGGGAAAAAGAAAAATTGCTTGTTACAAGCAATTTTTCCTTTTCCCTCAATGTTTTCTAAAGTCGTCTGCAACAAAGTGGTAAAATGTCGTTATTGTTTGGGAACGGGTTAAAGTTGTGGTAACTAAATGCAGAAGAAAGGTCGAAAGCAATGAAAACATATTGCTTTCTGCATTCCCAATCTCCCTTCATAATCTCCCATTGTAATCTATTTTTGTCTAGAAAATACTCATGATGACAATCTTAAAAGACAATTTTCAACAGATTCAACTCAGTTGCATACAAAGACGGTATTAAAACAGTTATAATTCAACACTTTTGCAAAAAGGACGTATTAACACAGATAAAACTTCAAGATACAAAATGTAACATAATACTTGGTTAGTAAATTGGTTGCTAATACTGACAACTAGTTTCTGACATGGAATGCTTTCATAATACTCTCAACACATAATACTAGAACATGTAAATAACATAAAAATCTTTCATAAAACATATAACAGGTACACAGTCATTACAGTACAGCAACAAACTGGATGGTATTCATAAAAGGCAACATCTGGATTTTTTTCTATCTGAATAATATTTAAAAAATCCATCTAGATACAAATTGCTACTCAGGACACTGGTTAATATGTTTGGGCTTTTCAGAAAGGTATACATGCTGCTTGAAACCCATAAATCTTTCAATCAATAAATAACATTGGTATATGTAAAATTATGTTCGAGCTAACTTTGATTTTAGAAGATAAATATTCTTCATCAGAGGTTTACATTGATGCAAAACATTATATCCAAATGAAGGCATACCAATCAATATTTACTTCGTAAAATGAATATTGCAAACCGGAGTAAAGCTTTTTAAAGCTCCAGTCTCAAAAATGAGACTTGCCATATCATAAGGTATGCTCCACTTTGGTACCGTCTACAGCTATATAGGTATAAGTATTTTTGATAAACATCTTCTTTAACCCTTTCCCAAACAATAACGACATAAATTAACCACTTTGTTGCAGACGACTCTAGAAAACATTGTGTGAAAAGGAGAAATTGCTCGCAACGAGCAATTTTTATTTTTCCAACAAGGTTTTCTGCTCTTTCTGAAGAATATTGTTCAATTTCATCACATTTTGAAACTCTTTCAATTTGGGACAGTCAAAAATTTGTTGTTTGGGAGAGGCTTAAACCTTTCTTCCTAACATCCCCTTTTTCATGCACCAGCAACAGAAGACTCAATAGTGACAAAAAAGATATCATTTGAAACAAACAATTTCTCCTTTTGCCATAAAACTTTGAACTCACTTTCATTTTATAACTGTAATTTGTTCCATTGATTAGTCATTTAGTAATGCTTTCGAATTAAGGGGAAAAGATTTACAGGTTAAATTCTCATATAAAATTCTGAGAAAAAGTAGATTTACTAACTAAAGTAGTTTATTAAAACATAAATAAGAATATGCTTCTGATTTTTCAACAAAATGTGTAAACACAATACTTAAACCACCCTGTTTTGATGATATTATAATGCTTCAATACTTCAATGTTGGACAACTGTTAATAAAAATAAAAATTCAATTTTTGATTTCTGTCTTTTAAAAGAAAAAGTATGTAAAGCAAAAATTACACAAATTTAAAAGATTCAATCAATCAGTAATACTGTAAAATAAACAACTATCAATGCTTTTTACTTATCTCTTAAATCATATATTATATGTTGTTGTTTCCTTCACATTATTGAAAATGTATTTAATTCTACACTTCATACAACAACGCAAAATTTGAATAACTGCTAATACTTGTATATAAAGGTGAATTAATACTTTATTATTCAAACATATTTTGATTATCTGTTATTCCATTTTTATCCAATAAGCTTTCATGAAGGTATCAATTAAATGTAAATCCTGTATCTTATATACAATTTTTGAATGTACAAATATATATAAAAACAAAGAAAACAATTTCAGCTCAAATGGTAAAATGAACAAAAAAGTGTTTATTAATTTATGGTTTTCTTGGCTCAAAATTAGCCATCTTATAAATCATATCACAGAATGCTATATAGTTAACATCATCCTTGCCCCCAATTTTAACATCAAACTGTTGCCATAACAACTCGAAATCTTGTTGGCTTACGAGACCACCTAATTCCAGTTCCGTCAGAACTCGTCTAAACTGTGACCTTGAGACAGTGCCGTTGTGAACTTTGTCGTAATCTTCAAAAAGTGGGAACAGTTGCATCTGGTGCTTTCTCACCTGAAGAAAAACAAATTAGTTACAAATCAAAAGTAAGAAAACAGATATACTCATAAAAAATCATAAGACTTTTTGATACTTGCAAAATCATTTTGATGCATCTGAAGTAGCAGATTTAAGATAGCATTAATGCGCAAAAAGAAATTGCTTGCATTGAGCAATTTTCCTGTTTACCAAATAAGATTAAAAAACAGTATTATAACTTAAACCCTTAGAATGCTAGGTAGTTTTCTAAAAATGGATTTTTCTGCTTTCCAAAACCTTAAGTATCTGCTTAATTTTGTTGAGGAAAGATACTCAGAGAAGCAAACTGGCAAATTGACTTGACAGCTTGCCAGGATCTAACCTGTTTGCATTTGCATGAAGTCGGTTCCAGGGGCCCGTTTCATTAATGATATTAAGTGCGAATTCACTCTTAAGTCAGATTTTTTCTCTCAGGCGCGTTTCATCAATTTTCGCTCTAAGAGGTTAAGAGTGAAAACACTCTTAACTCTAAGAGAGGTCCGGGGCTGTCTTAAGTGTGATGACGTCACAGAATGACGGCCATTTTTCTAAGATTTTGAAATTTTTTATTTCATTCAAAATGAGATATATACACTGTTTATAAATGATCTAGAATTACACAACATGGATTATTCCATTCGCACATATACATTATCGATTCTAAACAATGAGACACGCAATAATATGTACACGTTCACCTCTAAACAAGTTGTAAATATGCGAAGCGAGAACCCGAAGAAATGTCAAGTCACGGTTTACCGGTATCTTGCATTTAATGTTCAGCCAGGGCGGTGTTAGAAAATTATCATGCAACCAAATTTTTCTTTGTATTTTATTTCCCTTTTTATGCCTAATGTTTATGATAACACGTAAATGTAATGTATTAAATGACAAATATTTTTGAATCAAGGTTAAAACTGATTAAAAGGACGGTTAGGAGATGCCTAAATTCCGGTACAATGCAGTAAAGTTTACGTTATGGCGGCCTCTTCGGTAAATATGAGATAGTTGTGAGCATTTTGATTTCACTCATAACTTATGATCGTCATAAGCAGTTGCGATTGTTTGATGAAATGCACATAAGAAACGTCGTAAGTGTGATTTTAATCCCTCTTAGCTAAGTGCACTTAAGACATTTGATGAAACGGACCCCAGAACTATAAGAGTTTCATATATTCTCTGGTCTTGCATCCAAATAGGACCTTACACATTGAACTTCATTAGAAGTAAACAGGTTGAAAATGGTCTGTTGTTTAGTGACAATGATTGTTTATATCAATTTTTCTTTTTAAAGTTTAATATTCCCAGATCATAAGTCTCAGTCAGTCCCCTTTATTATTATATTATC
The DNA here is from genome assembly GCA_947846245.1 of Cerastoderma edule. Lineage (NCBI taxonomy): Eukaryota > Metazoa > Mollusca > Bivalvia > Cardiida > Cardiidae > Cerastoderma > Cerastoderma edule. The sequence continues at coordinate 45,796,189 of OX401406.1, forward strand.
TTTGTGATATAGGATAGAAACCACTTCGACTGATGGAAAGATTGACTCACTATGTGCACTGAAATCTTTTGTTGCAATGGTTCCTTAAATCTTCAGGTGATTGTGAGATAAAAATGACTATTATATAAATTTATTGGTTAAAAACAAATATAACTGTGCATACCTTCTCACTAAGTCGCTCTATGCAAGCAAAGAATTTGTTACTCTGTTCTTGAGGAAGCTGATTCATTTTCCATTCCTCTGGGGGTTTAAACTGGACAACATTTTCTAGCGGCATTTTCTCCAACTCCTTTGTAGTGAAAATGGATTCAACCTCATCGCAGAATTTGAGATAATCTACATAGTCTATATTCTGGGCAGATTGATATCTAAACAGAAAATAGATAAAGATATTACAGAGAGAAATGAAAAAAAAATATAGATTAAAAGATTCTTAGGCAATATTCTAATTTATTAGCAAGTGAATAACATTTATGAGTATGTATTTGGAGAAAGAAAAGAAGTAAAGAGCTGGTCCAACTTTCATACTTTACAGCTTAAATGAATTTAAATCCTACTCTTTTCTTTAAAATACGCAGTTAACATATTGAAATTCAACAAGACAAAAGGATTTTCATGTGTATACCACAAAACAAATATTCAAAACTTTTTCTCTTCACTTTGAGCACGTCAAATTGCTTGACATTACGACATGAGAGCAAACACGTAACCTGCTTAAACAAGATGTATTTTTCATGGAAGAATTTATTCAAATTTGAGAACCATTGTTATAAAAAGCCTATGTGTATATTTGTAGCCAGCACAACAGATCAGTTGATCAAAGTATTTTTCACGGATCAAATACAATAATGTCATTTTAGAGGATTATATCCTCAATTTGTTATATTGGTGAAAACTATGGGATGAAGACTTCTCCAACTACCAAAGTTGTCTTTCCCATGCATTTCCCATAGGCTTAGACCAGGATGAGTCACTTCAGAGGTGGGAGTGATGCAAAATGTTTAAAACTATAATGTAAATTTGAATCAATGTTATAGTATTCGGGTATATTAATAGACAGCACAACTTATCAGCATAAGGCAATGGTTTGCACTGATAGAATGTGATTGTTTCATTTAAGAGGTTTATTTGCTCAGTATTTTACAAAGAAATAATTTTACTTATAACTCAAAAGCCTATCATTAGCTTTTTCTTAGCAAATGAGTTACCTGTCTTCAAGGATTGAAGCTTCAGATTCACGCAGTTCAAATCTGCAGAGGTCGAGAGCTCTTCGGAAAGAAGTTTTCAACATCCTCCCGGATCGTAATTTGTCGTAGTCACGCATGAACTCCAAAACCCTCATTCTCTCCCTGCTCACCTTTTGATAAAAAAAACTGTATGTGTCAGAAATAAAGGGTTTTATTTTGTAGTTCATTTTTTTTTTCCAGATCCAGTCCATCAATAGTGTCCCATTTATTAGTATTTCATTTGATAAATTCACATAACGTATGTTTTACATCATTTTATTACTTACAAGGATTTTCTATCTCATACACAACATATAATAAAGTTTTATATTACTGTGTTCCTTGGATCAAAATGTATGGTGCCTTACATGGTTAAGTAGGAATAGATTATGCTAATATAAGGACAAAAGGATAAGTTGTCACAACGGTTTCTACCAAATGTCATGACAATGTTCGTTTCCAATTTGGACCTGTCAAACTTCCAACATCAGGAATGAATGAATGAAAAAAAAAATACAGGTTACTTACCTTAGTCTTTACTTTCAGTAACACACTCTCCAGATCTTTCTGTGCATTCAACTCAGGCAGCGTCTTCCTCTGGTTGGTATTCCTGATTTCTTGAAGGCGGGTTTCGTACATGAACTTTGGCTCTGGCTGTGGTTGAAGTTCGGACAAGAACCCGATGTAGTTAAAGCCAACGTCGTTACAGAACTTCGCTTCGAGGGCAATCATTTCTGGTTCCGTGCAGTGGAGTTCTAGCATTGTCAAACACTGTCGGAACTGGGATACAGTCACATGTCCATTATTATGCCTGAAAAATTGGAAAATGGTCATTGAATGAATTAAAGACTATTTCATGTGTTTACATCATAACAATGTAATATTTTTGTTTCAAAACGGATGAGAAAGTATTGTGATAAAAGGACAAATTGTTTGCTTGTTATTGAGAAATTTCTTCTTGAGCTTTACTCATCTGCTAATTATACATTCAAGTAAATATCTTTGTTGGAATTAGCTATTTACATGCTCTTCTTTTTTTTACATTGAAAGATGTCATTCTTTCTAAATCAAACAAGGGATATCCTATAGTGAAGTAATTTGCATCAGGGGTTTCAGACCGGTCGCATAAGTTTCCATCCCCACTTGAATCAAACAAAAACTTGCTCTTTCAAATCATCTTTGCTTGGCAAAATGTTCATTTTTCTTTAACCCAGTAAAACTAAACAGTAGGAGATCCAAAAGGCGTTGTAACAATTTTTAAATCCACCGCAAACCGTCTATACATGTATCGATTTATAGACACATTCTGAATCAATTATGAATTCAGCGGCTATTTTTCATTAAATATTATACCGCATTACAAAACTGAAATGTTTCAATGATATCTCATTTTGACTTGCAAATTTTCTCTTGTGTGAACAAGTATCGTTTATCCCTAATAAAAACAAACACAGGCCATACTTGTCAAAGTCCTGGAATACTGGCTTGGCAAGGACTCGTCTCTGATTGATTCTCTGCCTAAGACGGTCCATGGTCTGTTCGAAGAGTTCCAAGTGATCTCCTGTTGCGTTCCTCCAGTCCACGGTGCCAGGTTTGGGCACCCGGAAAATCTCCTGTGGGGGGACCTGCAAGTCTGGAACCTTCTCTAGGTTGGGCTGGGTAAACACTGTAAAGGGAAGGAGGAAAGAATTCATCAACACTCAAGAAAATGGGTAATAAGAAGATTGTCTTTTTTCTTCTTCTTTGATAGAGATTCGGCCTTTTTTTTATTTTTAGAGATCTATGGCTAAAGTAACCACATTTGGAAAGTATTTTGCTGGTGTATGATTGAATTTTGGGATAAACTTTAAAATACAGAAAAAATATCACAACAGAGAAGAAATGAGAAGGTGCACACAACTGCCACCAATTTACCCACCTGTTTCCACATCTTTAAGAAAGTTCATCCAGAGAACTTGATCATCTTTCTGTGGGTTGGTGTACATATCCATGAGGACCTTGTACTGGGCCTCCTGAAGGTCGTGTTGGCCAAGCTTACTTAGGCCCAGCATGGCCAAACCCCGGCGGAACTGTGACTTGCTGATGGAACCTGTCCTCAATGGATCATAGTCTTGGAAAAACTCATTCACCTAAAATAGTGTGAAAGTTGGTTAGGAGCTATGTAGAATTAGAAAACATAAACCTTTATTTTATATGCAAGATGAATTTGGAGACATTGTAAATAGTCCTAAATCTTAAATGTTCTTGGGCAATAATTTCAAGTAAATTTGCAATCCTTTTTATCAAATTGATGACATCGGGCTATTATTTATAGTTAAAAACTTGTTTCTTTTAAGAATGAAAATAACTAAATATATATTAAAGGTTTTTTAAGAGCCTGCACATAGTGAATTAAAATGTTATTTAATCCAAAAGCAATGTACCACATACAAGGGTACATACTTAGATATATTGACAATTCTTAAATAAAACTTGCCCTCAATAACTAGTACTTATTCTATATCATACAACAAAAAAACAACTTTACTTCCAAGGCATTCTATTTTGACTTTCAAAGGTTCTCATCTGTGAACAAACACCTTTACACATAAGTAATAAGGTAAAAGATAAAGAACAATTGATGGTACCCACCCTAAGCCTGCTGGTCAGAACAATATGCCTTATCCTGGCCATCAAGTCCTCATAGCTAACGTTACTGTCCTTTGAAGAGATGGGCCTCTCTCTGACGGGCTCGTTGGTCCTGCCTTTCTGGCTCAGATCTGCATCATCCATTGTGTGACCAACAAACTCTGGAAAAATGAATACTTGTAAAATATTTGTTTGAGGAAGTTATATTCTAACAGGAGATGGTAGTTATTTTGATATGACATTTTGGTTTGTATATGATGTAATTCAGTTTTCAATAAAAAATTCAATCATTTCATGATGGTCAGACTCAAAACACTTTTTCCAACCTGATATTGGTCTAGGTTTTCAAGTCATATTGCTTTCCCCATTGCGCATTAAAAGTGTCAGCCAAACAAATTCATTGGTTTAAGGTCTTCAGTACAACTTTTGAAAGGACTTATATAATCTTAAGCCTTGCAATGAACAGTTAAACATTAAAATGGTCATGTGTGATCCAGTGGATAAAGAAGTGGACTTGTAAATTGGGAGTCTGTGGTTGTGTAGCCACTGGTGCCACTGAATTTGTGGGAATATCATTTACCAAGTCCTAACCTAGCACTGGTAGATTCAAGAATTGCAATCATAAAACCAGAATGTAATGATGGCCATATTAATCCCATAGAATGATGGGTAACTTTCTAAAAATAGATTTTTGTGTTGTCTGCTTTCCAAAACTTTCGATGTCTGCTTAAATTTGATAAGGAAAGATAATCAGAGTAGCAAACAGGTTAGATCACAGGCCAGCCACCAATTTACTTGGTGGCTGGCCTGGATCCAACCTGTTTACATTAGCATGAAGTCCATTTCAGGACTATAAGGGTTAACACAATCTCAAACATGACAGCCTACCCTGATCTACAGCCTGTACAAATGCCGGATAGTTGACATCCCCGGTGCCCGGATCTTCAAATTTCCTCAGCAACAGTTTCAAGTCCTCGGGGGCAACGTTCAGGGAGAGGAAGTGAAGAATTCGTCCAAACTGTACAGGGGTCACAACTCGGGTGTAAGCTTTGGCCTGAAAGCAACATTTTGGAAACCTTGTCATCCCTGAGGCAATTGTATAGAAATATATTTTAAACTTGTTTTTCTTATAATCTTTAACTTAATAGTCTTTAGAATCATCTGTGAAAGCTACCCACATTGAATTTAAGGGAACAGGGTACTGTTTTATTAAACAACTTATGAAAAATATTTGCGTAAGTCAAAATTGATAAGCATGGATAGTATCTTAAATGAAAACGCAGTATTGTTAGTGTCACATAACTTGATGCATCTCTGAGAGATGATTCCAATAATGTGTTACTATGCAATATTGTTCAATCATATATGGAAATAAGAGGGAATGTTGTTTGGAACGTACGCACATTTCAAACATAAAAGGTTTAGTAAGACGGTACCCTGATAATTATATACAGACCACAATGGTTTATAGTTATTCTTGGGTCAGTACTATGTTATATAATATAAACTTCTGTGATACAGGCGCTATAATTTTCTTCTCATTTATCCAGAAATGAGCGAGTCTGAAACAGGGTCAGTATCTAGCAAAAGTTGCCAGTCCCATCCATAAAGTCGTTGAAATTAGCTTGCTTGGTGTGGTCATTGCCCCTAAACTGTGCAGGTGAGACTGGCAGATTTTTTTTAATTTTTTACCATATAAGCCCCTTTAACTAAAACATTAGTGGATTTCGATTGCTAATTTTTTTAAACACAATAAAGGTTACTTTCATTCCAAAATACATTTCGATCAAAGGCTAAAAAAGTCTTGTATATTTGGCAGTTTGTTTATATCAAGAATTTTTTAAACAGATCTATTGGTGGTCTAAATGTGCCTAAATCTAGTCAAGAAAATTTTACAAGGACAGGATTGTCTTAACTTGACTTCACTGTATATACTAATGGAGTACATTTGGCAGAGTAGAGTTAAATATCTTACCCGATCATAATCTTTGAAGTATGGGTACATCATTAATCGTCTCCGTCGAACATTGTCCGAAATTTCACTCAATACTTCGTGGAGCCTCTGCTCTTCCCGGTCATCGAGGCACTTCAGTCCCTGCAAAATTTAGAAAGAAATGCTTTATATTGCATTTCAACAAATTCTTTCATAAAACGATTTGCCCCTACACTCTCATTGTACAGGAAAAAATTGTTTAGACCAAGAGTAGTAAGCCACCAGTTCTGGCTCTAGTTTTAAAGCAAACCCTTGTATGGACAATTGACCCTTTACAAAACCTAAATTTTTCAACTGTTCCAAATTGAAAGAGTTTGCACAGGACCTTTCCAAATGTGATAGAAATGAAAAGTGATCTTCTGATATAGTAGAAAACATTTTGGGAAAAAGGGAAATTGCTCTTTACGAGCAATTTCTCTATTTCCACAGTGTTTTCCAGAGTCATCTGCAATAAAGTGGTTAAATGTAGATATTGTTTGGTAATGGGTTTTAAGACAAATGCTGGTTAGCCACTAGCATGGGCCCTTTGTTGGAAATCAACTTCTTATATGGAAAAACATTGGAAAATAACAATTTGTTGGTATCAAAATGAGATTATTGAGAACAAATTTGCCAAAATCATTTTGTTGTAAGGAAAGACTTTTATATCAACTATTAGCACAATTCTTTTGTATTTTTGGGTTAATAATGGGATATACATAATACAACTGAACTTACACGAGAAAGAGCACCAGACACAGGTCGGGTAACATTCAGCAGTGGCTTCTTTTCCAAATCTGGGATGGTAAAAGCTGTAACAGAAATTTCAACATTTAGATATGCTGTTAAACATTCACTTGATTAACCCATTTATTCACACATTTTCAGCCATGAAACTTACCTTTTTTTTAAAACTTAAAATCATAAAACATTGAGAGGATCATTGATAAATTCAGATATCTTTTCAAAACAAAGAAAATGCAAGAATAGTGTATTTAAGAATGAATCCCAAATGCACAGGCATTGTATCTTGACAATTTTAAATTGCCCTCAGTTAACTTTTTTTCTTATCTAAAGGTTTCACCTACTAAGAATACTCTTGCAACAAATATTTCACCCTTTGTTTAACTGTGAATTCTACCAATTTCATACAGAAATAATAAATTTCTTATTTTTTTATTGCCGGCTGAAGTTGCTTTCGATTTGGAATGGTTACAAAAACCCATGTAAGGAATATGGGTCAACCAGGGGGGCCTACCATTTTCCATCATGTCACAGAACTCCTTGTACTGGACTCGTCCGTCCGGTTGTCTGTAATACTCCACAACCTTCTGGATCTCGGCTCGCGAGAGCTGGGCCTCTTTGCCTACTGCTAGAGCCAGCCCACAGACAAACTGGTTCTCCGTAATGATACCGCTGCGGAGCTTATCATGATCTCTGAAGAATTCTGGTGTTCGGATACCGTTCTTGAAGACAGCAACTCTTATCTTGTCAAATATGATGTTAAGGGTTGGGTCTGGTGTTGCCTAAAAGATGGATAAATTGAACATATATGAGAAGTATATGTCTATGTAAATCAGTGCAAATTAAAGTTTTGAGAATTTGAATATTTGACATTACATCATAATCAGAAGTGTATATTTGAAATTATCTAAATCATTTGACCTTAAAACTAATTAACTTTCAATACTCAAAATTGCAGTAAACCGTTAAGATTGTGTCAACAACAAATATACATTGCTTTGATGTACATCAAAGTAATAACTCCATTGTATCAAATTCAAATTCAAAACATTAAGTATGCTCATAGATGAATACACTAAGATTCAAATCTAAAACATTAGGCATAATCCCATGTTAAAATAAAAACAACAGTAAATTGGACTATGAAATTAAATATTGATGAAAAACAAACTTTTTAAAGTGTTATCACACATATAACTCTTTTAACACTCCTGCAGGAGCATCAAGACAAGACACTTGGCATAAAAGATGTAGTGTAATATATCTATGAACACCTATTAATTGATATTTTTTGTCTTTTGTAAAAGTATTGGACTTTGAAACACTTATATATCTAATGTTTGAATATCAAGAGTTTATTGATCATGGATTCAAAATTCAGTTTGGGCTAAAACTGCGTAATAGTTGTCTTCTACATTACACTTACCATGGTAGCAATATTGTCCACTTTGGTGCTGGGCTGGATAATGAGCTCGCTCTCCATTGCCACCTGGTCACCAATGGCTACAATATCGTGATGAAGGTTCAGGTAGTTGAGGAGCCCTGGACGGTCAGGGTCCCTATACTTTTGGACCAGCAGGTTCATATCTGCCTCGCTGACGTCTGGTGGTCCCGGGAAACTTCGATAGAACTGAAATAAACATGGGATTGATTTCGGTATCCGTTTTCATCATTGACTAGACACTCCATGGTTTGGCTTAGTATGCTGTGAGTGTGTATCAAATGAAGCAAGAAGCAAGAAAGGCATTTTACATGATGACAGCTGAAACTGTCCTCATTCACTTCAACTGAAAAAATAGATGACATAAGCATTAAGCTTTTAGTCAAGACTTAAACATCAATTCTAAGACAAGTTCCTACAATTTAAACTCTATTGGTTCTCCTTCTTGGGTACATAACCTGTATGCATGTCAAAATGAAATAATGACAATCCAAAGACTGCTCCTAACAGGAATCAAACCAACTTAACTGCACAGTCTTGTAAGAAATCCTGTCTTTGTTGCAATCATGGCTCCTTATGATATTAGCCACTTTCTTTAATCAAACTTTGTGCCTGTATAAGCAATTTCGTCTTTTCCCAAAAATACTTTCAACACTAGTCCGTAGGTAACTGACAATGTCAAGTAATAATGAGGAAGGGGTAAAAATTGTCCTTCCTTAAAGTGGAAACCTCCAACAAACCTGGCTTTCTGTGACGACACCCATGTGATGCCTGTCAAAATCCTCATAACAGGTCCTAAGGTTGATTCCATGGTACACGTAAAACTGGTTTACATGTTGAAGAAGCTGAATAAGTCTTCTCTCAGAGGCAGGACTCATCGGTCGGACTGTTCTTACTGTCCCTAGACTGTTGATAGTGAATACAAAATTGCATATCTATAATCCTGTTGTATGAAATGTGTAACACATGAATACCATTTGAGTGATATACAACAGTTAATACAGAATGCATTATTGGTCTTAATAGATGAAAATTGAAATCCTTCAGATATTTGTTAAATAGAATTTGTCATCAGAGCAAGCTGTGACAAAAAGTAGAGATCGAATTGAGCCATTAATCTATCTGTCATGATAATTTCAAGCCAATTTCCGATAATTCTATGGAGAAATCAACATACTTGAATATAAACCCAATCATTGTTCATTTTACAGATAAATGTATAACAATTCTACAAAATCAGATTTATATAATCAAGGGTTCATCAAGACATAACAAGAAAAATCCTAAGCAATATTTTGCTTTTATCACAATGGTTTCTTTACATTATTTTACACCCTTTTTTCAATATTTTTTTATTCCTTTACCTTCAATTTTGAGCATTGCTTTCATATATATGAACCAATCAACCCTTGGCATGAGAAGGTTTAAAAACCCTTTCAGGAAATGTCATTTCTTAAACATTATCAGAACAGGATTATTCGCAACATGCTAATTGTCTAGCAAATTGGATAATTGGTAAACCTCTCAGACCAGGCAAAGGCATACAAGAATATCCTTTTTGTCCTGTACACAATACTTACAATTCTGGGGCTTCTTTCCTCTGAATCACAGGGTCCCGCCTCAAATCACGAGGATCAAAACCTTGATCAATTTCATCACAAAAAACTTTATAGTTGATTTCTCCAGTGTTCTTGACATCATATCTTGACTTGACAAGACTCTCTTGTTCTGGTGTCAACTGGAGTCCAAGTGTTTGCCATAGACATCTGGAAAACTGAGGAGCTGAAAATAAAGCAGACATCAATATGAGCTTCTTTTTCATTGATGCTAGCATAATAGCAGCATATATAATTATTTGGATCACACATACAACATGTGCCAATGAGGGAAATAATCTTACTTGATTCTTATTCAAAATGATTTACAGCAGACAAGAGATATCAATTAATGTGAGAATTGAAGTTAACCGTATGACTTTTCAGTTATTCACAGTTTGCGAGATAATTGGTTATGTATTTAAAAGAAAGTAGAATCTAGAATTATGAGTCTTTAATTAATGAAAGTTGTAATATATTTAAATGGTATATAAGTTTATTTTACCTTAATTGTCTTATCAAATGACTTTGAATGGCCATTTTGTGCTTTAAATTCAAAAATCAGAATTCAAATAGTCTGACACCAATATGATTCTTCAAAATTTCAACGATAGATTGCCCCATCAGAAAATGGAAAGCAATTTTCACATCAAATTATTTTGACGATATGGTTATAAGTATCCAGAAAGAAGAATCTAGAAAGAAGGGTAGTCAGTACTCAAAAATAGATAGATAGAAATGAAACATTAGCATACCTGTAACAAATCCAGAGCGCAATTTATCAAAGTCTTGGAAGAACTCTGTCACTCTGATTCTTTTTGTCTGAGCAAGTGTTCTGATAGAGTTATGGAAGTTATCCAAAGCCGCTGCGGAGGCCATGTTTATTCCTTTCCAGCCTAGAATATGGACAGAGATACAACTGCATATTATCATAAGATCAGTGAGGTACACAAAATATTTGAAGAAGGTATATCAAATGTTAGATGTGAGATAGCCCGTACAATTGCAAAAGTTTTTTACAATAACCTAATCTGTTGTCAATAAATGTTTTTTACACACTTCAGATCAAGTTGTAAATTGGGGAATGAAACATTGTGACAACATAGGAATAAACATTTATTTCTATTGGTTCGGTAATTGCCAAGGTTTTGAATTGATATAAGAACGAGTCCAACATTGGAGACGCAAGAAAAAAACAATAACAAGTTCATTGATTAGGGTTTACTTGAAATCTGTGCATAACAACTTTGGAGCAAACCATCAAAAGTCATTTTCGTTCATTTAACGGGTTACGAAAACCACATTGCACGTGTTAAAATGTCAAAAATACATATTTGCATGCTGATTCTCAACTCATTGTGTGTTGTTGTTGTTAAGCAAATGCACGTAAAAGTATCAGTCACATCAGATAGTTTGTTTACTTCTTCTTCTTCCAGTACTGTACAAGATCCCCTCTGGGGCATAGTCGCACAGGGTATATGTACAAAGGCGATGTGCGGCGAATAAATTTTAAAAGAATGACAATAGGGTGCTAGTTAAAAGTGATTAAAATATTTTCCTTCGATCTTTCTTTACGGTGGAACAACGAGCCCCCTTTGGAAGAACAACTTGCTAAATGGCAACTTATTTTGTCTTTCAACTAAACTGTCCTCTTTGCAAATCCAATAACAGTCACGAAAATAAGAACTTACGGTAGACATAGAACAAATTCAATCACCACAGAGTTTTCCTGCTTACTTCTCTTGATGTTGAAATGTTGCCTGGATACAGCCCATTTCCGGTATGTTATTTCCGGTTGTTGTTGTTATTGTTGAAGTGAGACTGACTAAAACAAGGAATGTCGGAGTCGTCATCGTCTACTTAACATCAGATTTGTATAATATTAGATTTATTCTTAATATAAAGTCTATGTATACATAGGATAGACGATTTATATTCTATTGTCACATTGTTTATTGATAAAGTAATCATCCATTCATTATTTTTCTTTCGTTTATTTATGAATGCGTTTTTCAAATTTTCGATTTTGATTCTATATGACACAAGGAGATTTAAAACAATTTCTGTAAAAAAAAAAAATGACTTTTTTTTTTAAAAAAAAAGACACCATCCTAACTAAGAAAATATACGCTCGAATTTTTAGATTGCTCGTCTGAGCATTTCTGTTTGATAATTTCTTCCCCTGATCTTTTCATTATTAACTACGATGACTTACCCTTTCGTTGAGGCATTTAAATACCGCACTGACTTATTTCCCTTTGAGTATGTGAGACAGCATTTATCTTCTATCATTATTAGTATTCAAATTTTTGTATCCGGTTTATCTTTTAAAATTTGTCTATTGTCAACAAGATGTGCATATGGAATACTTAACTTTCTATTTTTACACTGCATCATAGACATAGATAAATGTCATCTATATATCCAGAGACATAGATAACGTCTTATCTATGTCTCTGATATCTCTGACTGCATTGAACTGTATTTAAGTATGGATTTGGTAAGGTTGTATTTGATGCCTTTTTTTTATATAAACATTGTATCTTATACTGGATAGGATAGAATTTCATACCTAATAGAGTTACGAAATCCATAAAACTCAATGATTCACAATTGCTGTTGATATCAATGGAACCAAACTACCAATCGAAGGGCTGAGGAACAAAGCGACCAAGCTGCGGACTGGGGGAAAAAGCGACCAAATCAAGGGACTTGTGAAAAAAGCCACCAATCAATACTGGGGACATAAGCCACCAATCAAAGACTGAGAAACGAAGCAATACATCGAAGGACTGCGGAACGAAGTGACCAATCGAGGGACTGAGGAAAGAAGTGACCAATCGAGGGATTGAGGAAAGAAGTGACCAATCGAGGGATTGAGAAAAGAAGTGACCAATCGAGGGATTGAGGAAAGAAGCGACCAATCGAGAGACTAACAAATGAAGCGACCAATCGAGAAAGAAGTGACCAATCGAGGGACTGCGGAACAAAATGACCAATCGAGGGATTGAGGAAAGAAGTAACCAATCGAGGGACTGCGGAACGAAGTGACTAATCGACGGATTGAGGAAAGAAGTGACCAATCGAGGGATTGCAGAACGAAGTGACCAATCGAGGGACTGTGGAACGAAGTGACTAATCGAGGGATTAAGGAAAGAAGTGACCAATCGAGAAACTGAGAAACGAAGCGACCAATCGAGAAACTGAGAAACGAAGCGACCAATCGAGGGATTAAGGACAAAAGTGACCAATCAAGAAACTGAGAAACGAAGCGACCAATTGAGGGACTGAGAAACGAAGTGACCAATCGATGGACTGAGAAACGAAGTGACAAATCGAGGGACTGAGAAACGAAGCGACCAATCGAGGGATTGAGGAAAGAAGTGACCAATCGAGGGAGTGAGAAACGAAGTGACAAATCAAGGGACTGAGAAACGAAGTGATCAATTGACGGTCTGAGAAACGAAGTGGCCAATCGAGAGACTGAGAAACGAAGCCACCAATCGAAGGACTGAGAAACGAAGCGACAAATCGAGAGACTGAGAAATGAAGCGACCAATCGAGAGACTGACAAACAAAGTGACCAATCGAGGGACTGAGAAACGAAGTGACCAATCGAGGGACTGAGAACGAATCCACCAATTGAGGGACTGAAAAACGAAGCGATAAATCGAGAGACTGAGAAACGAAATGACCAATCGAGAAACTGACAAACGAAGCGACCAATCAAGAAACTGAGAAACGAAGTGACCAATCGAGGGATTGAGGAAATAAGTGACCAATCGAGGGACTGAGAAACAAAGTGAAAAATCGAGGGACTGAGAAACGAAGCCACCAATCGAGAGACTGAGAAACGAAGCGACAAACCGACAGACTGAGGAATGAAGCGACCAATCGAGAAACTGAGAAACGATACGACCAATCGAGAAACTGAGAAACTAAGCGACCAATCGAGAAACTGAGAAACGAAGCGACCGATCGAGGGACTGGGAAACGAAGCGACCAATCTTTGGACTGTTGAACGAAGCGACCAATCTTTGGATTGTTGAACGAAGCGACAAATCGAGAGACTGAGGAATGAAGTGACCAATCGAGTGACTGACAAACGAAGCGACCAATCAAGGTACTGGGAAACGAAGCGACCAATCGAGAAACTGAGAAATGAAGTGACCGGACGAGGGACTGAGGACAGAAGTGACCAATCAAGGGACTGAGAAGCGAAGAAACCAATCGAGAGACTGAGGAACAAAGTGACTAATCAAGGGACTGAGAAACGAAGTGACCAATCGAGGGACTCGGAAACGAAGCCGTCAATCGAGAGACTGAGAAACGAAGCGACCAGTCGAGGGACTGAGGAAAGAAGCGACAAAAGACAGACTGAGGAATGACGTGACCAATCGACAGACTGACAAACGAAGCGACCAATCGACAGACTGACAAACGAAGCGACCAAACGACAGACTGACAAACGAAGCGACCAATTGAGAGAATCATGCGAAGCGACAAATCGTGGGAATAAGAAACGAAGCGACCAATCGAGGGACTGAGAAACGAAGATACCAATCGAGGGACTGCTGAGAAACGAAGCCACCAATCGAGGGACTGAGAAAAGAAGTGACCAATCGAGGGACTGAGGAAAGAAGCGACAAAAGACAGACTGAGGAATGAAGTGACCAATCGAGGGGCTGGGAAACAAAGTAAACAATCGAGGGGCTGAGGAAGAAAGTGAGAAATCGAGAGACTAAGAAACGAAGTGACCAGTCAAGGGGCTAACAAACAAAGTGACCAATTGAGGGTCTGAAAACGAAGCGACCAATCGAGGGACTGAGAAAAGAAGTGACCAATCGAGGGACTGAGGAAAGAAGTGACCAATCGAGAGATGAGAAACGAAGTGACCAATCGAGGGGCTGGGAAACAAAGTAAACAATCGAGGGGCTGAGGAAGAAAGTGAGAAATCGAGAGACTGAGAAACGAAGAGACCAGTCAAGGGGCTAACAAACAAAGTGACCAATTGTGGGTCTGAAAACGAAGTGACCAATCGAGGGACTGAGAAACGAAGTGACCAATCGAGGGACTGAGAAACGAAGTGACCAATCGAGTGACTGAGAAACGAAGTGACCAATCGAGGGACTGGGAAATGAAGCCACCAATCGCGGGACTGAGAAAGGAAGCTACCAATTTGGGACTGAGGAATGAAGCGACAAATCCAAAGACTAAGGAATGAAGTGTCCAATCGAAAGACTGAGAAACGAAGTGACCATTCGCGAGACTGACAAACGAAGCGACCAATCGAGGGACTGACAAACGAAGTGACCAATCGAGGGACTTGGAAACAAAGTGACCAATCGAGGGACTGAGGAAAGAAGTGACCAATCGAGAGACTGACAAACGAAGTGACCAATCGAGGGGCTGAGGAACGAAGTTAACAATCGAGGGACTGAGGAAAGAAGTGACAAATCGAGGGACTGTGGAAAGAAGTGACCAATCAAGGGGCTGAGAAACGAAGTGACCAATCGAGAGACTGAGAAACGAAGCGACCAATCGAGAAACTGAGAAACGAAGTGACCAATCAAGGGGATGAGAAACGAAGTGACCAATCGAGAGACTGAGAAACGAAGCGACCAATCGAGAAACTGAGAAACGAAGTGACCAACCGAGGGGCTGAGAAACGAAGAGACCAATCGAGAAACTAAGAAACGAAGTGACCAATCGAGGGACTGAGAAACGAAGTGACCAATCGAGGGACTGAGGAACGAAGCGACCAATCGAGAAACTGAGAAACGAAGTGACCAATCGAGGGACTGAGAAACGAAGTGACCAATCGAGGGACTGAGAAAGGAAGCGACCAATCGAGAAACTGAGAAACGAAGTGACCAACCGAGAGACTGAGAAATGAAGTGACCAATCGAGAAACTGAGAAACGAAGCGACCAATCGAGAAACTGAGAAACGAAGTGACCAACCGAGGGGCTGAGAAACGAAGTGACCAATCGAGAAACTGAGAAACGAAGTGACCAATCGAGGGGCTGAGAAACGAAGTGACCAATCGAGGAACTGAGGAACGAAGCGATCAATCGAGAAACTGAGAAACGAAGTGACCAACCGAGGGGCTGAGAAACGACATGACCAATCGAGGGGCTGAGAAACGAAGTGACCAATCGAGGAACTGAGGAACGAAGCGACCAATCGAGAAACTGAGAAACGAAGCGACCAATCGAGAAACTGAGAAACGAAGTGACCAATCGAGAAACTGAGAAATGAAGTGACCAATCGAGAAACTGAGGAACGAAGCGACCAGTCGAGGGACTGAGGAAAGAAGCAACAATAGACAGACTGAGGAATGAAGTGACCAATCAGGAGACTGGGGAACAAACATATCAATACCAGGACTGAGGAGTAAGCGTCAAGCTTAGGGAATCAAATATGAAATTACCAACTGAGGGAATAAGAGAAGCAGAGACTAACTGAGTGACCGAGCACAGTTGCCACCAACGGATGGACAAAAGCGACCAATTGAGGATTTAAACGAAGCTAAAAACTATCAACTAAGCTGTGAACTAAGTGACTGATGAGAATAGAAGCGACCAACTGAGAGACTACGAAATGAATGAATGAATGAATGAATGAATGAATGAATGAATGAATGAATGAATGAATGAATGAATGAATGAATGAATGAATGAATGAATGAATGAATTGAATGAATGAATGAATGAATGAATGAATGAATGAATGAATGAATGAATGAATGAATGAATGAATGAATGAATAAACGAATGAATGAATGAATGAATGAATGAATGAATGAATGAATGAATGAATGAATGAATGAATGAATGAATGAATGAATGAATGAATTAATGAATGAATGAAGAAATGAATGAATGAATGAATGAATGAATGAATGAATGAATGAATGAATGAATGAATGAATGAATGAATGAATGAATGAATGAATGAATGAATGAATGAAATAATGAATGAATGAATGAATGAATGAATGAATGAATGAATGAATGAATGAATGAATGAATGAATGAATGAATGAATGAATGTGAATGAATGAATGAATGAATGAATGAATGAATGAATGAATGAATGAATGAACGAATGAATGAATGAATGAATGAATGAATGAATGAATGAATGAATGAATGAATGAATGAATGAATGAATCAAGTAAGCAAGCAATCAAGCAATCAAGCAATCAAACAATCAAGCAATCAATCAATCAATCAATCAATCAATCAATCAATCAATTGTTGTTTTGGACAAGATCCTTGTATCGTTTGATCAATAAAGCCAGCATTCCGAGGTCGAGCCGACCCATCGACCAATTTGCCATCCCCATCAAAGGCCATTTAATCAGACCGTTTATACAGGGCTGTCCATTTAAATAGATTAAAGTCGTCTTTTGCAGCGCCACTATTGCAGATTAATTCAGTAATCTGCCCGCTAGAGGATATCGCTTTAAGCCGTCGAAATACCCTTACCCATACAACAGCACAAAGATGTGGACGAAATTATCCCTCTGATATTTCAAAAGACATTGAGGGAAGAGTAGCCATTGATCGTGCTGAAAGCACGAGCAATGGCTACGCTTCCCTCAATGACTCAAAACCCACATTGCTATTGACACTTGTTTGTAAAGGGAGTAACTATATATCCGTTACATGTATTGTCTCTAAATGGGTAATCGGCCATTTGAAATATCTGGTGCGGAAAGGGATTATAATCGGGCTACATGTCAACTGTGCGAGGCCTAATCACAGAGCGTCCTTAGTTACCGTGTAGTAGCCGTATACCGTTCTAATTGGTCGGGGTTAGGTCTAGCTCGGTAAAGCGCCCAATTGACGTTAAATATAATAGTTTCTTCTTCGTTTCGCAGGGAAAACGATAAATGATATATCTATATATACTCGAATAAAGTATTGATATCAAACAATTGTTTTAAAAAGAAAAGTGTGTGGATTGATTCGAAACCCCGGAGAGATTAATATTTCGTTTATCTACAGTATCTAGTGAATTATCGGAGATCTGAATAAGGTAGGTGATATCTAACGCTTTTTTTTTAAAGTATCGCTTTAAACAAAATGTTTTGTTTGTTTTGTTCTTTCAATGTTGTCTGGCCAAATCCAGTATGCCTAGATACACGTAGAGGTAGCCAAGTTAGAGCGGGTAGATTGTTTACACCCATTTCCTTATTTTGAGTATAGTCGGACTAGTCCATGTTATAAGCATCGATTGACGACATTTGTAAAAGACACAAACCAAAGAAATGACTATGTTTAAATATTTTCAGAAAGATACAAACACAATTGAAATGTCGCCTATGGCAAGAGACACTTCTACTTTTCGAAATGATTGGTTAAAGTGTGTGTTAAAGGTTATCTGTATATGGTAGTTGGCTTAACATAATGCCTCCCGTCTATGATATGAGTTATTTATCTATAGTTAAATTCGGTGTCAACAGATGTTAAGTTATATTACGACAGAAGCTCATCTATCCATCTGTGTTAGATATTAACAAAAGACATGGCTTGGAAAATGTGTATATCAAACTGCCACTCTAAAGGACCATACCACCCGTTACTCGGATGATTGAAGTTGTAACTATGTTATCTACGTCTGGATCATTCGGACCAATCCAGACGTAGAATGAAATACATACGTATGTTTCATTCAAATTATACCATCCCGTGTCTGTGGATTGAACTCTAGACAAGTTGGTCAAGAATTCTCGAGAGTAACAATTCGTTTGTCACCAATACATCATCAATGTGAATATTAAACGTTGAACTTTGTATTGTTACAAACTAGGTCGGGTTACAAAAGGTGATGAGTTCGCAGCCAATATATTTAGTCTAATGACGAAATGCAAGTGCACGTATATGAAACTACCTGTGATAGGTATCTATAAAAATCTAAGGCGTCAAAGTTTGAAAGATTACTAGATTCTCTAAATACTTCTAAATTGCAAACGATCTACAACATAAAGACACTCACATCTGAAACATAATCCAAAAATTTTAGACGCGGTTAACTTTAACATTGATTCTCTGATATAATTCTCGATACATCAAAATCGTTGCAATAATCGGATAATTTGCACAGCGTTAGCAAATCATTCGATTCCAAATTAAAAGTTTAAATGCTTCAATTGGTTTGAAGCAACCTGTGTTTGCGTCGAGTGACCGCCTAGTTTTCGAAGGTTATGAACCAGGCTACTAAATCGGGTCACACCAAAGGTCAACAGTAGCTAAGTTGATAACTTCACTTACTTGAAATCTATGGTTCCAATATCTAACGAAGTCACTGCGACATGATCTACTTGCCTTTCACATCAGAAAGATTTATATGTATGTCATGCATATGTGGGGAGAACAGTCATCGGTTTGGGACAGAAGCTTGTGAAGTTATTGTAAGGAAACATCGGGAACGTGTACACATTCAGTGATCGTTATTATATGACTGAAATATTGTTGAAAACGGCACCAAGCTATGCTTCTGCAAAGCCTTCATGGTACCCTGTGTGCTATGAGTAGTTTTGCGACAAACAAACTGGTCCTAGATTACAAATATAAAGTTCTGTTCAACGGGGTGATAACTGATACGTCGTTGAAAACGGCATTAAACATAAAAAAAGCAAATTCGTCTGTTAAGTGTGCAATATTGGGCTTCAATGGACGAATACAACCTCTCGCTTGATGTGAAATCGAAATTCTTTTTTCTTTAAAACTAGTCAGCCAGGTGTATTTGGGTCGTATTGACTCTGGTCGTATTAAAGTTTAATGTTGGGATTTAAATTTCGAGTTTATCGTCGAAATATTGGGGTATTCTTTTTATCAATTTGTGATCCTTATACCAGACAAGAATATCTATCTATGTCTGGCCCTTATTATGAAGAATTTGTGAGACGGAAGTTTAAATGACTGAAAACGTGATTGTAATTCTCCGAGAGGGTCGAAAATGGTGTTGAAAAGCTGATACACTGTTCCACTGAGCATTTTTCTACTTCTGGCATAACATTTTCACCTTCGGTTTACAGCAGAGACCTAAAATTTTAATTGTAGAGGGATGCGAGGCTGAACAGAACCAGTATTGATGTCAATTCACGAAAATAGACTAAACTGTGCGACCATGTTTCTTTGTTTGGTTAAAACAATGTATTTGGATGTGGTGTCACTTTATAGTGAATATTCAACACTAGAAAAGGGACTAAGCAATCAATATATCTTAACAGATACGCATCTGATGCATTTGGGTTTGTTGATTGTTGTTGAAAAGGGTCTAAACGAATTGGATATGTATGACGGATTAGCCTTGTCCTCATTAGTTCTACCGAACTTAAATTATAATCGAACATTATTCTGAAACACATATATTATTTGTTTTTAAAGAGCAGTTTCTCGTCGTATCGTAATAGCCTGTACCCAATGAGAACAAGAGTTATGTTCTTATTCCAATTTAGACGTCCGGTGTTGTTATTTTTTCATTATATTTGAACCAGTTACATAATTCCAAATGGGGTGATCGGGTCGATGGATCGATATGAAGTAAGAATGGGTGGTTAATGAAGATAACAATATGCACAATTAATCATTTTAACTAAATCTGACAACATTTAGTTTATTTGTAGCAGGCGATACTTGATTGCATAGTGTTTAATTAAGATTGCGTTCGTTAGAAACAAATCCTGCGTATGACACAACTATTGTGATTTATATATAAATCCTGCAGTGTATGGGAATATATTCTGAATGTCCGCTATGAAAGAATTGTGAGAAACGGGGGATGTGCTCACGATGAGCGATTTCTTATGTTTTACAATGATTTCTACCCAACATCATACGTACAGTAACATTATCATACTTTTTAGCTGTAATCTTAAATTTCTTCCATTTATGTGATCAGTCACAACAAAAAAATAACTTTTGAGAAATGAGTTATCTTAAAAGTGTAAGTGAATATGTCTACCCCTACCCAACTTGATACATACATGTACATTCTGTCCATTTGAAATGTACAGCTATCGTTTATCCGATCGAACGTGGGACAAACGGTTCAATAAAAATATCTGCCATTGTCTATTCAATTTGTCCTCGACAGCATAATAAACGCTGTGAGAACGCTTAGTTCGTGAATAAACTCAGATCATCAATTATTTATACGAGGGCCATGCTCGCGATAGATTATTTTAAATTAGGATTGATTCTATTAGAGTTTTAGCATCGAAGAGGCCAACGCTTTGTTTTAGATACACGTCTGACTTGTTCGATATGTATATCTTAGTCGCTTTTGATTTTGAGAACTTATGTGTTTCCCAAACCTTAATCCTTATAGTGCTGGATCCGAATTCATGCTTATGCAAACAGGTTAGATCCAGACCAGCCGCCAAGTGAATTAGAGGCTGACCTATGATCTAACCTGTTTGCTACTCTGAGTATCTTTCATTAACTAAATTAAGAAGATATTTAAGATATTGGAAAGCAGAAGATACAAATATCTATTTTTAGAAAATTACCCAGTATTATAAGAGTTTACACATGTTGCAACGACCTTTAAGTTATCTTCATAGCGGCTTTAGTGTAATAGATGTTATGCCTCGCGAAAGACACCTGAATATGTGTAAGGTCACCGAGATATACCGGAACACATGTATACCGAAATACATATCAATCGGTATTAGCTTTAAACTATCTGATACCTGCCCACACCTTGGATTATCCCCAACCGCCGACCCTTTAAGTGAACAAGATCGTGTTGTTGGTTATATAAAAAGATGTTCCCATATGATATCTTATAAATGGGCCAAGTTGAAAGCAGCAACAGGCGATAACTTAAAAGCAAGGAAATAAGATATTGGGGTGAAACCTTCGTTACAGAAGTAGTAATTACTCTTTAGAAGCCATGTGCCTTTTTGTTGCGAAGGTTTCTAATATCGATGATAGAAATACCGACTGACTCAAACTAAACTCGAAACCAAGCGACAATAATTTTTGTTTGTGGGTACGCTTATGAGAAACTTTATCCTTTGTCAGCACTCGTTTCGTGTGCTGCTTACTGGAACGTGTTAGGATGAGCTGATAGGAGAGAAAGAGCTAAACTGGCCCGTTTTATCATATCGCAGCTTATTTTACAATAGGATTTGGTCGGATTACATACATGTATGTATATGTGTATTGGTGTTACTCGTTCTTTTCTGAGATCTTTGCTTAAACCGAAGAAAATAGTATAGCCATAAAGGCTTCGTTTGGTAAAACTCCAGACTACAGTGATGTCTCGTTAATCCGAACATGTCCGTTTCCAACAAAATGTCCGGTTTACCGAATAATCCGGACTAATGAAGCAGAGCATGTTCTTATACACATTAAGACATAAACAGTCTGTATGCACGTGTATATTTCTAACCCTTTAGCAAACGCCAAATTGTCGACCGTCCCAAATTGAAAGAGTTTGCAGACGACATATCAAAACGTGATGAAATTCAAAGATAATCTTCTGAAATGGCAGAAACCATTGTGAGAAAGAGAAATTGCTCGTCACGAGCAATTTCTCCTTTACCCACAATGTTTTCAAAAGTCGTCTGCAACAGACTGGTCAAATAATTGTGTTCCCTTACAATTTCGTTCGGATTGCGAGACATCCGGATAACGGGGTCCGGATAAACGAGGCCTCACTGTATATCTCTATAACGTTACGACAGGGGAAATAGTTACAGCTCAAAGATTGATTGTTGGTTTTGCACCCAGGCTGCGTTGGTGTTTTGTGAATGGGCATCGGGATATAAGTGAAATCACAAAAAAAGTATTACGTTATTCCTTACCATATGTAACGTCTTTTAAATATCTCCTGCAGAAAACTTTTTTATATATATGGGTTTTACATCACATCAACATTATTTCAGTTATGTAGCGATGCCCGACTCTTAATGATGGGGGAAGACCCCATACTCAGCTGCCCACAAGAACTGGTCAAGGCGGGTAGAACCAACGGCATTCCGTAAGTCTGTCGGGAGACTGCCGCTGCAGAAGACATAAGAAACTAACATGGCAACATTAGAACTTGCTTGTTTTAAGACTCTAAAGTCCATTGTGACGAAAGGAGAAATTTCCCTAGACGAGCAATTACTCATTTTATCACTCTGATATTAGATGTTGCAAGATCTTAACTTTAGATACACACACCCACCCACGTTATTTCAATCGATTGCTGGTGCTTTTAAGTTCTATTGTAGAAATGTTACCAACGGCGTCACAGTTACAGTACATCATTACAAGTAATCTTTTAGCTTTCAATCCAATCAAATCTTGAAACTGTTAGATTTGTCGCCTTTTAATGTTCATTTTATTGTGTTTGAGAAATAGATTTGGTTGAACTCATTTGCCAATGTGTAATTTTATGAGAAAATCAATTTGATTCAGTAATGAAATCTTTTCAAAGTTTCTTGTTACATAGAATGAACAACTCTATAGAAAACACAATTTATATGGTCAAATACAATGAACATAAGCAGCTACAATGACACGATGAGCAACAACGCTTCATGGGTAGAGTTCCGGCCTCTATTACAAAAGGTTCCGGGTGCGATCCTGTTAGCTGCGAGATGCAAATACCGGAACCAACCAACACACTCGTGCGAGTACTGGCAATGTTTCCAGGAAGCAGTCATCGAAAAAGAATTAATAAGCTCCAAGTTTCCGTTGCGGTCGATAAAAATAAACACGTTTGAAATAAAGTTTATGAATGAAAATAACAGTTCATATAGAGGACGGATGCAAATATAAATATTTCAACGAACAAATTTATATGGGCTTACGTACCTATTTAAATGGGTTATACATCGCGTGAACAGCACTCAAGTTATATGTTGCGATGCCCGACTCCATAAGATGGAGGAAGACCCCCATAATATACTGCCCATAAAGGCTGGTCAAATCGGGTAGAACCATCGACATTCCGTAAGTTAACCGGGCGACAGTCTTTTTTGAAAATTAAGATGCCGTCAACGGGAATTGATCCCATGCGGACTTGTGATTTTACGCTCTGTACTCTAACCACTAGGCCACGGAGGTTCTTATGAAGGAAAGAGTAGAACCGTTCAAACTAGCGTTAAGGGATTTTAGATATGCGGCTAGATATGGCGGGGATTATCCGCGTTCTATTGTTACTCGGATATATGACCGACTATTGTCATTTTAACTCGGTTCTACATTTGTCATGTATATATTTAATCGTATTGATTAACTCATTGTTATGCATGTACAAATGGTTTTCGTCTGTCAACTGTGTAGTCCATATATGTAAACTGACTATCAAACCTATTACACATCGCCATTTGACTCACATCTGAGTTAGTTGCTAGCGAGTCACTCTTGCAATACGGGAATCCTGTGTTCGAAACCCCGACCCCGCCGATTTTGTGATTTGGTTCATCTTTAACCACATAACGAAATGCTTACTATTGGGGAAAAATCAGTCAGCGGCTAGAAACTGATATCACCCAACACTGGTAAAGAATAATAGAAACAATAAGAGGTATACTGTCCAACGTTATGTGATTGAAAAGACAAAAAGTGTTGAAACGACGTAAAACTCAAATCAATACTCAAAACATTGACTTTAAAAACTTATGGGATGGTCCCATAAAGTAATAAAAACTTCTGAAATCGGATTGCCTTTTTAACTCGTTTCCATGCTGTCTATACTTCATCCAATTGGATAAGTCATTTCGTAGCCCGTATATATAAACTAATATTTCTTACCCCGGACTTTCAATACGGGGTCATAAGTTGGAGACCCTGACTCGTCCATTGGTATTTCGAACGTATGACTAGGCCTATGTGACACTGCCCATTTGCCTCACTCAGAATATATGGTATGCACTTTTTGTAACGACGTGTGTTATATTTCTGAAGTACCATATAGATGGTGTAAACCCCATCTTACCAATCTCTAGTATATACGTATATCTTAAACTGTGTAATTACAGTAACAAGCGTCAGAATTTGTTTTAATTCTAAGTTCTTAGCAGGCGACTCTTACTTAACCCAATTTAGATGACGATCAATTTAGCGACGAACCAAACGTGTCATTATAAACTATTCGCGTGGATTTCGTAATTCATAAATATAATGGCTGGCTAAGTTATTCCTATACTAAATGGAACATCATTTCGAATATTGGCAGTCAAGAAGCCGTAGTTATCTTCTATTTTTATCATTTCAGAAATTGCATTGATTCTGTTTTTTATTGTTGAAAAGAGGACGGAAATGTCCATGCCCGTCCGGAGCCCTAAGCCCATACAGCTCTACCAACGATGTTTGCATAAGAATCGAGGCCTCTTTCTGCAAATCGATTGGACCGCTATAGTTGTTTTGTCGTCCTTCAAATTTAAATACACAATTAAATCGTCAAATAACACAACTATTTGATAAGCGACAGACCGCATGCATAATTCATTCCAATTAACGTTTTAAGTTACAGAATTGCATTGGGACAGGCAAATGGACATGCGACCCTTCTGTGTTTTCGGTTGCACTTAACTCCTTAAATGAGACTCACATTGAACATTTCGTTCGTGAAAACTTTCCTCGAGTTTCGATATCATATAACCTGGTGCATGTCTACTTCTTTAGGAGCATATAGTGTTCATTCGTCTCACCGCTGATCAAGTATGCTCATGTGGGAAAGCAGTCAGTGGCTTGAAAAGTATATTGTCCAACACTGGTGAGCAACTATCGGATATATTCTTATAGGTGCTATATCACTAAGGTCTTGTTAAAACCTGCTTAAAACACAATTTGAATTCTTACATAATTGATATAGAGGATGATTCTGTTAACCCTTTCCCAAATAACAAATTTTCGACTGACCCAAATTGAAGGAATTTCCAGACGACATTTCAAAATGTGTTGAAATTGGAAAATAATCTTCTGATAGGGCAGAAAACATTATGGGTAAAGGAAAAATTGCTCTTCACGATTTTTTTAGGTTGATGGGGGAATTCGTCGGTATATAGGCAATTGAGCATATTGGGAAACACAAGGCATGCACTTTGGTCGATGACATTGCTATGGTTAGACATACCCGACAATGATATGTCACACCAACGGACAGTCGATCGCTTATGCCATTCCTTCACATTCGGTTATGTAGTTTTGTCATAACCCTTATTGTGTTGGAACCGACGTCATGCTTATGCAAACAGGTTCGATCCAGGCCAGCCGCCAAGTAAATTGGTGGCTGACCTGTGATCTCACCTGTTTGCTACATTGGGTATCTTTCCTCACTAGAATTAAGCAGATTCAAAATATTTTTTTCTGAAAATTGCCCTGCTTACTAAGGGTTAAATATACAGACGCACTACTAATAAGTTTCGTCTAACCTAACTTGGGTGATCCAAGTTGCAATTCAAGAATGAAAAAAAAAATACGTCTAGATATGTTCATACATTGTATTTGAATAAAATGAAACATTGGATCCAATTCGTTATCTTGGCATGGGTGTCGGGTGACGGGTGTCGAACACTGAGTGACAAATCGCCCGCGTATCGTGTAAGGTAAACAGGAGATCTATCTAAACTAAAGTATGATAACGCACGTTTTGTAGCACGAACCATGGTATTTGTGGTAGCCAACTGGCCGATCCGAATCGATCCGTTCGGTGTGCGCCTGCATGAGAAAGTAAAGGGGACGTTCCAAAATTGGTTCACTGGTATGGATTTTACTAAGAAAGTGTTGATATGTGTCCCCTTAAATGTACCAGAATCATTCTTTTCTTTCTTTCATAAACTACCCCTCATGTTTTATGATGTGGTAGGAATGAGCTTTGGAAATGATTCAAGCAATACTTAATTTAAAAGCTATCTCTTATTCTTATATTGTCAGTTAACCCTCATAGTGCTGGAACCGACTTCATGACTATCCAAACAGATAAGATCAAAGTCAGACGCCAAGTAAATAGGAGACTGGCCTGTGATTTAACCTGTTTGCTACTATGAGCATTTTTCCTCGTCAAAATTAAGTAAATGTGAAAGGCTTTGGAAAGGAGATGACACATCAATTTATTAAAAGATACCCATCATTCTAAGGGTTTAACAATTTACTGACGTGAAATCTACCAGACATAAAGCATGACCCATTGCCTACAGGTTGTTTCAAATCACCAAAATACTTTTCCATAAGGTCCATACGAAAAATGCAAAAGAGAAATGCATAGCATGTACCCTTTTCTAAACAATGCTTTGTCACGTATCCACCATGGAATATTTGCGATTGCGTGCTAAATCAGCTAAATCAACAGACCAACAAATGAGAATCTTAAGACAGACCCACGCGTGTATCTTGATTAAGACAAGCGCACCTGCATAGTGCATGTACATACAAACCGTACATTTGAATTATTGCTATTTACAAGTACTTGTCAAGGTTTCAATCCTTTGCTTGGCACATTATGTAGATATGTATTTATATCAGCATGGTTCTTTTTTCATTTGAACACGATTTTTCTTAACAATTCGGTTGTGAAAAAATATAACATTTTACATTTGTCTATTGCTACAACGGAAATTCTTACTTATAAGGGAAAGTTCAATAGAAAGGCCTGCAAAGAAATCCCTTTTACCTTTGTGAGAATTTTTGTCTTATCCATATTTGATTGAAATTAAAATCAACAACATCAGTGAATTATGAGGAACACCATTTCCTTTTGACACTAGAGTACATGCACATTGCATCTAATGCTTTACATGGGAAAATTCTAATATCTTCACAGTAGTTTTTTACACATTTTTCATATTGTAAAATAGGTAACACTCCGGTCAAATTACTTTAATACTTCAACAAAGGTTTATACCGTCTCTTATTCACTCAAACTGGGTTAGTATGGAAGAATAGTCTGTGGTTTGAATATGTTAACCCCTAGAATGCTGGATTTTTTGTGTCGTCTACTATCCAAAACCTAAATATCTGCCTGATATTAGTGATGATAGGTAACCAGAGCCGTAAACATGTTAGATAACAGACCAGCCCTGATCTTACCTGTTTGCATAAGCATGAAGTCGGTTACAGCACTATAAGGGATGATTGTTTAGTTCCAGTGAAATACCAAGGGTAGAACAGATGCACACTTACGCTTAGTCCGAACGATCCAGACGTGGGTATTTCATTCTACACACAGTTACAGCTTGGATCATCCGAGTTAACTAATACTCGTAATTGAACTAAATACAGTTGAAAACGGATGAAATACCAACCTATTTGTGGTTAGAGCAATTGTCTCATTTCTACATTGCGCTGAAAGATAATAATCAGTTGCCAATAAAGAACTATATTTCTTCTATGTTATGGCAAAGTTTAACAAATCCTTGCTGTGAAATACGCATATGCAACTTTTTAATTCCATGATAGATTGCAGTTAGCCGTGAACAAACACATATTATCGGAACTTTGTTTGCTTTGGCATTTAAAGATACGTTTAATAAATGCCGTTTGAATACCCTTGTTGATTGAAAAGACGTGTGTCGTTCGTCTACAATATGAAGGATTTGAAAATTTCTATACAAGAACATGCATATCAAGCGAAGAAATGGTAGGTAAGGATTCCGAAAAAAGAAATTACTCTTTCTATTGGAAATTTCTTCCTTAAACACAAATATTTCTCAAGCTGTCCATTTTGACGGTGTTACTGTAACTATTTTCAAACAATATGCGAGCTATGTCGGACACTGGTCAATGGGTAGAGCCTAGGCCTCGGGACATGAGGGATGTTTGTTCGAATCCCGTTAATAGCGGTTTCCGACTAGCGCCCATTCATAAATCAAATTTTGGCGCGAGTACAATTAACAATTCCATAACGGACATTTGTCATCACCATAAACGTTAACGCCAGGGCGTACGATGACTTGACGATGGGTCTCGAACGATAAACTATGACTACTGTGTCCCGTGTTGTGTGTACATGTGGAAGCGGATAAGGAGAAATGCAAATATTGACCGAGCCCTTATAGACCATAAAGAACACTCGGTGTTTTGAGATCGAACTAGGGATTATTGCTGTTCGCATTCCACACAAGGTAGCAGACTATTTCGATGACTTGCAGATAGCCATGATTGTGATCGATGGAAAATTGAATTCTGATTGCAGTGTATATTTCTTTACAATACATTAAGGAAAGCGACGGAAATCCGTTGAAGCGATTTAAAAAACGTTAGGTTCCTTAACATGGCGTCAACCGTTTATACCCATTTTCCTCCGATGGTTGGCTTATCTTACATAAAGGAAGATCTCCTTCTCCTCCTTCTTCTTCTCCTCCTTCTCCTCCTCCTCCTCTGTCCCCCTCTTCCTCCTTCTCCTCCTCCTTCTCCTCTTCCTCATTCTCCTCCTCCTTCTCCTCTTCCTCCTCCTTCTTCTTCTCTTCCTTCCAATCATCCCACTCCTCTCCCTTCTTCCCTCCTTCTTCTCATATTGTCCTCCCCCTTCTCGTCCTCTTCCTCCTCCCCCTCCCTCTCCGCCTCCTTCTTCTCCGCCTTTCCCTCCTCTTCCTCATCTTCCTCTTTCGATTCTTCCTTCTCTGTCTTCTTCCAATTCTTTGCTCTTCTTTTTCGCAATCTTCCTCTTCATCATCTTTATTACTCATTCGCCTCCGTCGTGTTTCCTCCTGCTCATGAAAGTTTTAAGAACATTAAAAAAAGAAATGTCGATTTCTTTACTAAAAGCAAAGAAATTATTATATAATCAATATATCAAATGCGACCTTTTCATATTTAAAGAAAGTGATTTGTTATATGAATAGAAAGGAAACCCCTTTTACGTGATATTTCCTTTTCAATGAAAAGGAAAAACGATTTCGCTAATCTTTCGCTATCAAAGCACATACTCGTCTTTATTAATATCTTTTGACAAATATTGACAAACTCTATGACCGGGATGTATTTGATTCTTTTGCAAGCAATCGTGAACTTATTGAAAAGTTGGTTTGATTTATTTGGTTTATTCATCAGGGTAAAATGACATTTGCTTTAGCGTACCAACTCTGACGTTTCGCTCCGTTGTATTTCAGGAACGATTGCTTATTCAACTCCGCAACATGAGAAATTGAGATTAGTCCAAATTGAAAGAAACATCAGCTATCAAAATAGCATGAAGAAAACCAATTTCCTTAACCCTTTACCAAACTTTACCAAACCAAATATTCGGCAGTCCCAAATTGCAAGTGTTTGCAGACAACATTTAAAAAGGTGATGAAATTGAACAAAATATCTTCTGAAAGGGCAGAAAAATTTGTGGGAAAATGAGGAACTGCTCGTTTTTTTATATATATATAAATACAGTGCACAAGGCTCTAGATTCTTCAGGTCGAACGTAATTTTCTTCCAAAGACTACTTTTCAGGAAGTATCATTCAACAGTACTACTGTTTTAAGGTTTAGAAAAATATCATGTTTTAACTTTCAAATTGCCTCACATCTGTGAATAAGCCAATTTAAGCACACCCTATATATTCCAGTTCAACCAGTCTATTTGGTTAACACTGGATAGAGTTTGTGCCATGCACCAATCTTTCTAGAGGAGGGTCGAACCATTACCGACCCATTTGTAAGAGCAATAGAAATGTATTTGACAGTTTGTCAAAGGAACGCCCAACGTGCTTTGAATACCCATTAAAATGTATACATTCTGTATGAAAGGGTATAGTTATAGAAGTATAGACTGAAATATACATTTATACATCTATACAGTCTGAATTCACTCGTACAAAAGCAGGATTTAAATTTCCTAAGAGTGTCACATGAAAATTCCGTAACTTATTGAAAATGTCACGGATATACATTTTTAACACTCCTGTTAATTTGACTCAAGATCAGATTTCAATTAAAGAATGATTTCCTCTAAACAAGCCTTTTTTGTCTTACATCAGCTTTTCGAGAAATTTCCACGAAAGGCTGCTTCAAAAAGTCTATAAAAGTCCTATACTAACGTAAATCAATGTAATAGAGAATAGATGGTTGGTGTCGTGAATCGGAAATGTTATCGGGCAAGGCATAGGAATATCATCCGGTGAGCCGAAGGCGAAACGGATAATATTCCTATGCCGTGCCCGATAACTTTTCCTATTCAAAAACACCAACCATCTATTCCATTTATCTATTCCATTTATCCTGTTACCCTTATGAATACTTTTAAACAAACAAAATGAAAATAAAACACGTGAAAAAAGTAGAAAATGATGTAATCATGACGTCATGTACCATGGCGTTCTTATGACGTCATGATTTGTCACGCGGATACGTTATATGGTTAGTGCCGGATATCAAAAATGTTATATGACACCTAGTTATCGGTCCCAAAATGGCACTATTGACAGGATAAAATGAATTATCTGTATTATTAGGGTACAGTAGTACACGACAAAGCTTCAGCATGTTGTTCTCATTCGTCACTAAAACGTCGCGGTTTATTAATTGATTGAGAGAAGAACACTCAACCGAAATAAAACAAAACGCGTATGAATGAATTGTGTTATCTAGCGCGCAACATTAAACCCTTTCCCAAACAATAACGATTCTTGACCACTGTGTTGCAGACGACTTTAGAAAACATTAAGGGAAAAGGAAAAACTGCTCGTGACGAGCAATTTTTCCTTTTCCAACAATGTTTTCTGGCCTATCAGAAGATTATTTTCCAATTTCATCACATTTTGAAGTGTCGTCTGCAAACTCTTTGAATTCCGGACCTTCGAAAATTTGTTGTTTGGGAAAGGGTTAACACACTTGAAAGAGTAAATATATTGGATACTGCTATCATACTGCTCTATTTGTCAATTTCCTGTCTAAGAAATTTGTATTGGAACTAGGTCCAAGTTTGATCCTTATTTCTAACAATTTCTTTGTTTTGAGGTAACAACGACCGATTCGATTAAAGACGATAAGAAATACATGAAAAGGGACACGGCATGCAAATAAGCATTGTGGATAAATAAGAATATGTTTACGAATACAAAGTCTAACTGTCCTATGTTGAATGGTACCAGTAAACTTGTGTATGTAGGGGAGGCGTTTGGTTCTTTACTACATATCAATTGACATAGTCAAACTTAAACAAAAATACTTAAAAAAAACTTCTGTTAGAAAAGAAGAACTATTCATCATTGTTTTCCTTTTGTAACAGCGGTGGACTGACACTATCACAAAAACATGTCCTCTTTCAAAGACTTATTTTCTTGCAATTGTTTGGATTTGTCACAATCTAGCCTAGAAAACTTCCTTTCTATGTCGTTGACGCTGTTGGGTGTAGTTTTGATGTTGTCAGTCACGTGATCGTACTTGCTGCTTAGAGAACTTCTTCTGGTTTCTGAATCCCCTAAGTTCAAGTATATTATTCAAATTGTTCATTGTCGTCTGTTATGTCCTTCCAATTTGGTCCTGTCACAAATAAGTAATAACCCAAAATGAAGGAAATGGCTAAAACCGGATCGAAGCCCGGCTGGGGTCCGTCTAATGATGCGTGAACCTCTACATGCTTTTATTGAAACACACTTACAAACCCGTATTGTGTGCAGTAACGTGATTAAAAAATCAGCGTCGCACGAAAACGATCACTCAAGCGTCTGTAAAGCATCCTGGGCCCAAATTAGTTCGAATGATCCAGACGTAGATAGGTTAGGTAGACAGTTACAATTTTGACCATCCGAGTTTGGTCCTCATCGGAACTCTGTGGCTTATATCGGCAGGCCGGGTCAGTGTGGCTGGCACACGGCACCGAGGGATATTGTTTCCCAAGTCAGTGTTCTCGAAAAATTAGGACTTCGTACTTAAATATTAATCCTCATTTTTACTTACTGAACCGTGTTCTTGACGTCTCTTTTTGGGGCATGTATTACCTTTAGAGACAGGGTTTAGGTTGACCCGAAATCATTTCTTAGACTGAAATTTGAGCAAAACATTGAGTTACGACGTAATTCCTAGATCACCACTTAACTTCGATACTTAAAGTTATACTTACAGTCGAACCAGACTTTCAAGTTTAAGCAAGATGTTATACTTTTCTACATATCGTACATTTCGGGAACAGAGGTCATGATCTCTGATCAGGCTGAACCTACCTCGCTGTCTAATCAGGGACGATATGGGCGGTCTTATTTGCAAATATGAAATTGGGGTTATAGGCGGAAGCTTGCTTGAATAACGAAACGGTTACTAAAATGATAAAAAATTGTTACCTTAGATTGGAATGCGATACTTACAGTCGAACCAGACTTTCAAGTTAAAGCAAGATGTTATACTTTCCTACATATCGTACATTTCGGGAACAGAGGTCCTGATCTCCGATGAATGATCTGCACTGGTACGGGTCGATTCTGTAATGGTATTTGTTTCAATGGACGTTTTCGCATGACAATATCCGTCCTATAATGGAATCCATTGAGAGGCCTCTTTTACTGGAGAAGATCTCGGGCAAAATATCTGTTAAAAACTGGTACGGAACATCGTCAGAAATATAACCCTAAATCATAATGTGCGCCTTGCATAGACTGCTCAGTGTTAACACTTTCTTTTTTACGTTTTCAATGTAGGCAGTCTTCTTTCCGAATTATACTTTCCACCTATTCTCTAAACTTTCATGCCCATTTATAGAAACTGACTGACTAGTCGTGGTATTTTACGTACATGCATAAAGACGGCCTTTTCCCGAACCACGCTCTATTTGAATATCGATTACTGGCCGTTTCGATTGTTCGACTCGAGTATATGCGCTGTTAGATTGCTATTTATTTAATCAATTTCAATAATTTTTCAACAACGAATGGGTTCGCACCAATAACGGCAATCCATTGACGTTTTTGTTGCGGTAACTAGTGTAAACAGACATTATTGTTTTTTAACATTAAATTACGATATATTCCCTTGAAATTCGATCCAACTGTACACATGTATTTGAGAACAACCCATTTGACCAGTTGAAAGAATGGTTGGTTAGGGTGTATGTTGTCCGTTAGGTAAATGTATTCATTAATTGATTTGGTGACTGATAGATTATTTGATTGGTTGATTTACTTCTGATTTTCTTCTTATTTACTTCTAAAATACTTAATGATTTACTTTTGTTCTGCACCAACATATAGTTAGAATAAATAACTTTTCATGTACTGCTGAAGAGTGGTCGGTAAAAACAAGATTAGCTGCATGTTAATGCCAATCTATCTATATGGTTATATACAAGTACAGCATGCGATTGAAATAAGTACTACATAACAGCAAGGTTTCTAGATATAGAAACGTGAACATGTTTGATGATTATGTGTTTCTGTTAACTTTTGGTGCACGGTTTTTAACGTCGAAGTCGCCATTTGCATTCCTGGCGAATGTCATATGTTTACTTAATATTAATCACTTATAGTGCTGGAACAGACTTCATGCTTATGCAAACGGATTGGATCAAGGCCAGCCGCCAAGTAAATTGGCGGCTGGCCAGTGATCTTACATGTTTGCTACTCTAAGAATGTTTTTCTGAATGAAATAAAGGAAATATTTGAGGTTTGAGGAAGCAGACGCCCCAAAAATCTATTTTTAGCAAATTACCCAGCATTCATAGGGTTAAGAATGGGAAGGGTTGAAGTTTAGGGAACTACTTTGAATGTTTGCATTGCAGCCGTAACCACGTGGCAAACCGGAGACAACAGTAGAATGGCTTTTGATATTGACTTTTTCCAAAATTAAATAGAAATTAGATCAATATGTATTTTTCTACATTAACTCTCTGTTTAAATACGTAGCAAAAGGTAAAGAAAAAGGTAATACTGCGTCAACTTTTTTCCCGTACTCTGTATTTCGCAACTATTTGCATTAACGTCAGTTAGTATGAAAAATATATAAACGAAAAAAGTATGAAAACCAGGCGCAATAGAAAATTACACAAACAGATAGTAAAATCCTATGTTATGCATGGGACTTTTTTGAAGCGGTCTTTAAAAGTTGTCTTTTAAAGAAAAAAATCCAGATAAAAAAAAGGTTGAAAACATATACTATTCGAACGGGTATTATCAATGTATATATCCCAAAATAGCCATTGAAATATTCGACATTTAATTAATTGCTGTGTTTAAATAGCACATTTATTACCCCAAACACAATCGTATCTGTAATATCTAAACATGTGCGAGGGTATATTGACTCAGCACGCTACCGGGTGTACCCTTTTCAGCAGAGAAGTTAATACTCAATGCTGAGAGTCTAGCATTAGAGCAATCTCGTGACGACAAATCTCCACCCCTTCCAAACAACGAAATGAATAACAATATGAACAAGTCAAACTCTTCTTACTGATTCACCAAAGAAAATGATACTAGTCGTTCACTTTCGTATAAAATACTATCAATGTTTATCAGTTTATACTGACGCAATCAGTTTTCTTTGGTTGGTTAGTAAAACACTACTGTTAGACCTAAACCTTTTCCTTGATGATAGTGTTAATTTAGATCAGTAAAAGAACAGAACAGAATATTGGTGTAACTACCTGTGTATTCTATAATGTAGTTTAAATGTATTTTTAAAATAACATTCGTTCTTGCAAAGGGAGTATACATTTGTATACAGTGTACTATCAGTTGCAGACCTAAGGGAATTTGAGAATGATACTTTTCGAATGAGACTTCTTTAAACAAACACGATCACACTTTTGACCGATGTCTGATGTTATCTTCCAAATATCACTGTGAAAAGGACTTGTCCTTAAACAAGATTCAAATGCTTATATGAGGTAATTTGTTAAATGTGATAAATTACTGTGCGGCATACGCATTATGGATTGTGTTTATTCTAAAAAGAATGTGACAAGTTGAATTAGACCGTCGTCATACCATAGAAAACATGCAAAAATAAAATTGATTGTACTTGGAATATGGAGCCTTTTTAACACGTTTCTTTTCCTCAAAACCGTACACAGATCGTTCTATAGTGATTAGTGTGAAATAAATATCCACTATGAGTAATCCCTTTAAATATCAAGAGCCTAAGTTTAAAGTAAAGGGGAAATGCAAAACTAACCAATAAAGCAAGAAGAAAAAACACGACGTAAGCTGTGATGTTGCATAATATGAAAAAGGCAAAGATCAATGTTTGCATTTAACGCGCCTTTTTACGATCAATTACTTCAAGTATGTGATTTACATTATCCCGATGCCCCATTGATAACGCTGTACCGGTCTATTGTAGAGAGTTGAATTTGAGCACATGCAATGGTTCCATAGCTTTTTTGAAGCATCTCTACAAACTTCGTTAGCGATTGCGTGTCCGAAATGTGGTTGAACCAGTTACACGTGTATACCTCATTAAAACAGAATGTTTCGTAATAAAGAAATATTGATTTCAATCCGTTTTCTCATATTTAAATAAGAATACAAATACAACTGCGAATGAGCGCGTTTAAAACAGTGTGCTATTGCCTAAAGCCAGTTTCCTATTCCTTTTGTTAAAGCTGACTGTTCACAGATGGGAGGGAAAATTTAAAATCAAAACCTTATTTCTTTAAAACTGTATTGATGTATGGTACGCACTTCATATTTGCTATTGAACGCGAAATTAGTTTTCATGACAGTATTGACAGACTTCATATAGACTGTTAATACGAATTTAGATCCAAAGGCGTTGTAACGATTTTGAGATATATCACATAAAAAAACTGTACGAGCCTAGAAATATTCACGCTCCTTGGATTAATAATTCTTTCAATAACTACGTTTGAGTGTTTATCATACAACACACAAACTGTACTGTTTCAACACAAAATTATATTTCCTATTCAAATATGCTCATCTGCGAACAAACATCTTTAAAACCGCCACCATTGGATAAAGTTATCATCAATATCATGCTTTCAATAGGCTTTCATTTCGAGCAGTTTCTCACACAATTCCCCCGTTAGCCATGCATCATTTTCCCCAAAGTCTGATCTTCACGGGTATATTCTCCAATTCCGCAAAATGTCGCCTTTAGCTTCGTCAAAGTTAAGCGTTAAAACTAATATATAGAATACGTGGGCCGGGCTCTTGACCTTCCTTTGGGCAAGGCTGCGTATTTCTTTCCTCTGCTTAGATATAGTCGAGTGGATTGATAATGTTTAGAGAAACTCTCAAATCCTACCGGAGACATTTATCATATATCAAAGCCCTCAAACATTTAGTGCCCTTTATCATACAAACGACATTTTCTAACTGTATTTCCGATATGTAAAACATTTGTGCATTCAAAACATTCAATGGCTACCTATATTGAAATTACTCATGGCCTTTCTATGCAAAATTTAGCCTTAATGACCAAAATTAAGTCATGACTTAAATTCTGCATGCATTATGCTGATTTGAAATTGAATACAATTCCATGCTTTGCTTAAAGTTTTAAGAATTGCATAAAATGATGTCAAATATGCAAAAAATGTTGTAAGATATTTAACCATCTGCATACTAGAAATAAGCCATACAGATAACTCGCATTTAAGCTGAGTACGTTTCTTTCATTCGATATGAAATTGTTAGTTATATCATTTCACCATAGTTTATCCATACTGACTTTGTAAGTGCATGAAAGTTATCTTTATATCGAGCCTTTTATTAACCCTTTCCTAAACAACAACGACTTTGACCGCTTTGTAACAGACAACTTTAGAAAACATTGCGGGAAAAGAAGCATTTTTTTCTTTTCCCACAATTTTTTCTGCCCTATCAGGAGATTATTTTCCAATTTCATCACACTTTGAAATGTCGTCTGCAAACTCTTTCAATTTTGTTCAGTCGAAAATTTGTTGTTTGGGAAAGGGTTAACACATAACAAAACACTAAGTTAATTCTCCGTTGAAAAACAAACAGATTTGTGGAAAACTCACCTAAGTATATATATAAACTATCATATAAAAGAGATATGTTACTAGTACATGTGAAGTACGCCTTCTTTTCCGCTAGTCAATCAAGTACTTGTATTCAACTGTTGCAGACAAATGAAGCGTTTTATTAAATAGTCCCTTCTAAGCATTTGGGTATGTACAAATCAGCATTCCCCCACATTTCCATATTGAGATAAGCACTCTTGCAAAGTTACACATGATTGGAATCGTCTCTCTGTATCGCTTCCAATGATGTACCACATGGCGATATTGAATTTTTTGTTCAAAATACTTTCCACATAACTCGATTTCGACTGACACATTTTTTTTCTTCAAGTCAAATGATAAAATGGTACCCGATAACACATTTGGATTATTCGATACAGCATCAGATATTAGAAACCAGTCATTTTGTACAATAACCACTGTGATATTCACCATTATCGAAAACGTAAACCTCAAACAAATTTCAACGTGATCAAATGCAATAAAATGATACTAAATAGAAAATAAAAAGGATAATAAAAACGGAGCAGAATCGGAAATAAGAATATTTTCCTTTCGATAAGTGACCCATTCACAGATGGCTGAGCGACTTGGCGATTTTTGATCGATTTGTATACAATCAGATCAGACAGATCGATTAGCTTTAGTGATGAGTAAATACCGCCTTACCGGGGAGGATTTGTAAA
The DNA here is from genome assembly GCA_947846245.1 of Cerastoderma edule. Taxonomy (NCBI): domain Eukaryota; kingdom Metazoa; phylum Mollusca; class Bivalvia; order Cardiida; family Cardiidae; genus Cerastoderma; species Cerastoderma edule. The sequence goes on from OX401406.1 coordinate 45,834,361, forward strand.
CTGTCAACTTTGACCTACTCCTGTAAGAAATGGTTTTAGGGCCATCGCGGAAAGTGCTTTCCAAGACCAGATACTGGGTACCGTTTTACCAAACGTCTTATGGATGGAAAATACTTGCGTAACTCAAAACTGATAAACATGGGCAGTGTGTTAAATGAAAATACAACATTGTCATGTGACATGGGATTAAAAGCGCCTCGGACAAACGATTTCAATGATGTGCTACATTGCAATATTGCTTAGTTCAATATTGAACTAAGAGGGGACGTCGTTGTAAACGTATGCAAACCAAAACTGTTGAGTAAAATGTGGATGTTAATTGTTCACCTTGATCAGAGGAAACATATATGTGTAGCGTTGGCTTAAAAGACTAAAGTTAACTCTTTGTGTGAGTCAAGATGATATACATTTACATGATATAATCTTAAATAAAACTAAAATATTGCAATAGTGCATGTCAAATGAAGCTAATGAACGTTTATGAATTGACTCCGTTTTTCATGTCCACAAACTTATTTCATACTTTTATTTGTATGTGCCTGTGTATTTTTGTAGTTCCAGAATTTCAAGTTCTATTTCATACAAACGACCAAGTGTATATCGTGTGAATGTGATGAATTTACTTACATTGATTATGTATTGATTTTATTGACAATCACGTAGAATCACATGGCTACATCATCTATTAGTTAATACGCTGCTTTAACTTAACCGTGACTTTATCCGATTTCTTTTATCACAGTTCTAATTGAATTGAACACCTGCTTTAAGCAAAGTTTAGTTTCAATGACACAGATGCAGTACTATCGTAATATCTATACAAATTAGAAAGGTTTACAATAGTACTACACCGATTCATTAATGCAAAGGTTCACAGGTTAACAGTGAGTTAATGATTTATTCGAGTATCTATTCACAATCGATATCTTATCAAAGAACGGTCTGAATAGACGGTCTTATCAATTCATCTAACATGTCTTTACATATCACCCAGTATGGAATAGAATCTAACCCAAATCTTCAACCATCCACAGACAGAACATCAAACTTGAATCAAATTCCTTGTTCGATATCATTTATTATGCGTTATTAAAGAAATAAAAACTATTTTTATTTAGATAATCATGTCAAATGCTGCTCAGTGGTAGAATCGCTGCATACCAGGTTGCACCTAAGGTAGAATACCTACAGTCCTCCATTTTGAAATCTATTTTTTCGTTAGAGCACTTCGGTCGTTCTCGGTATACATCGATCGGAACCGGAACTATTCGGTTTATTGAAAATAGGTCTGGCCCCGACTGATGTATGCAGAGAACGACCGAAGTATTCCAAGGAGATAATTGGTTTGAAATGGGGAAAATTAGGTATTCTACTTAAAAAAAGTATCGTTTTCATCTTGGGACGCGTTAAATCTGATCTCGTATGGAAAATAGTCGATCGGTTCCTGCTGTGATTCAACCTTTGGAATGTGGTTGAAATCAATCATGTTTTTGAAATGATTTAAAAATAAATACTTATCGAAAGTCGCCTAACACAGCATGTGCGAATCTAAGTAAATGACAGAATATTCTTCCCTTTCCTGAAGTTGGTAACATTACGAAGATTTTCATTTCTTATTAGGAAAATTGATTTCTATATAATCATATGTTTACCATTTACATCAGCTGTGGTATTTCCATAACGGGTTAGATGTGTACGTGAGTAATAGAATCGCAGTAACTCGGATGTTCTATCGCTCATGAATATTGCATATATGTCCGAAATGTATTTGGACAGCCCTGCGAGCTTAATGACCCATCCCGCGTCCAAATACTGCGGTATCACGGAGCAGGTACTTTCCTTATACTGAATGTGTATTCATCAGACGAGACAGAAGGAAAGGAAATATGGCAGTCCAAAGTCAACTGGACATTACAATGACCAATACCAATTTGTCCCTATGCTATGCAATGTCATATATTCCAAAGATAGGGGCTGTATTCTGGACATGCATTTGAAACGAAGAGCACAAATAAGTATTTACTTGGTCAGGGTTTTCCCTTGACCGGTTTTGCCATATATTATGGAACTGTGAATAGAATATAATGATATTAAGAGGTTAAATCTAGGAAATGGGGGTCATTTACTATGAAAGCTGGGATCAAGGTATACTCTGCTCAGGTTCGTGGACTGTTTACAAGCTACTAAGTTATTCGACAACGAACACGTGTGTCAGAACAATCAGAAGGGGAAAAGAACGGACATTTCTATAACAATTTTAATCCTACTTTACCAGAGTTTGCTTAACCAGCATAATATCAATTAGTCAAATATTGAGATTTCAAGAGTTTTACCATTATAATGTGTCCATTACAACGTCATAAGAAATACACAATATCACTCAATATCAAAAATCGCCGTCTTGTTTCTAAAACAAAATCCCTGACACACGTAAAATTAGACCTCTATCAAAGACAAGCCCAAAACCAATCATCTTACGGGGCGGTTACCACCTTTTTCGAAATACAAACACGCTTGTATTAAGACAGGCCTTTGCATGAGACGGTTGCTGGTATTTGTAAAGGGTTTTTAAGAAATCATATATCCATTCAGACGGGTGAATTTTTCAAACGGGTAAACACTTCATACACTCGATTTACGTTTCGCTATGATAGTTTCCAACTCCCTGTGCATCCGTCGGTACAAACAAAACTAACGAATCCTAGGCAACTTATACTAACCGTAAAGTTCGGATATTGTTGATGCTAAAATAATCTGACATTATAGAATATTCTGTGTCCATTGGTCTTTCTTTAACAGTAACATACATAATAATGTATCGATGCCCGTTTTGTGTTAACTCTTTTTAGAAAATAAGAAGGATTGACTCTTTCTTATCAAGCCGATGGTTTTCTGATTGTCTCTTGAAAAATGTTTAGGAACGCAAACGTTATAATCGGCTTCAATTTATCCTTACGAAGATGATCTATTTTATAACATTGGTTTGGATTTTAACTGTCTAATAACCGTTATAAATATTAGATGTGCGATGTTTCTTGCAGTCGCATATAGTGATGCCTCTATATACATTTGGGGTTAGGATGAAGTAATAATGACGTTTAGATTTCTGTATATGGATACGAAGTGCTCTGTAAATTCAATTAGTGGGACACATGGACTTCTATTACATGGATCATATGTTAGTTGAGGGATAAAAATCTATATAGATAAATTGTTAAATTGGATTTATATTTTTTACAAAGATGCAGTATCTACTTTATTATTATGATATGCCTGAGCAGTAAGTATGCGAAGACAGTCTTGTCATTTTAGATCCTTGTATTTTTCTGAATTTTTATTATTCATTTGCATCACCGCTGAAATACGTTTGGATTGATCTACATCATTATAATGTATTCGCATCAACCCATTTAGACTTTCGAATCCATCAGTTTTTTGGGATTCATTTGGATCAGCATCTTAGGATTTTTGATTTCATCAGCATTTTTGTAATTCATTGGAATCACCACCTTTTGACTTTTAATCCCTTCTATATTTATCTGATTTATTTTCAGCAGTGCCTTTAGGCAATTGAATTCATCTACATTTTTTTGTGTGATTCATTTACATCACCACCTTTATACTTTCGAACACATCTACATTTTTGTTTGATTCATTTACATCACCACCTTTAGACTTTCGAACCCATCTACATTTTTGTTTGATTCATTTACATCACCACCTTTAGACTTTCGAACACATCTACATTTCTGTGTTTCATTTACATCACCACATTTAGACTTTTGATTGTACTACTACATTTGTGTAATTCCTTTGCGCCAGCGCCTTCAGAAATTCGAATCCATCTACGTCTTTCTAATAAATTTTCATCAATGCATTCAGATCTTTGAATTCACCATATCTCTATAAACTAACTTTGCATCAATGCATTCAGACCTTTGAATTCACCATGTCTCTATATACTAACTTTGCATCAATGCATTCAGATCTTTGAATTCACCATGTCTCTATATACTAACTTTGCATCAATGCATTCAGACCTTTGAATTCACCATGTCTCTATATACTTACTTTGTATCAATGCATTCAGACCTTTGAATTCACAATGTCTCTATATACTAACTTTGCATTTATGCATTCAGACCTTTGAATTCACCACGTCTCTATATACTAACTTTGCATCAATGCATTCAGATCTTTGAATTCACCATACCTCTATATCATAAATTTGCATCATTGCATTCAGACCGTAAAATCCATCTACATATTTGTAAATCATTAGCATCAATATCTTCAGACATTTGAAATACTTTCATTTATTTCGTTTTACATATCAGAATGACTGAAGTGTTCCGGCCAACGAACGGGGAGCTGTTGACGAGAAGCGCTCTGGGCGAGGGATATGCCCAGCCTGTGGACGCGTTCAAGAAGTCCACGAGTAGCCGACCATCCACACAGGGCGGTTACAGGTTCGGGCAGCTGAGTCAGAATTCCTTCTTCACCCGACACAACCCACATCCAGTCCGGGTCAAACATTTAAAGGGTAAGTTACGGACGCTTCCCTGATACACTCATTACCACCTAACGTAGCATTTTTGCATCTCGCAGCAGACGACTTTCAAAAAGCATTGTGGTAAAAGGAGAAATTGATTGTTACAAGCAATTTTGAAAAATCATTGCTGCAAAAGGAGAAATTGCTTGTTACAAGCAATTTCTCCTTTTGCAACAATGATTTTTCAATCTTTTAACATATCACAACAACAGAACTGAGACGTTTTTCACAAGTTTAAAGAGCTTTTCTTAAGGCGTCTGCTTTAAGTTAAAAAAAATCGTCTGCAGGTGATAAAGAGTTAACCCTGTATTTCGGAATAGATCAACCCGAAAGACGCGCTGGTTGTGTTGAAGGGTCTATCTTACAGAATATGTTGTGTGAGTAACACATGTTAAAATAATGCTTTGAAAAACTATCATAGCTAAACGAAAACATATTCTCAAAGTATACATCCAAAAGGTACATGTCAAATTGTGGCAGAGCCGCGTTAGAAAGCATTTTCTCGGAGGAGAAAGTTTTCGATCATCCAGTAAAACGAGCATAAGGGCCCTCGGCGTTTTGATTGAAAAACTTATAAATTTTATAAATAGTAACGGGTCGCTCTCGGACACACCTTGCTGGTGTCAATTAATAAAAATGTCGACCCATTTAACAATCTGGATCAAAGACACTATTACCCACTTTGATTTTCCTTTCATGACGAATATTAAAAATCGTTGTTCACAAAGTTAAACGTTTAAACCGTTTACTTAATCTGCAACATAAATGAGCAATATATCCGTTTCAAGGTTATGAAAGGAGATGAGAAGTGTATCAAAAAACCTCAGTTTGCCGTAACGTAAAAAATCTGTGATATCATTTTATTTGTAGAAGACATTTTATTTCAAAACTATTACAATTCCATTTTGTGGCAAAGGCCTTTTAAGCCGAATTAGAGTTTTACGCAGTATTTTAGGTTTTATGTCCATATCTTGGTAATTTTACCTGGAATGTACATTTAACAGCTGTTTATAACTATTGTGCAGTCTGAAATGATGCATTTACTTCAAATAGAAATTTCCTCGTTAGACATAACAAATAGAAATTAAGACAAAATGTATCATTTTAGGTCAGAGTCAAGTTTTTCACCATTCATGGTTAATGTAATACGCGATAACTTCCGTACGCTTCTGTATTGTGAATTGATTATTGCATAATGATAATTGGTGACCCTGAAATGTCGGTATTATCGTTTCAACTTACTTTAGAAGTATAACTCTGAAGCAGTTATTATCGATTTAACCCTTAAATGCTGGGTAATTCTACTAAGAATGTATTTTTTGTGTCTTCTGCTTTCCAAAACCTTAAATTTCTGCTGAATTTTGTTGAAAGAAGACATTCAGAGTAGCAAACAGGTTTGATCACAGGCCAGCCGCCAATCTACGTGGTGTCTGGCCTGTGATCTAACCTATTTGCATAAGTATGAAGTCGGTTTCAGCACTATAAGGGTTAAGGACTGGTTAAAACCGCATTATGTCTAACTATAAACTTAACGACCTGTCAAAAACATGTCGTTCCTATACACATTTAATAAATACCTTTAATGTCCCGAACTAAAATGGGTGATATACGAGTACATGTATATAGAGCGATATTGTTGAGACTACACGTGACACAAATTGGTTAGATTACATAGCTGGAAATCAAATTGGTGGCCGTCTCCGCGTGTGTTCATGACCCTCTGACGACATGCAAATTTTCACCAGACGAAGTTGCCCGGGTGATTTACGGAATGCCGATGGTCTACTGTATCCGGCTTGACAAGCCCTTATGAGCAGTTTTGGGTTATTCTCCTTTATCATTATGAGCTGGACATCGCAGCATAATTGGACACCCCCCCCCCCAATAAAAAAAAAATGATAACGAATAATTTTTGCGAAAATCTGTAAAGTCGTGTCCCGTCTGGAGATACCTAATATTAATGTTGCTGTAACATACCAGCACATTTTGTTTACAAATTGTTCTTGTTTTAAAAAGCCTCTCGATTTCCAATGCATCATTCGATATCCTCGTAGAAGAAATCTATGGTTCGATACGAACCATTCGAACAATTACTATTTTAAAAGACTCAATTAATGTATATATGCCTATGCTTCAACAACGGTCGTGGCCATGGCAGATTCAAATAGACTGGTAACCGGTCTTTCGTCTCTCGTCTCTCGAACATGTCGTGCGAAATAAAGCGGGTTCAGTAGACAGCGGGGAACCAGTTTAAGATTTAAAATGACTTTATCTCCTTCAACAGCATCTGAAGCTCACGTGTCGATGACATTTGAAAAATACATATACAAAAAGGAAAAAATAACAGAAAAAAACAGCGATTTCTTTCAAGGAAAAAAGAACTTGTTTTGCTTGTGCTTCAAAAACGGCGTTGAAATCACTTAAAAGAGTAATAACGTCAGCATGTTTGGATAGCCATGCTTAAAACCACTCCAAGTTGCCAGTAATGATCGTGTTGATATCAATTTGGTAATATTTGAACAAAACAGTCGTCTTCGGCTATAAACATATATACTCCATTTAACACTTCCAATACCCCTTTACCCCAGTCTTTCTACAGACTTCTTCTTAAAAGGCGCTGTACAGGTGAACGCTCTTGTTTTAGTTTCATTGCCTGGATAAACATCACAAGTTAAAATCTTTGTTTGATACATATTCTTTCTGGTGTTTAACAGAAGTTGATGTGGAATGCTTTAGAAATGCATTTGTTCAACTAATTTGATGCACATATTCTATTTCTGTGTTACCATTAAACAATTCTACTCATACTGGAAAGAAATCTTAAACGTGAAAAAAATTGTTCAATGCTTGATAGGACAACCTTGCAAGAACGCAATGGTCTCATGAGGCAACCGAACTATTGTCAAAAACGGCAGAAATATCAAAATGTCAACATTGGTATTTCTTTCCATTTTGTCCGTAGGCATTATTGCCAGTTAAAGGGATGCGGGTTTAAGACATGGTCACAGATAACCTTAACTATTATCGGTCATAAAAGCATTGTGAGTGAATTCACATTATATTTTAAGTTTGTTGATGCTATAAATGATCATAAGTTGTAATCTTCAAATAAATGCATCGTGATTAAAAGTCTTTTAAACCCATTGTGACATTAGAAAGAAATACATGCAGAACAATTCATCCATTCATCACAACGCTTTCTATCAAACCAATAAATAAAACCTTATTCTTCTTGTTATTTCCCTCATCTGCTGTAACTTTCCATTTAGACCAGTAGCAAATTCTTAAGGTGTCGAACTGGGTTGAACTATATTGATAAAGGTCAAAGAAGAATTGACAATACGGATGAGTGGGTAAAAGGCTTAGGAATTTGAACAGCAAACAAACCGAATTGAACATTAATGAACAATACCGAACATAATTGTATTTCTATTGTGAGATTTCTCCTTTTCAAACCTTTTTCATTGCCAGAAGATAAAATCTCAATCACGATACGTCCGTTGGTAATCATACGATCGGTACAATACTGTCGTAAAAAAACAAGAGAAAATTTCTTTTTTCTTTTATTCAAAAGCACTGACAGAAAACATCTATCGATATGACTAAATAGCGATTTTGTGATGCGAAAATCGTGTGCCACGAATAAAACAATTATATGCATGTCCAAACTCTAATTCAAAAGCAACCGATTTCTACACGCCTGAAACAGATTGTGAGAAAGAAAGTTTAGACGATGGTTCTTTGGTGACGTCATTGCATCTGTGATAAGAAAAAAAAAGTTTCTCAAAACAGAAAACCACGACAATTTCCTACTTTGATGACCTATCTGGAAAAATTGGTAATGATTGGGGTTCTGTAACCAAATATATTTCAAGAAAAGTTGCTGGAAATGTCAGACATGCTTTGTCAAAACCCTTCCGGCATTGCTGATACAAAAAATAACAAAATATATACATATAGCAAATTTGATGAGAACGAATAGTCAAAACGATCAATTAGTCTTACAGGTATTTAGTTATCACAAAAATACTGTGATTTTATGTATGGGAATATTTTAAAAGTCCACAGTCTTAAAAGTGTTTCAAGTGTCCTTAGACGTAAATACAGACATCTGTATTTGATGTTCGTCCACCAGTATACTTTAGTGTGACCTCACCGATGTGTACATAAAATGTATACGTGTTTGCTTTTAGGTTAACCGTGATAAATACGGTATTGAAAACGAGATATATTAATATGTTACACGTATGTGTAAAATTCGGATTAAGAACCGACGTTTGAAAAGAAAGGCTTGAACAAAATAGTCGCAAATGCCTTTTTTTACATACTCCACTGTCTGTCAATAGTATGTGGGCGAGTCAGTGATTTGACGCAATATGTTGGCGTTCGATGCCTGGCCAGGTCACGCATACAAAACGTTCAAGGAAAAATGTTAGTAGAATCTTAAAGCATTTTAGAAAAAGTGGATTGTCAACCAGTAAGTTATACGTCCCATGTTTTATTGGTTTTAGGTTGTAAAGTGGTTGATAAAAATATGTAAATATATGGAAGATGGTAGTAAAGATCAATGCTCAATGCTATGACATCTGGTTAATATACTTTGCCTTATATAATAGTAATGTTAAAATGCAGGTGTCGTTACAAATAGATAAAGAATTGCATAAACTGTACACACTGACCATGTGCGCCTTAAAATGCCCGGTAAAAGCAAAAGTAAATAAATCTGAAAATGAGACCGTTCCGAAAAACGTCAATATCCCTTATAACACTTCCGTCCCATGCTCTAAGGTGTTGACTATACTACTGAACACTTTCGTGAGCAAACCTCAGAGTACCCCCAACTGTTACATTTGATCATATGTTTGATGGCGTAATAAATGAAACAGATGACGCTGCACAAAACAACTGAACATTGCTAAATTTGGTTTATACAGTATTTGTATCGTTGGATGGTGACTTATTTATGTAAATGTAAAATACAATCAGACTTACAATGGAGTTTAAACCTCGTCTGAGATTATAATATGATAGTTCAAATGTTTACAGAATGACCGGGTTGTGTATTTGACCAATGTACCCCAATGTCAAATGTTAAGGCCGTTTCAAATTCTGTTGATTGACACGTTGTTTCACTTGAACCTCAATGGTCAAGTGGTTTGAGAATACAACTTGGAACGACACTTCTCTTTTGTGTGGGTTCAAATCTCCTTTGGTTTTTGATGAGAGACAGTTTAACGGTAGGCTCATCGATTGCCGACTGCTCTACCCGTTATAACTATCGTTCATGAACATTTCAATTAAGCTTTGAGTCTCCCTCTATTAATTGAGGTCCGGCATTGCAATATAAATGAAATACTGTTAACCCGACGGATCACCGAATATAACACACAAAACAAAAACAGGTGAACTCATGTTCACTAAGTTGCCATTTCATATACATGCACATGGCTATGTCAATATACGAGTTGTACGTCCTCAAATAGGGTTGACCATAACCAGAACAGAACAGAACAGAACATAGATTTATTTGACAAGTACAATATACATAGTCATTTTACAATATTAACTATTTACAAATACAAATACAAAACACTATCACGTGATTTAATGATTATACTTTTTGAATTTCGTGGAAAAAGCTACATGGATAATTTAAGGAAAAAAATGTTTAGCTACATCTGGACATGGACACTAAGTAGGCTTTTTCGAGCATCTAATGCTGTTTTAACGAATCATACCGTATATATCATGAGAGGTGGATTCCATTTCAAGTCGTAAGACATCAATCATATTTCGAAATCCAACCTTTCCGAATGAGTTTATCCTGATATACATCCTTTCATTCTGTAGGTTTATTGGACGTTCCGATCTGCGCCGTCAATGACGATGGATACTTCGCCAATCCTCGATATTCTCTACAGTTCCCGCCCAGTGCACATGATCAGAAGATCCTCACAAGCCGGCTCCCTGTAAACGCTATCAACGTGAACTCGTCCCTGCATCCCATCAACACAGTAACAGGGCTCCAGTACTTCACCGGTCTCCGCAACTACCCGTTCCGTGAAAGGGCTATACCGAGAATAGGCCTGGGTAAATACTGAACGTTTATTTTTTATCTTTAAAAGTATTTGTTCACAGAAAATTTTGACAGTCCAAACAAAATGTCGTTGAAACAATTCAGTCTTTGTATTGTTGTTTGATTTACAATTAATAGTAGCTACTGAAAGCATCATTAATTGTGGAAGCTTCATTTTATCTAAGTAAGTAAAGTTTAAATATGCAGCAAATCTCAAAAGTGATGTCACGCTTTTGGGTTAAAATACATGTTTATTCACCATGTACACATTTCAAAGAATTAAAACGATCTTATTCTGCTTCTAATGGAAGTTCTTCAGTACCTATCATACAACAGTATAACTGCAATGCAGTTTTAAAGAAATTGATTTGGATTTCTTAATTTCCCCAAATCCGTGAACGAGCACCTTTAATATCAAAAGTATTTAAACTTTGGGTGATTTTTCACTTTTGAAATAATTTACATGTAAAATCATCAACAAGTGATTAGAAGAAAAAAAATCGCAAATGACATACACTTAAACTAAATACTATATGACGTCATAGTCGATGTCATAATTGATCGCCCGCCAGAATTTGTGCCTACTATTAAGAAAACCCGTGAAGTCATGATAACCGGTCATTGCGCTTATCTTGCGCTTACGCTCATCCCTTGCTTTGTGAATTATTTGATGTCTCATGAGCATTCTGCATTTAATGGCAAAATGTTTTACTTTACATAAGTCTATGCAAGGGGAACATTTAAACTACAAGCATGATGATTAATGTATTATCATGTATGATTAATTATGCTTATGACATCATTATTACAAAATTTAGGAGTATCTTTTTTTCACTTGAAACGAATCAAATTGAAAAAAAAATTTCCCATGGCTATTTAAAATATTTTGTATTGTATCATTCTATTCAATCCATAGTACAAGATGCGTTACGTGGTAAGTTTTTGCGTAGAACTTTGAGAAGCTAGTTTGAAATGGCTAGGTTCCTATAAATTCTATGATTTCTGAAAAAGGGGGCTTCTGATGTAGCAGATTGTGTTGTATCATTTGAGGGACGGTTCTTTCGTTTTGAGGCGTTTTGGCCTTCAATAATCCCTGGAATATCATTAAATTGACAGCGTTAGATTGTACGGTAAAACTTAAGGCTACATACCGTCTCCATTGAAATTCTACCGTGGTCCTTTGAAAGCAGTCCTTTTTTTCTTAAAAACAGTAGGTTGAGGCTATTTGATGATATTGTGTTTACCGATTCGAACCAAAGAGATGAGATGTTTTTTATTTCTTCAAGTTATAGGTTTAAACGAAAAAGAGAATTTAACAAGGAAAATTTGTCTTTCTTGTCCGCCCGAGGTCTTTCTTAATTGCTTGACTTAAGAAACGTGAAACCACGCTTTGAGTCTTTCTATAATGCTATTGTATTTCAATTCTAATCGATCGTGGATTTTTCCTTTTGATTGTATGTTATTGGTATGAGCCGACATATTACCAATTCATCTTTTAACAGATAGTTTGATTATTGACTTTATTGACTCTTTTTGGAACAAATTAAATCATGTTTGTATGCATAAACTTAATTTCTTTTCTTTCATTCATAAACCTGCCAATGAAAAAGGATTGATGGATTTCTCATTTCGTTAACCTGTTACTCCATTTACACTTTTTATAATGAACCAGAAGCAATAGGTAAAAGAAATCACTGTGGCACAAGGTTCTTAGATAAATAAACATTTTCTACACATTATCGTATACAAAATATGTCAGAGCTTGTAATTTGTGTCTATTGTTTATAGAGAGAATTATTATCACATGCAAAATATAACGGTTGAATCTGAATTGCGTTAAACAATGTAACAATTTCGTAATTGTATATCCTAAATGACCAACCCCTATATACATTTAATGTATAACATGAAGACAATGCACTCCTTTAGCTACGAAGCGGCAGCGTAGAGTCCGCAAAAACAACCACAGTATGTAATCGTTTGCCTATAATAAGATGGTACATACCTCAATGTAGAATACCATAATATGTCGTAAAATAACTTTATGAAAAGATTCTTCTAAAATATATGATATGCTGAAATAAAATCTTACTCAATAGAAACCAAGAAACAATTAATACAGTCAACATCTTAAATCGTTTAGTTCCAGTGACCGAGGCGTGGAGAGACGAGCTCAAAGCCCTCACGGACGCCATCAAAGAGCAGCCGCAGCAGGAACAGCAGACGAAACCCCTGGAGAGACCGAAAACCCAGTACTCGGAGACCACCGGTAGATTAATCCCGCCCCCGTCACGTGCTATGTCACGTGGTATGTCCCGCCAAGGTTCGCGCCAGGGAAGTCGGGGTTATAACCGAAACTTCCAGCATATAGCCGAGGATCCAGACATGGAGAGCGAGGTAAAGAACTTATAACATTTTCGAAAAACAATTTGGATTTTTAAGTATAATGTGCCTTTAACGTTGTTTGTTCGCATATTTATGAGAAAATTTGAAAGTCAAAGTAAGATGCTGTTGAAACGATGCCTGTTTTGTACACAGGGACATATATCATATATACTTGTATGAATAAAATATATTGTTGAAACAGATATTCATGACATATGTTCCTTCGGTTTAGTATTGATAAGTGATGTAAAATTGAACGAATTTTAAAAAAACCCTGAACATAAGTTCTTATGCACAATCCCATTACGGAATTTTAAAAAACCCTGAACATAAGTTCTTATGCACAATCCCATTACTGTCGTTAAACATTAGACATACAGCTCTGATGATAAAAAGAATTGTTCCCTAACATTGTCTGGTAGAGGTGTCAGAATTTGACCGCATCAATAAGCCACTTGGGACTAGTCTGTGCGTTTTAACCCTTTACCAAGCGTCAGACATTCGATTGTCCCAAAGTTCAAAGAGTTTGCACGACATTCTAAGATGTGATAAAATTGGAAAGTCATCTTCTGATAGAGTAGAAAACATTGTGGGAAAAAGAGAAATTGCTCGTTACGAGCAATTTCTCCTTTTCCCACAGTGTTTTCCAGAGTCGCCTTCAACAAATTGGTAAAATATTGTGAGTGTTTGGTAATGGATTGGTATATATCCATCAATTCATCCCTTTACGTATTATCAAGATACATCTTTTTGTGTTCCAGGTCCTTATGATTTTGTGCCAGATTCTGCAAACAGAGGATGTTAATGCCGTCAAAGCCTGGTTGTGTTCTGCTCCCGATAGAGGTAATTAATCAATTAACTTTGATTAAACTTAACCATTTTACATTAATTTCGAGCATGAGTTGGTTAAAATCAAATACATCACATGAATTTCGGGCATTGAAATGACATCTGGTACAATATCACTCTTAATTCTGCTTCCTGGATCTAAGACCAGAACTCGAACCAATAGTGGATTAATAGAAAGTAGCAAGACAGTCCCCGCTTCGCACAAGATCCAAAGTCAAGACAAGCGTGTCCTTATACAGAGGCTTGAATATGTTACCATCTAAAGAGGTTAACGATTTAGAAAGTTTGTATAAAACGACAAAGCATTGATGAGAGGTGTATATATGACAGTTAAATGAGTTGTGAGGGACGAAGGATCCGTGTGTGTCAGCCTCCTGAAAAATGTGATGAGTTACTACTATGTAGATACATAATACTATGTTCTATCATGTGTCGTTTGGCATTTTTAAAAGCAATTATTATGCCTATCAACAAACCTCAATTTAAGGTCAATTGATGTTATTTCGTGTGTTGTTGAGCATTTCCCTATTACCGAACTATTACCGAACTTGACCAAAAGCCTAAACATGCAAATAAATTAAACATAAATTATTCCTATAACCCTTGTTCAGTCAAGTGCAGAAATAGAAATAGCATCTACGGACAAGGTTGTCAAAATCAAATTTCGCCAAGCCTAAAAATCCCTTTAAACCGAAACAATAAACAATTTAACGTACATTTATTTTCAGAGAAAGCCATGGTAATGGACATGATTCGATCTGCCGTGACGAACAAGGAGGATTACTACAGACGAGATATCCAGCCCGAGTACATGGAAGACGGCAATATCACCAAACTGCCCCCTATCAACGAGACCAAGGATGGACAACCCAAAACTATCAATAGGTAGGTATTCATTTCATTTTTGTTTCGTTCATGTTTAGTTTTACATCGTTTACAACAATTAATCATGTTCCCTGGATTACCTACCAGTACTGGGCTATGAAATGTGTCTTGCCTAAGGACATTCCACGATGAAATTAATCTAACGCCATTTACAACATTTTACCATATAATCATAGTGATAAATTATATCTTTATTTAGCCCATTACCAGACAATAACAACATTTGACCAGTTTGCTGCAGACGACTCTGAAAACATTGTGGGAAAAGGAGAAATTGCTCTTAACGGGCAACTTTTCCTTTTCCCACAATGTTTTCTGCCCTATCAAAACTTTCATTTTCATTTTCCCCATTAATATACATGGCTTACTCAGGGGTATTAACTTACATGCACTGTATTCCATGGATAACCTTGTTTGGTTCCCTTTTTTATAAACATCGCGTAGTGTAATGGAACAGTTAACCCAAACTATAGGTAGCCAAACTGTCCTAGGCTTTGGTATAGTGCATTGGCAAATGATACTCCACGATAAGAAAACGGTAATAGAAAGGGTATAAAATAAACTTCAATCCTCGTTTACTATCGATTCCAAACAAATAAGATTTAACTACATTGTATATGTAGGAAGTTGTCCGTATATATGGTGCTATCTACACTTGTCTTTGCTTCAGTCATCATAAGTTTCTATGCCATCTACTGAAAATAAACAAGTTAACATAGATTTATAGGTAAACGCTCGTCTATTTTAGGTTGACCGTAAGTTCTGATGGAAGAGATAAGATCGAAACCTGGAAACAGGAACCAGAAATGCAAGGTCAGCAATCACTTGGTAAGTTGGTTCCCAGTAAGCCTCGTTTTTCTCTTCAAAGACAACCAGCAGCTTCCTTCGTGAAAGACGACAGAGACACAGGGGCTAGAATCAATGCCTAACTTCAAAATGTACATACTATATATAGTACACATGTATAAACATGGATTTAGAAGTTATGCATTGATTCAAACCCCTGTGGCTGGAGAGATATAACATAACTGGATAATACATTCATAAATGGGATATTGAAGTCGAACGATTAAAAAAGATTACCGTATTGTTGACTGATCATATATTGAACACATGCCTCCTGAAAGTCAGATACGTTGTTTGCGTTGTTTGAAATAAATCGTCCTCGATTTCTTTTATTTAATTCAAAAACACCAACAAGGGATATTGGTTATGGGAGAAGCTATTTCGGCAAAAAAATATACGGATTTTTTGCCTTTTGTCACTATTTCACTTCAAAAATGTAATGATGAATTACCATTGGATTATACTTTTTTTCATGCATCTTATTTGTTTTTCAGACCAGTTTATACATATTCCACATACATGTATGTAACCACAATCAAACACCATGCATGTAACTCCTCTAACCATCTAAGGTACACGGTGTGAAATGTAGCATACGGCTTGATTGAAATGCTCTGGTTGATCTTTTTTTTTTTCTTTTTTTTTTTTTAAATCACAACACTCCTAATTTATTTATCGTATTTTTACTTGAATTGTTGAACTTTGAGAATACAAGTTTAAATGTATCACAACATTTTGGTTTCACATCAATATATTGTGTATTACTCCTCATAACATAAGACTTGAGTTAAGACAAAACGTTGTAAATTAATAGTATTTGAAATGATACCAATCTATAGTGTTCATATCTTCGAAAGTGAAAAGTATGCTACCACAAAGGGGAATAACTCAAAAGTATTTAGTCAATATTTCAGCAGCACTTTTACTTTTCTTTGTGAAGCACATTTATATATAAACACACCATATATACCACATGTCAACCCTCGTTTCATTTAAAAACGAAAATTCATATAGTGTAAGGCATATGGTGAAGGTACCACCTAAAACTGCCTCGATGGGTAATTGATAGATGTACACTGACCAATCATTTTTATCAGTACATAATCAAACCTTGTTCTATGGTTTTGTTTTCCATGCACACGTTTTGGTAGCGGATAATTGCCGTGTCAACATATTTTCAGTTAAATATTCTTATAGGTTTCATAGAATTCACCAGTAATAGGCTATGACTTTTAGGGCACTTACATTGAGCCAATGGTGCCGTTTGGGCTTGAACACTTCACCACCCAGTTAAGAGTCCTTCATACTGAAAACTCTCATTCGAAAGTAACAAAAGAGAAAGTTAAAAT
This sequence comes from Cerastoderma edule, assembly GCA_947846245.1. Taxonomy (NCBI): domain Eukaryota; kingdom Metazoa; phylum Mollusca; class Bivalvia; order Cardiida; family Cardiidae; genus Cerastoderma; species Cerastoderma edule. The sequence continues at coordinate 45,851,303 of OX401406.1, forward strand.
AAATTTAGACGTTTTCATCTGCTTCATTTTCTCTTTGTTCTCTTCACAATCATTTCAATGTATTTGCAAAATATGAACCTACTAAAAAATACAAATTGCAATAAAGCATGTTCATCTTTAGTGTTTTTTGGTGTACACTCCAGAAATTACCGATTGAACAGAATAAGCTTGAATTGAAACACTTCTGCCAAATCTTTTCGCTGATGCATCCTTTGGCAGTAGATCATATTTGGACAATTTGAGATGAGGATTCTTTCCTCATAAGCGTTTTCTCCTATTGTCTCAATAATGTCAAATTTAAAAAGATATTCACACAGTTTTTCATAGATCTATATAAGTGCTTTAATAAATCTTTATTTTCTGTATGCATCAGTATACAATGATCAATGAGAGAGCTATAGGATCCTTTGTATGCAAAACTTTGTAACAATAAAACGAAACTTATTTTGGTGGATACTCATCAGAATTGACTCGTTTGGTAACTACAATATAGGATTGAGGGATGAAAATAAACGGCTTTCAAACCAAATGAATCACTTTGCATGTTTTTGCGCTGCTGCTAAATATAGAGGTTGATCTGATGTTGCTATTGTTGTACCATATCACTTCACGTGTCTGTTTAGAAGTACGTTTTTATAGAATCGAATATGAGATCTGTGTCATGCATTTTGCTATCTCAACTTACAACCGAGTCCTTGTTAGCCATGTTTTTGTCTTCTAATGAATGCATATTAAAGTTTCAATACAAAACCATAGTGCTTCAAAACCATAACGCACTTACTATAGTACTAGTATTACATTGAAACCTCGAAATATTTCTGATAAGAAAGGGATTAAAACTTCTGTATGTCCTGCAATTTTATAGCGTAAGGTTTTATCCATATCAAGCCTACTTATTTTTTTGGAAATTTTGCAAAGAGCAACTTTCGGAACACATCGATAAACAAAGTATATCGACAAAAGCTGCCATCACCATTCATTGTAGAACATTCATTGGGGTCTTGTCGTTAGAGTACAGGACTCGAATTCGCATTGACCATCTCTGCGTGGGCTTAAAACCCGATATTTGGATATACATGAACATGGGAGGCGGTTTCCTGACTGACTTACAGAAAGCCGGTGGTTCTATCTGGCTTGACCAGCACTTACACGACAGTTGAGTGTATGGTCCTCCTTCCTCATTAACACTATAGTGCTGGAACCAACTTCATGCTAATGCAAACAGGTTTGATCACAGGCCAGCCGCCAAGTAAATTGGCGGCTGACCTGTGATCTAACCTGTCTGCATCTCTATGTAACTTTCCTCCTCAGATATTTAAGGTTTTGGAAAGCAGACGACACATTTTTTTAGAAAACTACCCAGCATTCTAAGGGGCAAGAGTCGTGCGTCGCAACAATATCAAGGCACGATTTTAACCCCAAATATATAGCGAATAGATGGTTGGTGTCGTGAATCGGAAAAGTTATCGGGCAAGACTTAGGAATATTATCCGGTGAGCCGAAGGCAATTCAAAGACACCAACCATCTATTCCATTTATCATGTTACCTTTATGTATTCTTTAAAAAAAAAAGAAAAACATGTAAATAAAACACGAGAAAAAAGGAAAAAGTAAGTAGAGAATGGTGTTAACATGACGTCATGGTGCTCTAATGACGGCATGGTTCGTCACGTGCATGTGTTACATGGTTAGTGCCGGATATCACAAATGTTATACGGCACCTAGTTATCGGTCCCAAAATGACACTAGTGACAGGACCAATTTCATTACATTTAGAAATAACATCAACCAATCACAATCGATTATTTCACCACTGCAGATCAATACCGACCACCAACAGGCGATGCATTTAAGCGACCACCTAGCCGACCTCTGACCCAACAAAACAGGGCACCAACCCCGAAAGCGAAACCCGTGGTTGACGAACAACCCGTCCTTCGCCTCACCACTTCCGCCCACGGTAATCGACCAGTTCAAGAGCCAGTTGCCCCGGCAACCGCGACAGAAGATCAAATTGGACAAGAATCGGTTGGAGGAATGTAATGAATATCACGTAGTAGTCAAAAACAAACATTTTTTATGGTAAAAAACTGGAAAATACTAGATCTAGCCTATAAATTATGGTTTTATCTTTTAACGAAATCTAGGAAATCTGTCAGAAATAATCCTTTTTTTGAAAGGTTCTACACAAATCTTAGTCTATGAGTTTCGAGAGTTTGTTTTAAGTTGTCATCCCTATTTTTTTATTCGGAAATCGATGTCTTAATTATTGTTACCTATTTCAAGATAATTTTCAAAGATTTCATGAAGTGGGGTGGGACTTAATTAACCTGTATGTCTCGAACACAATCTCGAAGGATAATTTTTTTTTTTTTTTTTTTTTAAAATTTGACCATGAATTTCTGAAACAGTATCAGTCACTCATCAGAAACTCATGATAAAAAAAATAAACAGCTACATGGTGAAAAAAATCACTTAAAAGTTTCAAGCCTATAATTGAACTGAGGCACATTCTCACATAATGCATTATTGTGAGGTCTACTCCACGATAGAACTTTACCTAATAATAAGGCTATGTACCGACAGTATTAGTATTTTATATTAATGAAATTATTTTTAAACAAAATCTGTGATCTTTTTAGTACTTTTACCGCTATTTTCTACCTTTTGTTACAAATGGGGGTGAGTGAGTGAGTGAGTGTGTGAGGGATAGCATGTATCAAGCACATGTGATTGATAAGAAGGCACAGTAGCTAAAATAGTAACTTTCTGTTTTAAATGTGTCCTCAACATACTAGCAGAATTTCACAACATAAATTCTATAACTTGTATTTTGCTTTTCTTACAGAATTTACACTTGACAGTTATAAGCTATAATGTATGAGTGAGAACGGACAGTATAGTAGCTTCGTTTAACACAATGTTCTCTCATTCTAGCAAGGGCCTATACATATTCACACAGATTTGTGTCAATGAAGTTTTTAGCAAAAGTCCACTCTCTTTTGAGCAATTAACCCATTCTTATATGGGGATTTTCCAATTGTCCAAATTCAAAGCAACAGCAGACGAAAAATATAAACTATCAACTATTTCAATGTGACAAAAAAGTCCAATGTGACTTTAAAGAACTATTTCTAAATAATGTTTTATTCTAAAGCCGATTGATAAAATAAGTACGATTTGTGTTTTAAGAATCTGATGAATAATAAATGAGTAGGAAAATATGTTTGTCTGTGTATTTGTATGTTTGATTGTTTACTCTGCCTTAGTCATTGTTATGCATATTTCTTTTAGAAACTAGATAAGAACATCATTAAATGTTTCGTTTTTCCTTTCTGTTCTCAAATGCCTACTTCTTGTAAGAAGTACAATAATTCAGTGTTTTTTTATGTACTTTTGTTTTTTGTTGTGATATTTATCCATTTGTTATTTTATCTTTCCATTTTTCATTTATGTGCACCTGCTGTGATAGTTAATGTTATCAATTTATCTGAATCATTTCGCTCAAATTAGATTATTTATAGAGTATAAATATAATATTTCGACTACATCTTTAGATCCATAACTCCTTGTATACTCACTTTAACAACCTTCCAACTGATGAATTATCACTAATTGTGACAAAGGGAGACAAAGCTTTTAAAAAGCAATGTCTCTTTTCATCACAATGTATTGTACCAAATTTCGTAATAAAAACTATTTGGTCTTTGAAATTGGACCATTCATACATATAAATGATTGTAGAAGTTATGGCGTCAAAATGTACCTCAAATAGTTTTGTTAATATTACCAAATATGTTTTGAAAATCAGGGTAATTCCATTTACATGTAGATTGAATCTAACTAATATTTGGAGTAAACAGACTCAAAAGGACTGACAAAAACATTTATGATAATCACATAAATGATTGTCATAAATAATTACTTGCATTCCTTACATAAGGAGAATTTGCTTCCGAACATTCCTTTTATCAGTGCTTTTGAATGACATATTCAACAAACATTCGCAACATTTACTATAAGTAAACCCCTGAATGAAATTTATGAAACCTACCCTCAACACATAATATCACAACGAAATGGGTAGAAACAAACCCAATTAAACAATCAAGACAATTATTGTAAACTTAATTATATTTAGGTTTCTTCAAGATTTTACATTTGTGTTTGTATTGGAAAACCCTGTGTACATGAATTTGAACTTATTCATTAAACTACATTATGTAAAACTTTAGTGTTTAGCTCTTTTTTCAAACCTGACTTGAATAACTTGCTTTGACAAAATTAATAATACTTTGACATTAGTGTTACTTCAATTACATGTTTACTATTGTTATAACAAAACACAAAACAAAATACTCTCTCTGAAATTGTATTTTATTCGTAAAAGGTATTGACTATGTAGAAACGGGCAACATTGGTGTTGTGGTAGAGGACTGGCCTCTGGTTTCAAGAGGCTCGGGTTTGATTGTGCTGTTAGCAGTAGGGTGAAAATGCTGAGACTAACTCAAAACTTGTTACAAGTACTGGTCATATATCCAGTAATGACTTATCAAGAATGAATTTAATAATTTTCAAGATTCTATCATAATCAAAGAAAAGTGAATTATTTTAACCCTTACAGTACTGGAACTGACTTTATGCTTATGCAAACAGGTAAGATCCAGGCCAGCAGCAAAGTAAATTGGCGTCTGGCCTGTGATCCAACCTGTTTGCTACTCTGAGTAACTTAACTCATCAAAAATAAGCAAATATTTAAGGTAATGGATAGCAGATGATACAATAATCTATTTTCAGAAAATTACCCAGCATTCTATGGGTTAAACATGATAGAAATAACAGACTCAGGCTGTGCCAGATATGAAAGAAACTGTACTATTCAAAACTAGATTTTTTTGCATTCTGTTATCTCCCCTCCTTCACATCTAAACTTGTTTCATTTGGAACATCCAGGTTCAACTTATCAGTACCTGCATTATCAGTACTATTAATTTCACCTTTCTCATCTAAGCCATCATTTGTCTTTATTTTACCTTGCTCACATTGTTTGTCACCATCCCTTGGAGCAGCACTTGGTGCAGATGATAAAGTCATACTTTGTAACTTCACGTTGGTATTCTGAGCACTAATCTTTTCCAAACTGTCTGATGTGTTGCTATACTTCAAGTCATTTGATACATTAACATCACAAGAGGCATGATTTAAGTGGTTGTCAGAGGTTTCATTAGAACTAAGTATTTCAGGAGACAAAACAGTTCCCTCCTCTTCGGCTTTTTTCTCTTCTATGTTTGATACATTATCATCAGATTTGTCTGCAGAATCTGTAAGATTCTTCAATATGGCCCCTTTTCTTGGTGGTAGAACAGCGTAAAATGCCTTTTGCCAGTCTTTTGATTCTGTATATCGAAGAAGTATCTCAAAAACTGAAAATTGAAATAATGAGCTATTGCCAATGATCGTTTTTCAAATAGAACATTTCCCAACTAGTACTTGCTTAGAAGGATCAAACATACAAATAATCCTTGAATCTAAAATTCTAAAAACCCCAAAACAAGATATTCCAAGCCCTTACCAGCCAAACAACCATTTAAAATTGTCGGTATCTATAAAATTATCTTTTGTTACAATATTTGTAATGTTTCATTAATAAATCATCATAAATACATTTTATATTGAAAATGTCATTCATTTCCCTTTATCAATGTAACCTACAGTATATAATTCAAAACAGGCAAAGGGTAGACTGTTTGCAAAGAGCAGATTTTCTTCTGTCACGATTTTATTTAATCGTTATCTAGAAAACAATGCTTAAATCATATCTTAAATTTCTAATCCTTAAAAAGTCTCACACATTTGGATTTTTACTTTAAAAAAAAAAGATTGTCTTTTACTGTTTAAATGACAACATAGAGTTCTAAAGTAAAATAAGGATATAAATATATATATTTCAAACAGCTTTTCAACCCCATTTTATACCTGTACGGAAAAGATAGAGGTCATTTGTATTGGAGATATCACAGACTGTTTAAACAGGTTCATTTCCTAAACAATAAGCTTAACTTAGAATAAGAGGTGCCATTTTTAGGTACCATCCTCATGTGGGTCTTCGTAACATTTACTAGCTCTTGTGACGTGACATGAGCGTGGTAAGTGAGAAGGCATTCCTGTGTTTATTTATAAACCACTTTCCTATTGAAGAGCTGACAGGCTAGAGGGCTAGAAGGCCCATTTCACATCATTTAACAAAAACATGGGGTTTCACCAATTCAGAAGTAAATAAATTACAAATGGTCTTTGGTTAAGTGACAATGATTGTTAATATCAAATCTTTAACGATTGGTACTTCCAGACCACAAATCTCTGAGTTGGTCCCTTTAACCCTTTCCCAAACACCAAACATTTCAAAATGTGATTAAATTAGAAAATAATCTTCTGATGGGAAAGAAAACATTGTGGGCAAAGGAGAAATTGATCGTCTCCTTTTCCGACAATGTTTTAGATTAGATTAGATTAGAGTCATTACCCAACACAGGTCCCATATGGGTTCTCTTCGTCAGGGCCGTTCCTACATTTTTCAGTTCTGAAACAGCTTTCCTGGATACACCAGTACTAGGCTAGGGCTCTGAAGTTACTTGTCAAAATCCACTCCCACAAAACCAATGGTCTCGATGGGGCTCAAACTGGGACCCCCGTGTTCTGAGCCCACCACCTTAACCACTGAGTCATGCTGCTGACGCAGGTCTGTGCTTTTCCAGAGACATCTGCAATAAAGTCGTTAAATGTCGTTATTGTTTGGTAATGGGTTAAACTATATTTTCAGACCAGTTTCTTCCATACCATGATTAATAGTGAGAACCTTCCTCGTCTTCATGTCAATGTACTCTGTAATAGGCAGCTGGGCATGTGTAAGTCCTTTCGCTTCAGCCATCTTATGACATAAACCCTGGAAACAGTAAAACATTCATAAAAGTAAGTTAAGCTTAAAAAAAAAAACCATTGTTACAATGTTCACCCCTTGTTTTCTTAAAGTTTTAACCCTTTCCCAAACAATAACGACATTTGACCACTTTGTTGCAGACGACTTTAGAAAACATTGTGGGAAACAAGCAATTTTTCCTTATCCCACAAGTTTTTTTGTTCTATTTGAAGAACATTTTTCAATTTCATCACATTTTGAAATGTCGTCTGCAAACTCTTTCAATTTGGGACAGTTGAAAATCTGCTTTCATGATTATAAAGTTTGGCTTCTTTATATAATTGTTTACGGGATCTAATTCAATGTTTAATTAGAGAAATATTCCAAGCTGTCTCAAACGACTTTACTGCGATAGTTTTATGTGGTGTTGTATTCTAAGCTTCCTCTTTGACAACATTAAAAAGGTTTCGAGCATATATCACTATATATGTTTATATGATCTGATTGGTTTCCAATTGACTTTAACATCACAAGCTTAGCTAGGTTTCAAACTATGAACTCTTGCATTTCCAGTCAGACATGCTACAAATAAAGCTTAAAAGGCAGAGGTTTTATTAGGAGTCAGGGGCTGGGGATTTGCCCTGTTACTTTGACCAAAATCTCTGGCTACTTAACTTTGCTCAGATTTGTGATAAATCTGCCAATCATGTTCCCTAAAAGCCTGCCTACTTTTGCAAATCACTCTCCTACTACAAATATGAATGAAACCCCTTTACCGTTTCCCAAACAACAAATTTTCGACTGTCCCAAATTTAAAGAGTTTGCAGACAACATTTCAAGATGTGATGAAATTGTTAAATAATCTTCTGATAGGGCAGAAAACATTGAGGGAACAGGAAAAATTGCTCATTACGAGCAATTTCTCCTTTTCCAACAATGTTTTCTAAAGTTGTCTGCAACAAAGTGATCAAACGATGTTATTGTTTGGGAAAGGTTTAAAAGGCTCTTCTTGTATGGAGGAAAGGGTTAAATGAATGCTACCTTATGATGGTTGTGGTCCACTAGCCCTCCAATGATATAGACTTTATCCTCTTCTAAACTCTGTAACACATTGGGTGACTCACTCGACAAGTAAACAACAGACGATTTATCAAACACCTCGTCAAACGACTCTGAACGGAAGTTGATCTGGGGAAAAGATAATGAAATAAGTGCATCTGAACTGCCTATTTTACAGGTAAACTTAACACTGTCAATACAGGTGAAGGCAATTTCAAGTTTCCTTGTGATCTTTCATTGTGTTAAACATGTCAACAATTTTTGAGTTAAATTACCACTTTCCTGGATCCACCAGTACAAGGTCATGTAACTGAACAAACTCCTCACAGTAATCTCCCCTTGCTACACTGCATCGATCACTGCCACCACAAGATTTTTCATCCTGATTTGGATGAAATTCAAATGATTCTGTTTTGTTAAGAGATTACCGGATATCTTAGTTAATTAAGTAACAATATCTTGTTGTATTGATTTCTGACCAGTTAAGTTGAAAAAAAAAGGTTTTGTTTATAAATAAAGCACAAATGGATTACAATTATTTAGTTTCGCTGCCATCTTTTAACGCAATTTTCGTTTCTAAGTAGGTGGTCATGTGACATTTGTGATGGCAGTGATCAACCCCAAAAAGGGAGATCACTTTGAGGAGTTTGGGCTCTGAAGTGTCTTGCTAGAAGTCACTCCCAAAAACCAGAGTCATTGTCTATTTCTCAATCCCTTTGTTTCGATCTAGCTGAAAGTTGTGTTTTCATAACAAAAGAAAGGTGACACAATATTTCAGGCTGTTATGGAGAAATTAGTGTATGAGATCAGTTTGAAGCAACTTGTTCGTGTCATGTCATAAGAGTGTCCACAACTTTTGAGGTATTGTGTCCAGAAGATGTTATGCATTTTGGTAATTTTGCATCAGATAGGTATGCAAAAGCCCAGTGAAAAGTTTGCAAGGATCTACATGACATGCTGTTTTCTTCACGATATATTGGAAAGACACCATTGTGACAAAGGATAAATTGCTAAAAAAAGCAATTCATTTTATCTTTTTGTCACAGTGATTTCTAAAGATGTAGCAAATTAAGATATGCTGGAGTAAACAGAAAAATAAAGAATTATATTTTCTATATCTCTTCAAACAACTTACATCCCAACCTTTGTAATCGCCGAGGCTCTCCAATCTTTCTTTCGTCTTGTTGCTCACCCCACAGCAATAGAACTAGAAGGAAATAACAGAAAATAGCATGGAAGTCAGAATTTACCAATACCTGATGTCCACCCTTTGTACCCATTGTAAAGACCTAGTTTGTGCAAAACCCAGCAAGGGGCCAGTGTGCATTTTTAGTCTTTAAACTTTGCGAATATCAACTAGTGACTGTTGTAAAGATAATTAAGCCCCAAACTAATATCACATTCTGCAAAATACCTAAGAAACAATATTTGTAACATGGTCAATATTCATATTATCACAAAGAAAATGCACTTTTAAGCTGAATTACTTATTTATTGTTCCATGTTAATAGAAACCATGTAAAACAATACTACTTATAATAGAACATCCTGTTGAAGCTTATTAGATATACTTGATAAATGAAAGTGTAAGCAGAGGGATTACAGCAATAATGTTAACATACCGAAATTCAAAATTGTAACATTGATATGAGACATCAAACAGATTTATGTGCAGTAATCATAAAATCTCTAAGATAACTGATACTTGTAATGTGTTATATATTACCTGCATTGGACTCTGTGCTCTTCTGTTTGCTGAATAACTAAATTGTACCTGCTTCACAAGCATTTTGATATCCTGCAATGATAAATAAACATATGGCATGATAAAAGGTAAACATGCAATCATAATTAAGGGAATATACAATTCTTAGACTCAATCTTTAATCAGGAATTTCATTAGACTGAAAGGTATCAAAAACTACTTTCTTAAGCATTTTTTCTCAAATACCAAAAAACGTTCATATTTAGTGCAGACCAGTAAACAAGATATATTGTACTTGACACAATAACAGAAACATTTGATTTAATCTGCTATCACAATTGTTTTAACCTACCGTATATACTCGACTATAAGTCACATTTTTTTACATAGAATTTGGATGACAAAGTGGGGGTGCGTCTTATAAGCAAAGTTAATCAACATCACATAATTTTTCAGGGTCATTTCTGTTATTTTACCTTTCCCTAGAGAGATCTATCCAAATGAGAACATTGGTAGTACCAATTTTACAATTACCTTATGTCAACATAACTCTTTCATAACCTTAACTCTTTCATCACACGTCTTCATTCTTTCACAATAAAAGTTGAGCTCTACAAAGCTTCAAACATGTAGGAAGGGATAAAAAAGATTTGCAGACGCTTTTTAAATCCGTTTTCAAAGAAAATTTGTTGAAAGCATCTTTAGTCTATCACAGTTGAGATAAAGAGTTCTCAGTTGAGGACAAGGGTTTTTTATCGGCTGGCTTGGGTACACGCTTATAGCTATGATGTAATATCTTCAACTTAAGTCACAGTTGTGTAATGAGAACAAAGGAATTTCAATCTGGTCAAAACTGACATACTATGTAACAAAACGAGACGGAGGGGAAAACCCCTGGGGGTATTTGTCTCCTTGGAGGTCAAAGTGTTTCATGATGTGTGAAAAGAGAGCAGGGGATTTTTCTACCCTTATTGATTTCTACACCCTTTTGACAGCTTTTCTGAATATGCAGACAATTTAAACATATATACGATATAGTTGGGGAAAAATACGGCATTAATTTTAAAACAAAAACTCAGCCTGTAGTTGGATGAATATAATACATCAAACTAAGAATCTCATCATCTAATATACTAATATTTAACACAATTCTTAAGTGGGTGTGGTATCATTCATCGGTGTATGATTAATCTGTACAATCATCAAAAAGAAGATGCGACTTACAATCGAGTCAACGCTGAATTCCCCTAATCTTAGATCAAAGTAAGAGGTGCATCTTATAGGCAAGGGCGACTTACAGTCGAGTATATACGGTATTTTGCATTGAAATATAATCTTCAAGACTTGTATTATTTTTATCTTATTTTTGTAATATCTGTACATGGAACGACAATTATAGCATTTAAATGCTTCTGTCTACATGTTACTTATTTCCTTTTTGTGAAGAAGAAAACCAGAAAATACCAAATGATTGAAAAATCAATCATGAATGAGAATGCAATGTCCTATTCAAAATCTTATGACAGTTACCTAACAAATCTCTCAAACCACGAAAAATAGGCCATATTCTTATCTGCAGAATTCATCAACTGTGGGCTTACTGTCTAACAATAAATAAAGTGTCGAAAAATGAATTAATTGTATGTATGTTGCTTTAAGTGTATTTTTAAATTTACAAAAAAAATTGCAACAAATATCCTGTATATGTATGCGATTGAAAAGTATATACAGTTGAGCCTCATTTATCCAAACACTTTCGTTCCCAGGAGTAATGTTCGTATTAACCAATAATCCGGAATAAACAATTGGAGAGTTTCCAGTGAAATGTCTACCTATACACTGTTTTTCATAATAATTACTATGAAGTAAAAAAACGTATTAGTTGAAAATGATTGCCAGACATTGTCTCCTGATCGCTGTCAATACAGCGAGTTAACACCTTTTACAAACTTAACTTTCTGCATGTGACGATAATTTCAATTAGGTTAGACCAGTTAACTGACTAAATGACCAATTTACAAACAATCAACACCTTTCATTACACTACACTTGGTGACATTTTATGATCAAGCATTGCCAAAGGTGTGAATGTTGGATTACCGTATTGTCATCTAACGTATGTAACCGCAAAAAAAACTAATCATTATGCTGATTTCCAGATAAGTTGTGCACAAGTCATATACTATTAGAAGTTTGGCTTGGTTCCCGACTTTTATTGTCCGGAGCTGGAATGCCGATTTTCCAGTTAACACAGTGGAATTTATAAAGGTAAGGACCGTTCTCTACAAATTTTGTACGGATGGCGAATAATACGGATTAACGACGTTCAGGCTATTGTGGCTTGACTGTACACGGATATATAGAAATATAACAAAATAGTTAACATCAAGAAAAGAAATAAGAGCTTCTTACCTTCTCAGCCATGAATTCATCAAAATCGCAATCTATCGCCACTTTAATCTGACAACTAGAGTTGACCATTTTGTTTTTACTAAGCTGTTTCCTTGTTGGGCCAAGCTCCTCTCCTCTTTCTCGACATTCTCTCTTCCTTGCCTTTTGACGTTCTTTTTCTGCTTTCCTGATTTAATAAAACGTCAGACTTTTAAGTTAATGTTAAGTTGGCAATTGTTTCTGACCGAGGTCCCATAGGGATCCTCTTTCAGTCTTTGCCATGGCTGTACCAAAAATGTTCCAGTTTAAACGTTTTACACTTATTGAAGGGATTTAATTTGGAGATCCATTTAGAACTTACTTTTACATATCAACAACTTTCAGTTATGTTACAGCTTTCGTGGATTCACCAGTGCTTCAGGGCCAGGGCTCTGAAGGATCTTGCTAAAGGACCCTCCAATGAAACCAGAGGTTATGTTGGCGTTCAGACCACCATTGTTACACACAGCCCATCCCACAGTTAATAGTATCTCACTTTCCCATGTGCTCAAATGTGCATAAGGGCTGGTCAAGCTGACTAGAACCATCGGCATTCCTTAACCCTTTCCGAAACAATAACGACATATGACTACTCTGTTGCAGACGACTTTAGAAAACATTGTGGGAAAAGGAGAAATTGTTCGATAAGGGCAATTTCTCCTTTTCCCACAAGGTTTTCTGCCCTATCTGAAGAATATCTTTCAATTTCATCACATTTTGAAATGTTGTTTGTAAACTCTTTCAATATGGGACAGTCCAATATTTTTGGTTTGGAGAAGGGTTAAGTCAGTTTCTCTCAAAAAGCCAAACGCTGTCACCTGGATATGAACCAACACAGACAGCCAAAGACTAGTGAGACAACAAGAAGTGCATACCTTTTCTGGGCTTTGACCAATAGCCATTTCTCCTTTTTCTTTATTTTTTTGAGCTGTGACTTTGTCAAAGGCTTTTCCTCTAGAGTCTCAAGGCCATCTTTATCCTCCAGACTTGAGCTGCAGCCATCACTGTTATGATCGTCAGCTGTTTCCATGTCTTTCAGAGGGCAGGGCAATTCTGATGTCATTCCTTCAAATTTTCAGAAAACGTTTACTTCATGTAGACACCACTTTGAGTGAAGTTTAATAGGGAAACCATCTAACTGACGTATTGGAAATTACCCTTTACAAGCCTACATTTTTTGACACATTGGTTACAGGTATCTAGGCAATTAAAAAAAGGATCATAACTTTCTATCATTCAGCACCTAGCTGCGCACATTTGGTTTAAAATAATTCGAAATAAAGGATGGCTTTAAATTTTCTGATGGGAAAATCTAAGGATGTGAGAGGATGTATTACCAATCCAAAATATGTTTCAATATTTCCTAATTGCATTGAATTAAATAAGTTTGATTCAACTTCTGAAAGACAACAAGTGAATATGTACATTAATTGATGATGTTTTATCGTCGACTTAATCAACAAATATGTAATTTGACTTCTGTAGTCCTTCGCACCACCTTACTTACATCTAATGTACGAAATCTCCAGAGTGCGTATCGACTATCCGAACTACCGGTTCTAACCGAATAAATAGACTGTTATCGACTACTACTTAGCACGAGTTCATACTCAGCCAGTGTTAGCCAACTCATATATACCGACGTCGCTCCCTTACCTTCAACCAAATATATAGTCAGGGTATTATATCAATGATAGGCCAAATATTAATAAGGAAATTCGATTAACCCAACCGACAATGTGTAAAGAACAACAACTCTTAGTAGGTTCTCGGTTTCGCGATGCTATTTCGTCCAACAAGTGTTTCGCAACAACACAAAATAAACCGTGTACTATTCTTTTCTTTCATTCAATGGCCTGGGAAGATTGTGCATTACTGATAAAGAAGGTTAATGAGCATAATATTTTGATACTGTTGTTTTAATTTATAAAAGTTGCTTTATAATTGAAAAGTAATTACTCAGAATTGTAACATCCCAATTGAAGTAATTGTCAATTACCATTAATTGTGAGTCAAACTTGTTATAAATATGACATTTCAATTTATTTATTCACATAACTCTTCCAATCCAGCCCGCATGTGGTCTAGAAATCTTCTATTATATACCATAATGTACAATATACTTTATTAGTGATTTGTTATGTAGTATATGAATCATTACATAAGATTGTATCAAGCACCTGTGAACCAGCCCAATGTTATTCACTTTTTTCATTGCAGTCGATTTCTTTTCATTATAGAAAGCACTGGAACAGGGATTGAACCCAAAGGGCTAAAACCAAGAGGTGTAACAGATGGGCCAGGCCCCCTTTGGACTGAACAAGGGGTACTGCCCGAAGTCTCATTGTTTTTATGTAATTTACCATAAACTGCAGCAACATTTGATGCTAGGTTAAACCCCCTTTTGGACTGGTTTCCTGACTTGAACTAAAGCATAGAGGATCTCTGTGATTTCAAATTCAGTCCTCTGCAGTTACTGGTCATGTATCCAGAGAGCAGTCATTGAGAGTGAATTTCGTTAGATTCAAGCTTTGGTTACAATTGATGTGAAATAAGTTAACTTAATTGATTGTCAACCAATTACACAATCTTTGTGATAAAGGGAGAAAGTTTTTCTTATTATTTTGTTTTTCAAGAAAATTCCTTTTTCCCCCCTCACTTTATAAATATATTAAATATAGTCTACTAATTCTTTCAAAGCTCCATATAAATAAATGGTTAAAATTGATCAATATGTCAACATTGATACTACTTCTTTAATGCTACTTATATGCCAATCACTGACATTTGTTTACACATATCAAGGTGCTTGTTCACAGATGAGACAATTTGCAAGTCAAAATCAAATACCATTGAAACAATACAAGTTTATTGTACTAAAAATATCCAATGAAAAGAAGCTACTGCATGCAACATTTATTCAGAATTGGTCAATATATCCAAGAATGTATAGATTTTATTCAACAGATTTCAATATTGTTGCAACACTTTTAGATCTGAATACATATTTAATATAAGGCCCTAAATACTTAAATACAATTAATGTAATTTCAAATGGCAATTCCCCCATACATCTAACACAACGGAGCAGGTTTAAAATAAAAGAAATTATGAGATTCAAGTTTCCTCATATCTGTGAACAAGAAGCTTTAAATGAAGAAACAGACTGAGCTCATTAACCTAATACTGCTTTGGGGTGGACAACGATACCATTGAAGAAATGAACACAAATTGTGTAGGTATAAAATTTATTTAACATCTGTTTTAAGGATGAACATGTCGAGGGTTCAGCGCAATACTATAGCAAGTGCTTCACATTTGTGAAGCACTTGCTATAGTATTGCGCTGAACCCTCGATGTGTGATTGAAATACAGTTTCTCTCGACATAACATCAATCACTTTCAAATGTTCAGGTATCAAAACGATTAAAGGCACAGTTTTTGTGTACATAATTCCTTGTATGTCTAATGTGTTGCACAATGGTTTCAAATGCACAACCTTACTAATTTACCACTGGTGCTATGCAAAAAATTAACCATGGGATCATGGCCACGTTTTTGATGTTGAACAGAACAGAACGAATCTTTATTTTGTCCAAAGTACCTAAAATACATTAAGGAATATAACATTTAAACTGAAAAGGCCACAGTAAGTGTGTGTGTGAGGGGAGAGAGAGAAAGAAAAAGAAAGAGAAAGAAAGCTTGGGGAAATTTCATTTAGTTAAGGACACATTTTCGACCCAATATACATTAATCCATCATTATCATGGATTATAAGCAGTTCCATTTATTCATGATACTATAGCATGATAGTGTGCAAGAAAAAGGAACATAGAGACAGATAATAGAAAAAAACTATGTCCCGGATAATTTATACGGGGTACAGTGTCAACACCATGAAATCTACAACCTAAGTGTGCTATCAATGACCAATCAGATGGTTTACACATTATGCCCAGCCTTGTGTGTGTGTGTGTTTACAATCTTTAGTCAACTTGCATCCTGTGATTACCCTTCAATTACAGAAAAGAGAGGACAGGTAATAAAAGTTCACCTCACCTTAATACTGGATGTGAGTCATTAAGAAAGCTTCTTTTGGAGCTTTCTTAATGACTTGCATCATGTATTCATCTGTTATTTCATATACATCGTTGGTGTAGCCGTCTAGAACAACATGGATTGAAACAAGAACAGGTAATAACAAGTTGTTCTGTAGATAAGTGCAATTATCATGTGAATTTTCCCTTTTGTCCATGGATGGCACTGAACAGTCAATTTGTTGATTACAAAATGTATTTCCAGTCAATCATATCCACACTAGTATAATAGATGAAGAACGAAGAAGTTGTTTTGACAGTCTTGATTACATAGATGTACACTTTCCTTGATTGTTCAAACAGCTTCTGATCTTCTCCCAGTGTTCACCAAAGGTTCTGTTATATTCATCAGACTGAAATCCAACAAACATATCATTAGGATTAATATTCTCTTCAGTCATTTCAAGTCAGCATATGCCTTAATGCTCCTGGGATTTTGTTCACCAGTACTTAATAATTTGTTGTTTATGGTGTTGAATGCTGTATCAGCAATTTTTCAGTTAAGTATCTTTATGTTATCTTATCTTTCCTGGATCCACTAGTACTAGGCTAGGGCTCTGAAGTGACTTGCCAAAGGTTTCTACCACAAAACCAGATGTCTCAGTGGGGCTCAAACACTTCTAGACAATACACCATTCACTTCCAGTACTGTGCAATAGTCACCCTACATCAACATATTGTTAAGTTGTAAGATAGGGATAAATTAATGTCCCAATACAGACTCAATCAAATAGCAGACAGAGTATTGGAGAAGATAGTGCCCTAAACTCCCATCATAAATGTCTTAAGATGATTGCTATCTACTGAGCTATTGGCAGGGTTGTAAAAATCTTATTATTATTCACTTGTCCATTAATATCCACAGGGGTATATATCAAAATACCTGTATTAACACTATATATACACTTGTGTATATATAGTGTTAATACAGGTATTATGATCTATACCCCTGTGTTAATACCAAGCCTTATTCTGCATTTGTCTATAAAGTTGATATACAGTAATTTCAGTCAAAAATCTCCTGTCTAGAAGCTTTTTCACCAAGCTGGGCAATATGGACAATTGATTTTGCCACCCTGTTGAGGCTCAGCATTATGAATTAGGGTCAACAAATTATTTACAAAACAATCCATTCTTTATGGAAGGATCTGCAATAGCATAATGGTTGTATCAGGGACTTGAATCAAGCCAACCCGGGTTTCATTCCTGACGGCAATCAACTATTTCACTATGGAGTGTCCTTTGGCAAGATGCATTTCCTAGCCTTGTACTCGTAGTTTATCCAAGAAAACATGTACAATAGCACTTAAAATCAAACCCTGTACATTAAAGGAAAAGAAAGCATAAACAAATTAAAATAACACGGCTGGATAAACCTTTAACACATCATATGAATAAGCAAAGAGTGCTAGTAAACTACTTCTTAACCCTTTACCAAACGCCAAATTTTTGACTGTCCCAATTTGAAAGAGTTTGCAGACAACATTTCAAAATGTGATGAAATTTGAAAATAATTTTCTGAGAGAGCAGAAAACATTGTTGGGGGAGAAAAAATGTTATGAGCAATTTCTCCTTTTCCCACAATGTTTTCAAGAGTCTTCTGCAACAAAGTTGTTAAATGTCATTTTTGTTTGGTAATGGGTTTACCAGACAATGGTTATGAAGCAGATAAGCATTATAATAAGATGTGTAACTGAATGAGAGATAAACCATTAATAAGATTGTATTTAAAGAGTGCCCAACACCACAAACATCTGACAATGAAGGTTGACTCCAAGATTGAAAGCACCTTGGGACTGCTCAAGACTGGCATAACTGTTGGCTTATCTTGTGTCAACCCAATGAATTCCTCTCATAAAAATCCGAATCTGGGATTAAAACCCATGCAGACAAAGACTGTTTGATTTCAAGGTCTATAGACCCCAAAGCAATTATACCTCCCCTTCTGTTTTCTTTTTTGTAATCACATCAATGTTTATATCATTTCAAAACGATTCCTGTACACATCTAGATGAACAATTTCAAGTGCCAAATGAATGCTCACCTTATTTAAAAGCTGCGAGTATATGTCCATCATCTTTTCGATCTTCCCTTCAACCTTTGTCTGCTCTTCTTTATCGTCCCTCTCAAGGCGCTTCTTATACTGCATTAGTTCAACTTTCACAGCGGTGTTTGAATCTTGTTTTTGCATGAATAACTCCTTATCACTGAATAAAAATGTGTAAAAATCACATGACCTGACTGATTTCATAGTTCAAAGAAGGTAAAATTAGAAAGTCAAAATAAAGCATCATTGAAACAATACAATATTTGTATAGTTGTTTGATATACTATCAAAAGTAGCTAGTAAAAGCATAATCAATTCAATATGCGCAATTTATTTAAGAATGTACAGACTATATGCAGTAGATCTCACAAGCAAATTAACACTTTTGCATCAAAATACAAGTCGATTTACTGTATACACACTTAAAGAATTAAAAACAATCTAATTTTGCTTCCAATTACTATTCTTCAGTGGATATTATACAACAGTACAGCTGGGTACAGTTTTACTAAACAACTTACGGAAACTATGTACGTAAGTCATAATTGATAAACATGGATAGTATCTTCAATGAAAGTACAATATTGCAATGTGACACGTCATTGGAAGCGTCTCGGAGAGACGATTCCAATGATGTGTTAGTTTGCAATATTGCTTAGCCAAATATTGATAAATATGGAGCTGTTGTATTAGACTTACGGAAATCTTAAGCATAAACTGTTTAGTAAAACGGTACCCTGTTGTGCAGTTTTAAAGAAATTGTTTTTCAACTTCCAAATTTCCTCACATCTGTGAACAAGCACCACTTAACAATTACCATGCATTCATCCTTCCCCCAACATTAGATTTTATAACTTGCAGGGCATTATCAGTGGCAAATATAACGTTGTACATTTTCAACGCCACAAAATAAGAAACTGCAAACTCATTAACTTACGTAAAGTAAATGTTAACACATTACCACCTAACACCACATTCCAAATCATTGTACATTATATTTCAACCTTTCGCATTACACCTTCGTAAGGATAATTAATTTATTTATTAACAACAAACATGATGTTATAATTATGCTGCATGATTTGGCAGAAAATCAATGTATATGGTTAAATAATCACCAACATGCAGACACTTTACTTCAGCTAGGACAGTTTAGTACTATTTAAATAAAAACAGATTATCTAATTATAATATCAAATCCAAATGCCGTCAGGGGCCAATGATTTCAAGTTCTGCATCTGACCACTAGGCCATGAAGCCCCAGAGTTTTCCTTGACCCCCAACTTGTAAAGTAAATGACCCTCTACTCCTGGATATAACCCCTCACCCTTAGAATGCTTGGTGGTTTTCTAAAAATAGATTTTTGCATTGTCTGCTTTTCAAAAACCTTAGATATCTGTTTAATTTTGATGAAGAAAGGTACTCTGAGTAGCAAACAGGTTAGATCACAGGCCAGCAGCCAATTTACTTGGTGGCTTGCCTGGATCTAATCTGTTTGCATAAGCATAAAGTCATTTCCAGCACTATAACAGGGCTCACCTTGGCTGGAAAAAAGTCTGCGCCAGCACATTTGCCAAATGACAAAAATAGGAGCCAAATTTAAGAAGTAGGAGCCAAATTCTGAGCAATTAAAATATCTTTATTTTAAACAGTTTTCATTTTATATGTACTTAAATCCTCTTGGTAAATCATTTTCTTTTTGTTATGTTTCACCATTTGTATTAAAATTGTGTTGTCATAAATATATAATGTGTAATACCAATAAAAATATGTTTTAGAAAAAAAAAAGCCAAGACAACCCCCCCCCCCCTTCCGAACAAATTTTACCTAAAGATGGTATGACTAAAGGCTACGCTTTGAGTGACAAATCAAAATGAATCTTTTATCTCAGATAACATTAAGTTAAAACGAAGACTATACATTTCTGAATTCTCAGTTTTGTTAATTATTTTGGAAATGTCCGATTGATAAATGAAAAGTAAACATGATTTTAGGTCTATTTGTTTTTACTCTCGTCAAGACTCCTGTCTGAAATTGATTCAAATGATTAATGATAGAGGATCGCAATATGAATAGTACCGTCGCATCAGCGAAAGCAAACTGTCATTTTCAAAATACTTCCATGCATCATAACACACTGGACAGAATGTGGTAAATATTAATTGGTTTTCGTGAAACAACCGCATCGAGTCTACCAATCAAGTGTGTCAAGTTGTTTACACATAATAAATACCTGATTAATACATGCCTCAGGCATTGTTTGACACGGGGATAACAATTAGCAGATTAATTTCAGAGTTTCCAGAGATACTGTTAAGTGTGGCAAAAGATATAACTGTCTGTACTACCCGGACTGATGGAAATAAGGTAAAGTTGAATGAAAAAAACATGGGCCAAGCAAATTCGCCAAATCTTTTGCCAGAATGAAATAATATTCAAATTTGGCCTATTTGGCAACCGACAGCTTGAGCCCTGAGTATACGGGCTAGAGTCATTAATTTCTATTCGCAATTCAATATGTAAAGGATTTAACATCTCCCATATTAAAATGCATCAAGTGGTCAAGGGAAAACCTTGGTAGTCCCCACTCCCAACCCTGCAGATGTACAAACTTTCTTAACTTTTTGGAATTGGTCCGGTGCCAGACAAATTGGGAACCATAACGGCATTTTTCTCTAAAATTCGTAATTTTTCATGAATAACTCAATTCAAACAAGTTTTTTGGGGAATTGGGAAAAGTGACCTAATGTGATTTAATTTGATTGGGAAATCTTCGGATAGGGCAGAAAACATTTTGGGTAAAGAAGAAATTGCTCATTTAGCAATTTCTCCTTTTCCGGCAATGATTTCTCGAGTCGTCTGCAACAAACTGGTCAAATGTCGTTATTGTTTGGAAAAGGGTTAAGGAAAAAATTCACTGAGATGTACATACTTTTTTAACATCTCCTCCTGCTCTTTAAGGTTGTTCATCCAGCTTTGATGCTTGAACGAGAGACTGGCAAGTTTCTCTTGTCTTGATCTAAAACTGGCCTGCAGCTCTGACTTTGAGGCATCCAACTCTTTTTTCTGCTGAATAAGCTCCTGATTCTTGTCATCTACTTGATTAATCTCGTTTTGGATTTCACTGTAAAAATATTAAGGAGGTTCAACCATTAGAATGCTGGGTAATGTTTTAAAAAGTCGTGAGTCGTGGGACTCGAACCTCAAAGTCCACCAACTTAAACCACTTGGCCACTCAGGTCTCATTTATCTGCTTATAAAGCAGGATTCATCATTTAGGTTTTGCAATATGGTGCGCAGCAAAAGCCGTGTAAACCAATCTTATCTGAAACTCTGGCCCTTCCTCAAGTAGTACAAAATATCTTACTTCTCTTTGTTAACGCAGGTGTTTATAGCCTCTAGCACAGCAATACCTTTCTCTGCAGTTACTACACCCTGATGACAGTTCTGTATCTGTTGATCTAGTCCTCTGTAATGAAAAAAAAACATGTGTTACTGCTAGATTCGAAGCTCCTTGCAATAAATATGATTTATTTCACCCAGTCATATGTTGAATGGTTGGACTAGGCATAAGACCATCTTAATTATATGTAGTACCCAAAATAAAGGTTTTAATAAAAAGAGAATTGGATTGGACTGAAAGCTTAAAGCTAATTGAGGGTTGTCATTAAGAGCCGGCCACCAGCCAATTTGACTACTTCAAATGACTTAGGTCGGCTCAAATAATAAGAAATATAGTTGGTCATAAATAACACCTTATTTTGTTTGGTGTTTCATTGGCCTCCTCAATTCGAAAGTTGGCCGCTAATTCAAAAGTCAATGATAACCAATAGAGCTGGTGGCTGGACAGTGATCTATCTTGTTCACATAAGCATGAAGTCAGTTCCGCCAATATAAGGGTGAAGACAAAAGGATAAATTTCTCGATGTCAAACCCTTTTGTCACAAAGGATTCTTAAGAAGTGTACAGTGGGAGTATCAAAGTCAAGTATAAAGTATGGGGTACAATAAACATAACCTACAGCATTCTTTGTTGCTTTCTATCACCCGTATCTCTTAGCGTTTTAATCTGCTCTTTGAGATTGTCTTGTACTGCCCGAACTTTGGATGGTGAATGGACAATTTTCAGTGAAAGCATTTCAGTCTCCTCCCGTCTTTTCAGAAGCATATTTCTCATTTCTTCCTGTTATGATATAAACAGAAAATAATCTCACCCCAAAAGACTTCTTCAGCAAATGTGTCAGTGAAATGAAATTTAACCCTTTATCAAACAACAAATTTTCGACTGTCCCAAATTCAAAGGGTTTGCAGACGACATTTCAATATGGGATGAAATTGGAAAATAATCATCTGATAGGGCAGAAAACATCTTGGCAAAAGGAAAAAATGCTCATTATGAGCAATTTCTCCTTTTTCCATAATGTTTTCTAAAGTCGTCTGCAACAAAGTAGTCAAATGTCGTTATTGTTTGGGAAAGGGTTAATTTGCCACAGAGAAATATTTCCAATCATCAGAACATATTAAATGCTCATTGATAAGCATAGTTTCTGTTAAACATTATAGTTAATTGATTATGAAACCATATCTTTAATCTTCGGTGAATAACTCTTAGTTCTGCTTTCTTGATAGATAATAATTACAATGTCCTCCTTGTTTATGAACATAGATAGCTACAAAACTTTAAGAAAGAGTAAAAGCACATGAAAAATAAATATTTTACAATGTTTTCCTTTGTCAAAATGTATCATTCAGTTGTGTGTTGAAAATAATATAAAACTAAGTGCCAATGGATGAAAGTCTAAGATACATCAACATTCTACTTACAGCCTTTGCATTATTCTCTGTTACTGATGTCTTAACTTCGTTTATACCCTTTTGTAGCAAACACTTTGTAGGCATCAATTCATTTACTAGAACATTACAGGATTCTTGCAACTCCCGGATCTGCAAATCAAAATTCAGAATTATTACAAAACATTTGCAAATCTGAATTCTTAACAAAGTTCAGGTAATGAATGAATAACCTCCAAATTGTTATAAGTTTAAGCCATAGATAAGTAAGAGCTGAAATTCAGCATAGGATTTATAACAAAACAGTGCAAGTTTTATAGCCATGAAGTTAAACAAAAAAAGTTAAATGTACTTCCTTATAGGCTATTCAGACAATTAAAATGGTGATGATGCGTATATGTTAAGCTATTGATACCATACTATGGGAACTGATTCTAGTTGTACTAAGGGTTTAAGTTATACAGTAGTTCAGGTAACTATATGAAGAATCCTATAGGACTATCACCTATCTATTACAAAGGTAATCACCCCTGCAAGAAAGAAGGATCTTGAAAGACCCCTTTACATATCGGACCCTCAGTAAATGAGGCTTTCTGTGACCTCAATGAAAAGATTGTAGATAGATCTCACTGTGAAAAGACTATAAATAGACCTTTCTGCAAAAGATACGATAAGTTTCTATGAAGAAAGTCCTCTAGATAATCTTGTCTGCAAAAAAACTTTGATAAAACCTCTCTACAAAAGGCTAAAAATAGACATCGCAACCAAAAAAGGTTTTAGATAGACCCCCTCTGCGGAAAAACTCTGCACAGACCCCTTTTCAAAAGGCTCTAGATAGATCCCTCCCTTAAAACAAAAAAACCTTCACAAAAAAACCCCAACTTGACCCCTCTGCAAAAGTTCTAGAAAGACCACTCTGAAAAAAGGCAGATAACAGACCCGTCTGATCTAGCTCATTGGTGGATGGACATACCTTTATCAGCTCTGGTTCTTGCTCTGCTTTCTGTGCCTTAAGTTGGTTTATCTTCTGCTTTATCTCCTCATTTTCCCGTTGAACCAGCCCATAGTTTTCCTTCTCACTCTCCTACAATGGTAGATTCTTATGAGTATGATGTGATGTTTTAACACAATACCACCTAATGCCACATTTTTGCGTCTTGCAGCAGATAACTTTCAAAAAACAATGTTGCAAAAGGAGAAATTGATTGTCACAAGCCATTCCCCCTTATGACACAATGCTTTTTCAATCTTTTCATATATCACAACAGCAGAACTGAAAGGTTTTTCACATGTTTAACAAAGCTTTTCTCAAGTCGTCTGCTTCAAGTAAAAAAAATATGTCGTCTGCAGGTGGTAAAAAGACAAACCTTTATTTCATAACATACAGCTTAAGATGTCATTTAAAAATTATTGACATTGGGGTCAATTGCTCTGTGACATGAGAAAAAATTATAAAGATTACTAAAAACAACCAATTTCTCCTTTTGTTACAATTGTTTCTTAAATTAAAGGTTAAATACCCTTTATGTCTGGGCTTTTCAACAAGAACAAGGAATAGTTATGAATAACCTCATGAGTAAGAAGGTCAATGTTTAACATTAGTGAATTGGAATATGATTCTTATCCCTCTATTTCAAAATGTCCAAGGACAAGGAAAAATTACTATTTAACTAAAATTGAGTGAACAATGGGTACCATTAATTGACATAGTAAATCAGCAATGGTGACACAGGTGAGATTTCAAATTAAGTTCCATATACAAAAAGAGGTACACAATAAACAGTAATACTATTTAAATGTTAAATGGAAACTAAGTCACTCTTGTATGTTACTTTGGTGAACATAGTAGATAGCATTCTGTTATTAATTAAATTAAAGAATTTCTATGACAAATAGACCTTTCAACCATTTAACTAGAATTGCCTGCCAATGTCAATGTCATACTAACAATTATACTAAAAAGTCAGGGTACTTAAGTCTGATCATTTTCCAGTCAAGCTGCGTTATAACATTTTGCAAGTCATATTAGAGATGTGCAGTACCAGATACTTACTGTATCTATCTTGATTTGTTCTATGTCAGGTTGTCTCATCTGTTCAAAGCGGGCATAGTTGATAAGTGCACTGCATATTCGCTTCACTTTGTATGGTGCTGCAAAAAGGCAAATGTTGATTTTCAAGTTGAACTTATTCATTTTGCAAGACTATTAAGCAAATTGTGATACCCAGAAAGTCTATCTATACATGGCTTAGATTCATTCCCAAATATTTGATTTTGTGATTTATCTACATCTACAGCAACAGAATACCAATAAAATTTATGATAAAAAAAACAACAATTTTGTTACATTTTTATGAAACCCTTATAGGTGATATTGCTCATTTGAAGTACACCTATTGCTAGAGTGAGTTTGTAGAGATTGTCATGCATGTGTATTAAACAAATGATTAAAAAGCCAGGGTTTATCTAGAATACACATAACTTACTTTTGTTACTTGGCTGAATCATAAACATTAACAATCTTAATTTTCATACTATGAGAATCTTAAAAACATGTTCAGGTATGTCATGCAAATCAGAATCGTAAGAGTGTTTTTTTAAATTGTAATAAAAAAATGCAGGGTATGTGCAACCACTTTTAATTTCAATGACATCTTAAATTTTATTATTGGTGACTTTTAGTGTGTACTGATTAGAATTATTTGGAAAAAGTTAAACAATACTCACACAATCATCCTGGTAAAGCATAAAAAGTAGAATCATATAATGGGGATTAACCCTTTCACAAACAGTAACAACATTTGACCACTTTGTTGCAGACGACTTTAGAAAAACATTTTTGGAAAAGGAGAAATAGCTCGTAACGAGCAATTTTTCCTTTTCACACAATAGTTTCTCCCCTATCAGAAATGACTTTCAAATCACATCACATTTTGAAATGTTGTCTGCAAGCTCTTTGAATTTGGGACAGTCGAAAATTCGTTGTTTGGGAAAGGGTTAAACAATACCCTATATGACAAGTATAAATATTATATGGGCTGCGTCACGCGAAAAGGGGCACTTGGACATAAATAAAAACCACTGACTCAGCTCTTTCTTAGCGCTATTATTCCAGCATCTAGTCACGACAGTTATCATTTGTATTTATTTAAAGGTAGAAATTGATGTCCTCTAAGATGGAAAACAGTGTAACCCCAGAACAGCCGCCACGTCAGTGACGTGGCGGCTGGTCTGGGGCAACACTGTTTGCAATGTCTGATTGCCCCTTTTCCCGTGACATGGCCCATATGAATTCCTTTTTTTCTTGACAAAAGGGTTTCCTGTATTAAGATTAGTGAAAGCTTTAAATAGCGTAATTGGGATGGTTCCTCATTATTTACACTTTTGGTGCAAAGACTTTTACAGAAATGTCCAGCCAGTACCAAGTTAATTCAGCAAATTCTAAAGAAAGATTAAATTTCAACAATAGCCGTCTTCGACACTCTACGAGCAGACAACGTAAGTCCCAAACCAGCTGAACAAGTTTTAGTATCTTACTTGGTTTAAACATATCTCCAGCAGTAAAGTCGGAGCATCCAATGTCATGCATAATGTATTGCCTGAAAGTAAAAAAGTCGATCATAGATCCCTAATCCATGATCTCTCAATAAAAACTATTTCACATATCGACATCTGGATTTGTGAAATGCCAATATTGAAACCAAAAGGAGTCAATAACTAGGGTTATGGTTGTTTAGACAACTAATGATGCAATCTCCCATTTTGGATAATGATTCTAAAATACAACCACAACTTCGCGAAAACTGATTGTGATTTTATATTTGTCAGAAATGCCAAAAATCTTGTCTGCACATCTCCTTGCTATGCTTATAAAAATAAAGCAAATTTCATATAAATTTTCATGTTGGTCAGGGTTTTAAGACAAGCTGTACAACACATAGAGTTGATTTTGGCACCTCTGAATTATCAATAGAAAGAATTGCTATGTCCATATTTGTCCCAATGGTTTTTCCCAGCATGAGAAACGTCATAATTTTTATGTGACTCATGCATACTTGTTTTGTATTCTTCTATTTGTTTACCCATATTAGAGCATAGACTAAGTTCCCTAAGACATATCTTCCCTTACTGAGGGTTATCGGTTTGATCCCTGACAGCAGTGAGGTCAAAATGTTCCAATTAGCCCACAAATCGGCATTAGTACTCGTTTAGTATCCAGAAGGCAGTCATCTTTCAAGAGTGAATGTAATAAGCTTCAAGTTTCTATCACAATTGATGTAATGTATTCCATATCGATAATAATCAATGTAAAATAGATAAGTTTTAACTAAACCAAGATCACTTCAATACTTACAGAGTCTGGTATAAATGTATGACAGGGATGGAATCAGCATGTAAGTCTATGTTCTCAAACTCATAACACAGGGAGGGTAGCTGAAAAAGATCACAATGGGAGACTTATAATAAAACCAGAGCAAATGTAACATAGAGTGTTGCCATTAAAGTGTTTACATGGGCAGGATGACTATTTGATTTTTCTTTGTACTGTGTTTTATGATGTCAAAAACACACTTAAAGGATATCTACAATTTGAGTAGTCTTCTTTTTTCCTATCAACATTCTAGGTCACCAGTAGCATAATTTTGCTTAAATCAAGTTTCATTTTTATAGGCAAACATTAATTACAAATCAAGAAGCATTGGTTCAGGAAACCTACTGAAGGGACTTCCGTGGCCTAGTGGTTTAAACCGTTAAGAGTACAGAACTTGAAATCACAAGGCCCCTCTCTACGTGGGTTCAAATCCTGAGAGGGAAATGGATTTTCATGAGTGGCAGTCTCTTGACTGACTTACGGAATTCCGGTGGTTCTACCCGCCTTGACCAACCCCTATGGGCAGTTGACTATGGGGTCTTCAACCATCATTTAGTCGGGCATCGCTACATAACTGAAATAATGTTGATGTGATGTAAAACCCATATATAAAAAAAAAAAAAAAACTGCTGCAAGAACTTGCAGGGTCTTCCCATAGATCTATTTCAGGGACAGAACTGCTTGATCCAGAGCTAGGGACCTAGGAAGGTTACCTTTTTCTCTGTCAATTTCATTTTTAAAAGAAAGCATCCTAATCTGATGATGTCCTAGGTATAATTTGGAATTGAGTGAAAAATACTGCTTTAAAACCATAATGAACAATCAAACAAGGTCAAGAGCAAAAAGACTGGCTGCGGGTCCAATCTAATTAGCTGGAAGAAAACTTTAAGCACCGTGGAATCAATCAGGGCATCAGGGAAGTGCTAATTTGAAAATCCAGGCGCTGGGGTCCAGCTGCACTTAACCCTTTCCCAAACATTAAATTTTAGACTATTCCAAATTGTAAGAGTTTGCAGACAATGTTTCAAAATGTGATGAAAACATTCTTCAGATAGAGCAGAAAACTTTTTGGAAAAAGGAAAAATTGCTCGTTACGAGCAATTTCGTCTGCAACAAAATGGTTAAATGTCGTTATTGTTTGGAAGAGGTTTAACAGGCCTTGCGGAGACCCTAACTTGTGTAATACCACCTTTAGTAGTGCATCCTCGGGGCATTCTGTCAGAACACAGAGCATGTGAGCCATCATTTTCTGCCATTGATTGGACTGAAACAGAAATAGTTATCTAATTAAGATGATCATTGTCAAGTCTTATAATAATTTGTAAGACGCTGCAAAATAAGTGTCAATTTCAAATATTTATTGCCAGAAATTGGACTTTAGAATGCTTTTCTAAATTATTTCTTTTTGCAGATCCTGAGCCAATACTCCATTTGTAATGTTTTCATTCCTTATTTCTAGATATATAACAACAATTAGGAAATGGGTTTGGGCATTCATAATTTTTTGGTTATGATAAATTTTACATAATCAGCTTTAATTTAAGAAAGACTCTGATCTCTTTCCGGCTCATTTAATTCATCCATTGTCAAACACTTTTATACTTACTTCAGGATTCTTTAGAAAACTCTCACTTGTTGGTAAGTTAAAAAGTAAGCCAAGATGCACAGCTATATCTGGCACACTCAGCACAGGAAACACATACTCCATAGACATGGTGGTATACTACCTAAAATAGGTATGACACATTTATTTAAAGCCAAAATAGAGCTCATTTACATTAAATTTAAGTAAGTTCAACAAAAAGTGGTGATAATAATTAGTAATACATTCCACTCCCATTTAAAGGCTAACCGATATGGTAATATGTTCATATGATGCTTTTTAAAGAGTTAAGATAACAAATACTCTAGTTAACGTTTTGAAATCCAAAGACATTTATTATTTCTCCAAAACTCGATTGCCAAAATGTGTGATTACCTTTAATATTCTGATGAAGCAATCTAACGTCGAAATTTCAGAAGGACCAAATTTAGTGTTGTTGTTGGATTTTTCCATAATCCACATTTTCGGATTTAAAGCACAAAAGTCACTTGATGAGACAAGAGATGTGCAATAAAGTTTCATACCACCAAATAATGACATCAATTGCAATTAAACAATGAAAAAGGCTTATTTAACTGAATAGTGTTAAATATCTTTGATTTTCCCACATCAACCTGTGTTGTTGTTGCTGTTTTATCAGAAAGAGAGGTAAGCAGAAAATGATCACCTGATGTTAGTTTAACTGTCTGACAAAGCAAATATGTGGAATACTGATACATAATAGGGTCCTGCGTGACTCAGTGGGGTCCCGGGTTCAAGCTCCATCGAGGCCATTTAGTTTCGTGGGATTGGCCTTTGGCAAGTCACTTCAGAGCCCTAGCCTAGTACTGGTGTATCCAGGAAAGCCGTTTCAGAACAGAAAAATGTAGGAATAGCCCCCACAAAGAGGACCCATATGGGACCTGTGTTGAGTAATGACTCTAAGCTAAGCTAGCTTAG
Organism: Cerastoderma edule; assembly: GCA_947846245.1. Lineage (NCBI taxonomy): Eukaryota > Metazoa > Mollusca > Bivalvia > Cardiida > Cardiidae > Cerastoderma > Cerastoderma edule. The sequence goes on from OX401406.1 coordinate 45,881,261, forward strand.
CTAAGATAATATACATGTATGGATAGCCAAAATAATTTGATGTGAAGATTGCTTCTTGTTTTCTGTGGGGCAATCTAAGGGGAGATGTTGCCTGATGCAAAAACTTTCCATATCTCCCGATAGCATCAAATTAGTTTGACTAATGTATGGATTGATTAAAAAAGAATGAATTTACATCTGGGAGTTATGATCAGTTCATATTTTAACTGCAACAATGAAAATATTTAATATATGTGTTCAAAGTTGCCCAAAAAAGTGTTGCATCTGTCCACCATTAAATGAATTGTTCAAAAGTTTGATTTGACGGGAGATATCGCCCAATGCAAAATTTCCTCAATATTTCACGATCGCGTCAAAAAAAAATTGACTAACAATGCCGTCTATGGGATTGGGAATTAAGCCCACACTAAAAAGGCAATGTGACCAAATTCCAAATGGGTGTTGAACTTTTTCATTTTCGTCCTCCTTTATTCTCCCATACTGAGGAAATATGAATATGCCCCCCTGTGTCCACTGAATGTAACAGAGGAAAAAGAGGTGCATAACATGGGCCGTCGAGATAGCGAAAGAAAAATGTCCGAAATTGGCGCAAACAAATTTACGAATAATTGGAACAAAAAGGTGATCTTAACCTACACACTAAAACACTTACTGGGTTCTGGTGGTTTATCTTGTTCCTTGTTTATCTTTCTTGGTTTCAACAAATATGGAAACGTTTTTGGGGGGCTGTCAAAAGTCGCGGACTTTTCGAATTCAAACAGACCCCTATTTCCGGGCATCTCGGCGAAAAACCCGATAAAACTATATCGGACCACATCGAACCGAATAAGCTTTCCTTCAGTCCTAGGGTTGGATACGTTTTGTGTCCAAAGAACGGGTGCTACAAGACAGTTAATATTTCATACTTCACTGTTAAGTATGTAACTTAGTGTTGATATTTAGTTAATGTTTTTCATTTCCAAAGGCACCCCCTAAAAATAATTTTGAAATTTGGGTTTTGATTTAATCTAGTAGCAGTTTATTTGAATAAAAATTTGGACAAGGATTAAAATCCTCAGTGGGGAAATGTTACAGAATTCAAATCAGATTCATGGTAATACATGCCGACACAAATCCAAGTTCCTTTCACAGATAGGCACACCATATGTTGAATCGGCATCAAGTGCATGGCATTAAGCATGTTGGGGACAAACTTATATTTTTCTCCCACTTTTCATATATAGAGTTCAGCCTTTGGTGGTAAACTATAATACTTTTTTGGACATTAAACGGGATCAAATGTAACAAAAGTGATAAAATGCTCAAAAAATGAATAGAATACAGGCCCATAGCTACCTCTATGAATCTAGTAAGCACCTGCGTAGTCTAGATAACTGGTCTCGAAGGCTATTGCTATTTTGTTGCGAAGCACGATAAATGTCCAAATATGAAAAAAGCTTCGTTCAGGGATCATTATTGAGACTAGCAACTGCGTACACATTGTCCATAGAAAATGAAAATCTAAATCTACATTAAGCGTCCTTGATCAATTCCATAATGTTTCTCCAAGATATTTCATGTATATGTACGCCTCCTTGTTTGAAACATCCTTAGCTTGCACCAGATGAAGCATAGGTATTGAAATGTTCTTTTGGGGGAATATGCCCGGAAATCCTACTCCACGGAATGTGCATGCAGTTACCAAATGCTTTAGCTACTCCCCTACAATAGTTGAGCCTTTGTGCACGTTCTTTGGGTAAAAGTATGCCTACTGATGAGCACAGTGATTGCATGGTATGTTTGGTTGGTTGAGAAGATTCCCTTATATCAGGCTAACATTCTTTGTACATGGTCCCTAGCATTGAAAGTTCCAGGGGTCCTGCATGGCCCAGTGGTTAAGGTGGCGGACTTAGATCTCAGGGCTTCTGGGTCTAAACCCCAAAGACACCTCTGGTTTCATGGGAGAGACCGTTGGCAAGTCAATTCACAGCCCAAGCCTAGTACTGGTGGATCCAGGAAAGTCGAAATATAACTGAAAAATTGTTGACACAGCAATAAACGCCATACAGCGAAAGCTCCATTTTTTATGCTTTTAATGGACATACATGTATTAGCTTTACTGGACATTTTCATAAGGCTTGTTTAATCATCAATAACCAATATCAACAGCAGTCAAGGATTTCAAAAATGCTCCTTTAAAATGACCATTAGAAAGTTGTCTAAAGCCCTAAATGTGAGTTATCAATAGCCAATAGCAACAGCGGTTAAGGTTCTCAAAGTTGCCCCTTAATGACCCTTTGTGGCTTATTCTCAATGCCAGTAATTAATGGCCAACAAGATACAGTGGATTTGGCATGTCATCATCAGTAGCTAATAAGAACAGTGGCTAAGACTTCAATGTTGGCAATAAATCACCCATAGTAAAAGTAGCCAAGGATCACATTTTTACCAGTCATTCAAGACCCTTATTAAAAGTGGCTTAAGGTGACAAAGTCAGTCAGTCATAAATTATTCTTAGTAACATTGTTTACAACTCACGTCAGTCATTACGGACCCTATGTAACAGGGGCAAAAGCTTGCAATTTTGGTCACAAATGACCTTTTGTAACAGTGGCTGAAGATCACAATGTCGGCATTTAATGATCCTTAGTAACAATGGCTAAATCTCACAATGTCTGTCTTAAATGACCCTTTGTAACAGTAGCTATAGCTCACAAGGTTAGTCAATGATAGCCCTTAGTAACAGAAACTTAAGCTTACAATGTCAGTCATTAATAATGACCTTTGGTAAAATTGGTCAAAGCTCACAATATCAGCAATTAATGTGCCTTTAAGTAACAGTAACTGTTGCCAAAGCTCACAACAGCTATCAACGTAAACCCTTATAGTGCGGGAACCAATTTCAGGCTTATGCAAACAGGTTAGATCAAGGCCAGCCGCCAAGTGAATTTGGGACTGGCCTGTGATCTAACCTGTTTGCTACTCTGAGTATCTTTCCCCAACAAAATTAAGCAGATATTTAAGGTTCTGGAAAGCAGACGTCACAAAAACATTTTCTTAGAAAACTACCCAGCATTTTAAGGGTTAACTGAATACAGTGGCCCTGGATCCCTTATTGTCCCTTAGCAACAGCTGTAATTAATTAGTCTTGGTAATTTAGGGGTTTAGCCTTCAATGCAAATTCTTTTTAAATTTCAAGTTAAATAATGGTAATTTTTGGCATTTTGAGCATAGGCCTTATTAAAAGGAATAGAGCTAGCGAAATGACAAAATGTTAAGTCAGTTTGTATATTTTAATACTCAAACAATGCCATATAAATAACTAGATTGGAAAAAACAAATTCACACCCAATGTGTTTTAAAACTTAGGCACATGTAAAATTGCTAAGTGGGTACTTATTAGGATCAACCCATTGAAATAGTTTTATTAAAAGCTCTCACAAACACACAGGGCTTTATTTCAATGAATTGGGAAGCGGCCCAAGCCTGTCGAGTTTGGGAAATTTTATTGCTGAAATTGTTGAATTGGGAAGCCAAACAACTGGTATATGACTTTGAATTTTTGGGAAAACTGCATGATTTTAAAGAAATTTCCAATTGGGAAGTAGCCTTTCATAGGCCCCTGTTATATAACGTGAAAAAGCCCTGACACAGACGAAAGAAATAAAGAAATTGAACTAGTAATTTTAATGTCATTCTTCGTTTGGACCTATACCTTCTATACATGTATAGAATTTTGAAAATGAATAAAGAAAGCAAAGGGAATACCTAGTCAAAATAATTCATTGGAAGAATGTATTTTATTTTCTGATAGGGCAATTCAAAAATATCTCAATATTTGTAAATTAGTTTGACTGGTTGGTTTGTTTGAGGGTCTTTCGTTTTATGCCATTTTCAACAATTTTGAACCCTTTACCAAACGCCAAATTTTCCACTGTCCCAAATTGAAAGAGTTTGCAGACGACATTTCAAAATGTGATGAAATTGAAAAATATTCTTCAGATAGAGCAGAAAACCTTATGGGACACACAATAATTTCAAAAGTCGTATACAAAAAAGTAGTCAAATGTCATTATTGCTTCGGAAAAGTTAATGCTGTTTCAATAATATCCCAGATATGTAACAACTTTCCTGGATCAACCAGTACTAGGCTAGGGCTCTTAGGTGACTTTCCAAGGCACTCCAAAAATCAAAAGGTGCTGGTTGGGCTCGAACATGGGACACCAGAGTTCTAAGTCAGCCAACTTAATCACTGGGCCATGCAGGACCCTGGAGCTTTTAACAGTATTTCAGTCATATTGCTGCAGTCATCACACTCAGGGTTTTCCTTAAGAATTGGAGGAGAAGGCCAGAAGACCTCTTTAGGAGGCAAGGGTATCTGGGGGCCAGTACTCCAAACTCGAATTTGAGTTCTCAGGTACCAATAATATATCTCTTTACTAATTAGCAAATTTGAGCCGGTTTGAAAAGGATTTGAGGCGGTTAAATCTGCAAGGAAAACACTGGACACTCAACCATGCTCAATGTATTTCATAACTAGCATTACGTAATATCCTTTCTAAGCCAGTAAAGCAAAAGACTGCTTTCCCACATTAGAATCATTGGTTGACTGTGAGAGGCCAATTAACCATATTGTATTGACTTTCTTTAAACATTTTGGAAAAACATTGGCCCTACTGGGTCTAAATCTTAGAAGAATCCTTGTTTTCCATGCATTTTAACAATTAAACTTACAAGACCAGGGTTTTCTTTAAGGATTGGAGTAGAAGGCCAGAAGACCTCTTAAGGAGGCTAGGGTGTCTGGGGGCCAGTACTCCGAAATGAGTTTCACCTCTTTTCATGTACCAATAATATATCTTTTTTGACCATTTGGCAAATTTGAGCCAGTCAGAAAAGGATTTGAGACGGTCAAATCTGTCTGCAGCTGCCTCTTATGGAAAACCCTGCAAGGCATGGCTCACAGACACAAATATGTTTTTCTTTTATTTTGTTACTGGTACCTTTGATCCAGACAAGAGGTGTTTTATCAAGTTGACTCGGCTTACACATGTTATCTTGATCTATGAGAAATGAAATTCAGAGTTTGCAACTCTTAACAGGTGGACACTTTTCCCAAGTCCCTAGCCGCCATATACTACATGCAAGCCCCTAGCAGACACCTACATGTGTAAAGCATCCTATTGAATTTATGCACATAAACATTATATATAAACTTAAGTTATGATAATGATGAAATTGATAAAACTAAACTTTATTTCATATGTAGCCAAAATAACTTCCCCTTTTATGCAATAATATTAGACCAAACAATCAGTAGATGAAATGACCGTCACCCACATCACTGTGTTAAGTTACACCAGCATTTTAATATGCATAAATTCAAAACGAGGCTTTACTTTAAGTAGTGGAACGCAAGGTGTTTGTGTTTAGTATACAGCTGCTAAGGATTTGCATAAAGTGTCCTCCCTCTGAATAGAGAAGATTGTATAAATGATTATCAAAGGGAACTGGATCAGCTTGCTGTACAATAAAGTTTTCAAATGTCTACACTTTCATGGAAGAGCTACAAAACCGCGGATGACATTCCTGAGGCAAAAAGGGAACATGTTTTGTCTGTGAGCTTGAATTGAGCTTCCTTGACTGTTGGTTTCTCTCTCACTGATGAGCCTCCCCACACAGCAGTAATCTGCAAAGATAAAACAAATGATATTAAGTTAATGTTCACAATAGCCCTTACCCTAATCAAAGTTTTCCCTGAACCCGTCCCTGTGTGCATGCTCTAACAGACTTATATTATATTTACTTAAAAGCTTCATGATTACGTATTCTTTTATACAAAAGCTAAATGCAGCTGGCAGGAGAAAAAATTGTGACAAAAGATATTGATTAACATATATTAGATCTTTTGTTTGCCCTTGTTATTGTCTGCTAATGCTTTCAAGATGCACAAGAAGCAATATCCCATCTGATGGATAAATATTTATATAATTTATTCTTAGTGTCCTTAGAATAAGACAAAGATAAAAAAAGACAGAAAAAATGACATGTAGATTTGTTTCTGTAATAATATTAGGGTTTGATAAATCTACATTCAAACTCTCGATTCAAATTGAACACAAACAAATAAAGGCAGCATGAGTAACAACTCAGAACCAAAATACAAGACTTATGAATTTTACTTATAAATTAAAACATTATTTCTTTTCTTAACTGTACAGTCTAGTCTCCTTCAAAAGATGGTTCAAATAACGATTCGCCACAAATGATAACGATTCGCCACAAACCAATAACGATTCGCCACAAACCAATAACGATTCGCCACAGTTTTGAAATGTTCTAATTAACGGCCAATTAACGAGTCGTCCTTTAGTTCTGATTTAATTATAAAACTAAAATGTGTTGAACTTGAAAACGGCGATGATTGTCCAACAATATTTAATGATAATAGCTCAACTGAATTTGATTGTTGTATTTTATAATAACAGGTTTGACTGATTAAGCTTAAACAGTCTATTATAAGGAAATATTTAACTACAAGGAAAACACGCACAACATACACGTGCACAATTATCATTATTTTCTTTGTACATATGTTAATAAACATATGTTAATACGTTATTAAATGTAATTATTTTACATATTCATTTTAATGGACGATATGCATTGCCATGCTCAAGTCCAATTTCGAAAATAATATAAATTTTTGTTATGTTATGTTAAAAAAACTCGAAAGAAAGATTTTCCGCCAAATTGGTGTTGACGTTAATTAAGTTATTATTTAAATGAAATGGTGCCTTTTTGAAACAATCATCCATATTAGGTAGGTCGACTATATATCAGCAAAATCCTTCCTGTGTTACCGCAATTCATTTGATGACATCTCTCGCAGACGTCACACGTCACAGCAGTGGCATTCCTGTAAATCCGACGAAAACACATGGCGGAGCAGGTAATTCACACAATTACATACATAAAAGTATTGAAATGGTTCATAGAATGCTAGGTCAATGTAATAGTTGTAATAAAGGCACGTTTTCTTTCATAATTCACAGCTAGTTAACAAACATGGTAAAATATTCAATCTTTAAACATTCAATCAACATTCACTTATAAATTTATCAATTAAGGAACCTGAATAACAATTTAAATCAATTCAATTCTTTATTTGGCAAAAACCAGCATATAAATGCCTTTGGCCAAGACAACATTTACAAATATGGTACAGACATATATAAATAATATACGTAAACATGTTAATATATACAAAAAAAGAAATAACAAAGATTATCAAATCACGAAAACATACAAGTCACGAGTTTAGTTGATCTATCACATAATAATATATAATAAAGGTTAATACATTAAATAATTTCATTGCGACATTTAAAGCTCTCTTTTAGATAATATGCAGTTTTAGTTAGAAAACATTGACGTTTTGAAGATAAAATATTAACAAATGTATTAGTGTTTGGCCATGGTAAATGTCCAAAATATTTATTACGAATGTTTGCATAGGCCGGACAGCACAATAAAAAATGATGACTGTCATATTATCTAATCTTTAATGTACACTGATTAAAGCCACACCGAATCCATCGATAATTGTGATAGTTTTCACACCTATGACTGTTATTGTTCACACCTATGACGGGACAACTTTTCTAAGGACTATATACAAATGATATTCGTTATTTGTATGAATAAGGAAAGACAATATTATGGATAAAATAAAGATGTCCGCTTTGAATGATGATTGTTTATTGATATCAACAACATATACTAAAATACAATACAATATCTATAAACTGTGGTGAATCGTTATTAATGCGTGGCGAATCGTTATCACTCTGTGGTGAATCGTTATATGAACTTGTGGCGAATCGTTAGTGGCGAGTCGGTATTGTGTCGAATCGTTACATATTCGGTACAAGAGGCCAATGCTCTACCACTGTACCATTGTTGCTTATCATTTCAAAGAATGTCTCCTACCACTTTTACCATAATGGTTATTCAGATAAAATGTGATGTCATAATACCTGTCCATGAACATCCTTGCAGTAACCAGTTTCTAAACCCCTCACTTCCACCACCAGATCAGAACGATACTGTAAAGCTTTCCACAACATGGTACCCTCCTCATCCACCTCTCCACAATCATTATTCACACCCGCGATAAAGTGACCGTCTTTCTCATGGCAGACATAACAACCAATGTATTGAATAAAACTGATTAAATCATTCACTTTTGCTCCAATATCTGTCAACAGCGATAAGTCATCTATGATGAGAACTGGTGATGAAGAACTGTCAAAGCTGTCAATGGTCAACTTCAGCACTTGAAACAACGTCCTAATAACGATGGCACCTTGGTCATTCACAACATCTTTCCATCGGTCTTCTCCCGTACAACCGACATTGACAGCCGCGCCAAGATGTTTCAATCCTTCAATAAATACGAGATTAGATTTATGCTTTTCCTCGGTGAGGTTTGTCCCCGTTTTATTACCAACGTTGTTGAAGTGTGTGAAACTCTGTCGAAAGCTGAGCACAAATACTCGGTGTCCGTTTTTCAGAAAATATGAAATAAAATGGTGGAAAAGGAAAGCGGAGTCCGCTTTAGACTCACAAACCCCAATGCATTTATGTCTCGCAATGTTGGCATTAGAGCACGTGAAGAAGTTGTTTAAATCGGTAAGCATGTTGTTGTTTTTTTGTCTTAAATTTTCTCAAAAGACGCTTTATTGAGAACATTACACAACTTCTACCTGATCAAGATTAACGCACTCGATTAATTAGATTCGGACTTTCAAATAATGTGAAATTACCTCCAAACAAAAATTTTCAACTTTCACTTTATTTGCCACAACTTATTATCTACAATGTTTAGCAATGTGTTCTATTCAGTCCATAATTTCTATTGTTCAAGTCGTATAATTTCGGTAAATCATGAATTTTGATGGTTTAAATAGCTAAACTACGTAATCAAGTGCACCTAAGCTTGTACCCTGCTTTACGGTGAACAAGGATACCAGAATTTCACCCAGGATGTGGCGAAAGACAGGAATAAGTCGACTTTCGCTTGGTTAAACCGATATATACCGGATTGATAGCCAATGTTTTACCAAAAGAACGAGTGAATCAATCATTGTTTGTTTCTAGTGTATGAAACTTCCACGCTTGAAAAGGATGATGAGCAGTTTTAACTCATTTGGTTAATAATTAGATTTGATAATGCTGCTATGCAATGCCTTGGTGTTTGGCAATGTTTCTTAATGACAATTAAAGTTTTATAGTATTACCGTATTAGTTTTGTTTTGTTTTACATCGATTGTGGAGGAAGCTTAAAGCTTGTTCAAAGCCACCATCGACGAGTGCTTCCTTGATACTAAACAAGTAATCGCGCCGGTTTGTGGGTTAGTCCCGGAAGTCTTCACCCCGCTTAAAGTGGATTCGAACCCGGGACCCCCGGTACAAGAGCCCGACGCTCTACCCCTGCAACAATGTCGCCCACAAACCTTTCTTCATTAATATATTTCTAATCTTTTTGTACATACGTATTTTCCGATGAGTTCGGATATTTCTTAATTTATACAAAGGAAAATTACGTCTATAGATAATCTGAGATTTATAACAGACTTACTTCCCTTTGATAGATTTGAAAGAAGTAATCCGACGTAAGATAGATTCGTTAATTTTGAAAACGCAGATCTTGGACTCGAAACCAGAATACTTCAAGAATTTTTTTGAAGTTCTTAGGGTCATGATGTAATTCAAATCTCCCTTGCATGGTTAATATTCAGCGCACACCAGCAATGTTCGAGCGTGGCGGGGACGATTCTCCGGTAAAAAGATTGGATACATTTGTTACTCACCAATAGGAATTGTCTATTAATATGAGTTGTTCATAGTGTTAACATTATTCCAGAAACGTTGCGATGCCCGGCTAATAATGCTTGATGAAGCGACCAAACTTTACTGTTCGTAAGGGCTGGTCAAGCCGAGTAGAACCAGCCACACTCCGTGTGTTAGGGAACCGCCTGTTAGGAGACTGCCTCTCATGAAAATCTAAATTCCGTTACCGGGATTTGAACCCACGCGGAGAGAGGCCGTATGCTTGCAAGTTCTGCACACAAAGGTCTTCAATAGGCACGTGTAATGTAGCAAAGACATAGTCAGCATCTGGACACATATCTCGCAGTTTAGGCGAGGACAATCCAAGAACAGTGATAGCCAGGGTTCCTATATAGCGTTTCACTAAACGTCTTTGAGAAACATGTTTGCATAAGTAAGTCCAAACCGATAAACATAAATGGTATCTTAACCCTTTCCCAAACACTAAATTTTCGACTGCTCCCAATTTGAAAGAGTTTGCAGACGACATTTCAAAATGTGATGAAATTGGAAAGTGATGTTCTGGTAGAGTAGAAAACATTGTGGGAAAATGAGAAATTGCTCACCATGAGCAATTTTTCCTTTTCCCACAGTGTTTCCAATTTCGTCTGCCACAAAGTGGTCAAATGTCGTTATTGTTTGGTAAAGGGTTAAGTTATTGTATGATATTTCGATGTGACATGTCATTGGAAGCTTCTTGCTAAGACGGACCCAACGATGTGTTACTACGCAATATCATTCAGCTTGATACTAGAATAAGAGGGAATGTAGCTTTTAACTTGTACACATTTTTAGAATAAAATGTTAAGTAACACGCTAGCCATATATAAAGCCTCAGTGTGGATTATACGTACTAACCAGAACCACGGGCCAGCACATGGATAGAGCAGACGAACATCGTGATATAACGTAAGCCATCAGAATGATGGGTAATTTTTAAAAAAAATTTTGTTTTGTCTGCTTTCCAATTTTTTTAAGCATGTCTGCTTCATTTTGATGATGAAAGATACTGAGAGTAGCAAACAGGTTTGATCACAGGCTAGCCGTCAATTTACTTGGCAGCTGGCCTGGATCTATCTAGTTTGCATACGCATGAAGTCGGTCCCAGCACTATAAGGGTTAATACTGTTGAAAAGGGCTCAACAATCGAGCTCAACAAACAAATAGTTTATCAATGATAATCGAAGAATTGAATTCATTGAATAATCAACAAAAATGTAATTTCATAAATTGTTTTATTCTATGTACACTTATAAAATATCATTTACCATAGGTATCCAACATTCTAACAAAAACAACACAAATTTAATTAATATGTTGTCTAGATTATTGAGACTTACCCAACTAACGTCAAATAGTTACAAACAAAGTACTTCACACACAAAATCACCCATCCCCTATAACTCGGATACTCGAAGCTGTAAATGTGTTTAAGAATGAAATTTCTACGTCTGGATCATTCGAATTATTCCCCCCCCCCCCTCTGTCAATATGTCAATATTATGTCATGGTTTACATTTATAATGTGACATACATGTACCCTATTGTTATGATCTAATACCTGCTTGACTTGATTCCGTAACAACACACAATTCGAACAATATCATTTAAAATCACAGATCTTTTTTTCCAAACAAAAAAAGACAAAATAGACATAGAAGAAATCACACATAGGGACGAACTCACACATTTACTCACATATAAATATATCCAGTCGCTGTTTTGTTACTCGTGTATAAGGATGTCATCAAAAGGATACGCCTGAATCATTTCCAACAACATCGTTCATGTTAAAGTTAAACGTATGTAATGTACATAAGACGAACTAAACTCATAGAGACCATTTGATGCGCTACAGAATGTTTACCCGTTGGATATCTCCCACACCTATGGTGCGATATCTCAGACAGGTGAACACTCTTGGCGAATACAGGCACCATTTTGTTTTTACTATAAACCAGATAGGCATAATCTCATCTCGAAATGTGTTATAGGTCAACTACAACAATCCGTTTGATGGAAAAGTTGAAAAGAAGCTGGATGGCTTATGTATAACGTGTGCGCAATTCCAGTTTCGGATGTTTTCTACATTCAGTGGACAGTGTTCATTTATAAAACAGGGGTAGAAAAATCGATTGTCCGTGTTGCCAAGTTTGTCCAAAAGCATTCACGAAATTTCTACTGTAATTAAAAAAAAGATACTATACAACCATTATACGGAGAATTACAACAAAGAAACTTTTGGCAGTCAAGGACAAGTAAATCAAAATCAGATTTCACCAACCCTGCAATACATTTACACCCGACGGACCCCTCTCCGCGTGGGTTCAAATCCTGAGAGGGATATGGATTTTCATGAGAGGCAGTCTCCCGACTGACTTACGGAATGCCGATGGTTCTACCCGCTTGACCAGCCCTTATGGGCAGTTGAGTATGGGGTCTTCCTCCATCATTAAGAGTCGGGCATCGCTACATAACTGAAATAATGTTGATGTGATGTAAAACCCATATAACAATATAACAATAACACCCGACGGCGTATTGCTCTTTGCTTATTATACGCATTCACGCATATATCCTGGGGTTCCGGCCCGTGCGTATACCCCGCACTAGTGCGGGGTATACGCACGGGCCGGGACCCCAGGCTAGAACCCCGAACCCCAATCTCTCACACGAAATCAATCTCTGAATAAATCTACATTGTGGTATATCTGCCTGACTCTGCGACGTCCTCATAGTCCATCCTAAGGACGATAAGGAAGATGAATCCCTCGATCATACAGAGTCCCGTGCCCGCCCAGCCCAGCATGAAGGACCACTGGTATTGTGTGTCCACGCCGTCCGGGTATAAATCCCGCGAGGTGTGATCTAAATCCCGGAGCGCGATGAAACAGATCCCGCTCGAAATTCCCGCCATCGCTGGAAAAAAAAGGAATAGAAAATACATTTTCATTTCATGTGACGAAAGCTCAAAACTTATTAAGGTAGAATACATATAATTCGCCACGTTGAAACTCGTTCTTTTGTTGGAATACCTCGGCCATTTTCGGTATACAACGATCAGGACGGAGCTATTCGGTTTAATGTGAATAGTTCCGGACTCACCGATGTAAACCGAGAACGACCGAAGTAACCCGATGAAATAATGCGTTTGAAGATGGCGCATAATGGGTATTCTACCTTAAATTCGCTCTCGATGACTGCTTCCATGAGACATGGCCAGTGCACGTGCCGATATGTAGGTTTTTATCATTATATTTTGATGTATTGTACAACACACTAACAATGTTTCAGTTGTGAGATCCGGCTCCTGACCAAACGAATAGTTTCCAAGCTTAGCAACCCACACGAGATTTCAAAACCTGAACGAACCATCGACAATCCGTTGGTCAGATATACGGCTACGCCTCATGAATCCAACATACAGAAACGTATTGATATAACGCTCTTTCTTTAATCGATTGAAATGCTATTTTACTCTTTTCAAACATTAGTCCAAATATTATTTCAGTCGAGCTGATCAGACTCTTCATAATGTTTTACAAATACAACGTTCTTTCGACATATCGATTTCTAATATTGATATGTGTGAACTATCGATCAAATAAAATTTTGGCAAATAAATTATCAAGACAACTCACTGGATATCATTAAATTGTTGTTCAAATGTTATTACCGAGGACTGAAAAGTCCTACGTGGCTCAACGGTTAAGATGGAAGACTTCGAACTCAGGTGTCCCGTTTAGTCTTTGGTAATCAAGGAATTACATTTGACATCAAAGCCTCAATATTTAAAGCAGCAACGGTACTGAATAACTTCTTTAAAAACATTAAATGCAAACAGCACTTCATATCGATCACACTTCTATATTTAGTTGTACAATAAGCTATGTTCAAACAAATAAGAATCGAATGACGTACCTGCTATAAGGGACATAATTGAAGCGACTAGGTAGAGTGTAGACCGCTTAACGCTGTGACAGTCGCCGGGCCACATGCCACAAATCAGGGCCAGTATGGTAAACAGCTGTATCCCGGCCGCTGTGAACATCAGGGCAATCCATGACCGCTCCAAACCTGAAGGATAGGACGCATTTGTTATATAGTGCATAAATGTGCGAACATCGTCCAGTGCATCTAACCAATAGCATTTACATCGTATAGTGCATAGAAGTGCGTACATCGTTTCGCATCGAACCAATAGCATTTACATCGTATAGTGCATAGAAGTGCGTACATCGTTTCGCATCGAACCAATAGCATTTACATCGTATAGTGCATAGAAGTGCGTACATCGTTTCGCATCGAACCAATAGCATTTACATCGTATAGTGCATAGAAGTGCGTACATCGTTTCGCATCGAACCAATAGCATTTACATCGTATAGTGCATAGAAGTGCGTACATCGTTTCGCATCGAACCAATAGCATTTACATCGTATAGTGCATAGAAGTGCGTACATCGTTTCGCATCGAACCAATAGCATTTACATCGTATAGTGCATAGAAGTGCGTACATCGTTTCGCATCGAACCAATAGCATTTACATCGTATAGTGCATAGAAGTGCGTACATCGTCAAGTGCATCGAACCAATAGCTTTCACATCGTATAGTGCATAGAAGTGCGTACATCGTCCAGTGCATCGTACCAAAAGCATTTACATCGTATAGTGCACAGTAGTGCATACATCGTCAAGTGCATCGTACCAATAGCTTTCACATCGTATAGTGCATAGAAGTGCGTACATCGTCTTGTGCATCGTACCAATAGCATTTACATTGTATAATGCATAGAAGTGCGTAAATCGTCCAGTGCATCGTACCAAAAGCATTTACATCGTATAATGCATAGAAGTGCGTACATCGTCCAGTGCATCGTACAAAAAGCATTTACATCGTATAGTGCATAGTAATGCGTACATCGTCCAGTGCATCGAACCAAAAGCATTTACATCGTATAATGCATAGAAGTGCATACATCGTCCAGTGCATCGTGCCAATAGCATTTACATTGTATAATGCATAGAAGTGCGTACATCGTCCAGTGCATCGTACCAAAAGCTTTTACATCGTATAATGCATAGAAGTGCATACATCGTCCAGTGCATCGTGCCAATAGCATTTACATTGTATAATGCATAGAAGTGCGTACATCGTCCAGTGCATCGTACCAAAAGCATTTACATCGTATAGTACATAGTAAAGCGTACATCGTCCAGTGCATCGAACCAATAGCATTTACATTGTATAATGCATATAAGTGCGTACATCGTCCAGTGCATCGTACCAATAGCATTTACATCGTATAATGCATAGAAGTGCGTACATCGTCCAGTGCATCGTACCAATAGCATTTACATCGTATAATGCATAGAAGTGCGTACATCGTCCAGTGCATCGAACCAATAGCATTTACATTGTATAATGCATAGAAGTGCGTACATCGTCCAGTGCATTGTACCAAAAGCATTTACATCGTATAGTACATAGTAAAGCGTACATAGTCCAGTGCATCGTACTAATAGCATTTACATTGTATAATGCATAGAAGTGCGTACATCGTCCAGTGCATCGTACCAATAGCATTTACATTGTATAATGCATAGAAGTGCGTAAATCGTCCAGTGCATCGTACCAAAAGCATTTACATCGTATAATGCATAGAAGTGCGTACATCGTCCAGTGCATCGTACCAAAAGCAAATACATCGTATAATGCATAGAAGTGCGTACATCGTCCAGTGCATCGAACCAATAGCATTTACATTGTATAATGCATATAAGTGCGTAAATCGTCCAGTGCATCGTACCAAAAGCATTTACATCGTATAATGCATAGAAGTGCGTACATCTTCCAGTGCATCGTACCAAAAGCAAATACATCGTATAATGCATAGAAGTGCGTACATCGTCCAGTGCATCGTACAAAAAGCATTTACATCGTATAATGCATATAAGTGCGTAAATCGTCCAGTGCATCGAACCAAAAGCATTTACATCGTATAATTCATAGAAGTGCGTACATCGTCCAGTGCATCGTGCCAATAGCATTTACATTGTATAATGCATAGAAGTGCGTACATCGTCCAGTGCATCGTGCCAAAAGCATTTACATCGTATAATGCATAGAAGTGCGTACATCGTCCAGTGCATCGTGCCAATAGCATTTACATTGTATAATGCATAGAAGTGCGTACATCGTCCAGTGCATTGTACCAAAAGCATTTACATCGTATAGTACATAGTAAAGCGTACATCGTCCAGTGCATCGAACCAATAGCATTTACATTGTATAATGCATATAAGTGCGTACATAGTCCAGTGCATCGAACCAAAAGCATTTACATCGTATAGTGCATAGAAGTGCGTACATCGTCCAGTGCATCGTACCAATAGCATTTACATTGTATAATGCATAGAAGTGCGTACATCGTCCAGTGCATCGTACAAAAAGCATTTACATCGTATAGTTCATAAAAATGCGTACATCGTCCAGTGCATCGTACCTAAAGCATTTACATCGTATAGTGCATATATTCCATACTGCATACACCGTACAGTACATCAGACCCTTAATACATACACCGAGTAAGTAATGGAACCCATAATGCATTTATCGTACAATGCATCGAAATCATACACCGTACAGTCCATCACACTAAATTTAGTTATAGAATTAATAACTCATGCATTGTACATTACATTGTGGCCATAATGCATATATCGTTCAATGTATCGAACACATACATAGTACAGTGCGTCGACGCCACGACGCGTGTGCACTTCTTACAGTGCACCGAAGCGATTAACCCTTTCCCAAACAACACGTTTTTGACTGTCCCTAGTTGAAAGAGTTTGCAGACGACGTTTGAAAATGTGATGAAATTGGAAAATAATCTTCTGATAGGGCATCATTAGATATCTGTACACTTACTAAGATATATGTAGACTTACTTAGATATCTGTACACTTACTTAGATATCCGTACACTTACTAAGATAGCTGTACAATTACTAAGATATCTGAACACTTACTTAGATATCTCTACACTTACTGAGATATATGTACACTTAATTAGAAAGATGTACACTAACTTAGATATCTGTACACACACTTAGATACCTGTACGCTTTCTAAGTATCTGTTAACTTACCTAGATATTTGTATACTTGCTTAGATATCTGTATACTTACTTAGATATATGAACACTTACTGAAATGTATTTACACTTACTTAGATATCTGTACACTTAGTAAGATATCTGTATACTTGCTAAGATATCTGTAAACTTACTAAGATATATTTACACTTTCTAAGATATCTGTACACTTACTTAGATATCTGTAGACTTACTTAGATATCTGTACACTTACTAAGATATCCGTTCACTTACTAAGATATATGTACACTTACTTAAATATCGGCACACTTACTTAAATATCTGTACATTTACTTAGATATCTGTAGACTTACTTAGATATTTGTACACTTACTAAGAGATCTGAACACTTACTAAGATATCTGAACACTGACTTAGATATCGGTACACTTACTTAGATATCTGTTCACCTACTTAGATATCTGTTCACCTACTTAGACATCGGTACACTTTCTAAGATATATGTAAACTTACTTAGATATCTGTCAACTTACTTAGATATATTAACACTTACTTAGATATCTGTAAACCTACTTAGACATATGCACACTTACATAGATATCTGTACACTAACTAAGATATCTGTACACTTACTTAGATATCTGTACACTTACTTAGATATATGTACACTTACTTAGATATCTGTACACTTACTTAGACATATATACATCTGTACACTTACTTAGATATATGCACTCTACTTAGATATCTGTACACTTACTTAGATATCTGTACACTTACTTAGATATATGTCCACTTACTTCGATATATGACCACTTACTTAGATATCTGTAAACCTACTTAGACATCTGTACACTTACTTAGATATCTGTACACTTACTTAGATATCTGTACACTTACTTAGATGTCTGTTCATTACATTAGATATCTGTTCACTAACTTAGACATCTGTACACTTACTTAGATATATGACCACTTACTTAGATATCTGTAAACCTACTTAGACATCTGTACACTTACTTAGATGTCTGTACATTACATTAGATATCTGTTCACTAACTTAGACATCTGTACACTTACTTAGATATCTGTTCACTAACTTAGATATATGTACACTTACTTAGATATCTGTACACTTCCTTAGATATATGTACACTTTCTAAGATATCTGCACACTGACTTAAATATATGTTACTTACTTAGACATCTGTACACTTTCTAAGATATCTGTAAACCTACTTAGATATCTGTCCACTTACTTAGATATATGACCACTTACTTAGATATATGTAAACCTACTTAGACATCTGTACACGTACTTAGATATCTGTACATTAACTTAGATATCTGTACACTTACTTAGATATCGGCAGCCTTACTTAGATATCTGTACACTTAGTAAGATATCTGTATACTTACTTAGATATATGTACACTTACTAAGATATCTGTACATTTACTTAGATATATTAACACTTATTTAGATATCTGTTCACTTACTTAATTCAGTGTGCACTTGCTTAGATACATGTTCACTTACTAAGACATCTGAACACTTATTTTCAAAATCTGTACAATTTCTTATATATCTGTAGACTTACTTAGATTTCTGTACACTTTCTTATATATATGTACACTTACTAAGCTATCTATACACTTACTTAGATATCTGCACACTTACTTAGATATCTGCACACTTACTCAGATATCTGTACACTTACTAAGATAGCTGCACAGTTACTTGGATATCTGCACACTTACTTAGATATCTGCACACTTACATAGATGTCTGTACACTTACTTAGATATATGTACACTAACTAAGCTATCTTTACACTTACTTAGATATCTGCACACCAACTCAGATATCTGTACACTTACTTAGATATCTGCATAGTTACTTGGATATCTGTACACCTACTTAGATATCTACACACTTACATATATATCTGTACACTTACTTAGATATCTGTACACTAAATAAGCTATCTATACACTTACTTAGATATCTGCACACTTACTTAGATATATGTACACTTAATAAGCTATCTATTCACTTACTTAGATAACGGTACACTAACTAAGCTATCTATACACTTACTTAGATAGCTGCACACTTACTTAGATATCTGTACACTTACTAAGATATCTGAACACTTACTTAGATATCTGTAGTCGTCTGCCGGCATACTATCCTCGGCCCGCTTGATCAGGTCCTTATACGTAAACACGCAGTCGCCTTGTCTGTCTTCTGGCGAAGCACCTGGAAAAAGAAGAAGTAAAAGTATGTAAAAGAAACACGTCCTTACAACTCACATTGATCACTCTCGATTCTGCTTTCTGGATACATTTAAAACCATTTATTGATTCAAATGTAAATACATGAAATGTCGCAAGGCGAATACTGCAACTCAATGGATTTAAACCCACGACCTTCGTGTCCCAAGGTCGACGCTCTACTTTTGAACACTGTCCTTCACAATCGTCATATTTTACAGATGTTTTCAACGATTTCTCTGTTCTCGAGGAGTAAAAATTGGTCCGTCGATATTTTTGTGTAATTTAGTGGTACATGTAATGGGAAAGTCTGATTGCTTTGGCCATTTTCGGTATACATTATCTGTTAAATGCGAATGATTCCGGTCCGCGCCCAATGTATACGTAACGTAACCGAAGTAATCCTATGGAAAAATGCGTTTCAAAATGGCAGATAATGGATGTTTCTTAACCCATTCTGTAGTGGTCGCTTAAATCAAGACTTAATGTTAGACATTCTAATAAAATCTGAAATTCTTGAGACCGGAATAACCTCGATATAATGCCATGTACAACGTTTTGTATTTATCTGGTAGAGACCATCTCCCAACGGTTCAAGGGTTCAAGATTAAAGTGAGTGCTTCATAAACATGAAGGAAGCACTTACTATAGTATTACACTGAACTCTCGAGTTAATATCGAAGCATTCATTACATCGTTTGAGAAAACCCCCCCAAAAAGATAATTAAGTTATACCCTTTAACAAATAATTTTTTATGTAAAATGTCTTAAAAAGAAAATATTTGAAAGCTGTGTGGGGAAGAAAGAGGATTTTGCTAATACAGTATATCCAATTACAGCTTTTATCCTACGAGCGCACGAAATGCTATGGCATTTATGTTCGTTTGGCACACCTTTAAATTTGGTACGATGAATAAAGCGTGACCAAAAAGAGTAACAATTATGTAAATAGTTGGGCTATTTAACTTATTTTACATTTAAATAACTCTTCTCGCCTTTCTGCTAGGGTAATGATTAACGATGTAACCCAGTGCCCAGTACAATTTAGAAATTGTTGAACATGTCCGATTTTTAGTTTGAACATACGTCACTTGTAAATCATAACTAACGTATACTGCTTGCAGCGTGGGAAAGTTGAATGACAAAAAAACTGCGAATAGAGTGAGAAATTGCTGTAGAGTGAGTGCTGTTTACCTCTCGTATCTATGTACTTGTTTCGCCCCACGTAAACAGGATGACTTTTGTACGGTTTAAATGTGTTAGAATGAAGTAATTGGATGTAAATAATTAACTACGCTCGTCGCCCATACGCAACTTATTTATACATAGCCATATACTTTAGTATACTGAACAAACGGGAGTCTGGTACACAAACAGCCTCGCATTCTAATATGCATGATATTAACGCTTTCCCGAACAATAACGACATTTGACCACTTTGTTAAAGATGACATTAGAAAACATTGAGGAAAAAGGAGAAATTGCTCGTGACGAGCAATCTTTCCTTTTCCCACAATGTTTTTTGACCTATCAGAAGATAAATTTCTAATTTCATCACATTTTGAAAAGTCGTCAGCAAACTCTTTCAAATTGGGACAGTCGAAAATGTGTTGTTTGGGAAAGGGTTAACTCCCTACTAAAACCACATGCGATACTCTAGAGACTTGAAATGTAGTTTGAATGGTGGATATTCGTCTCTCACCACTAATCTATATGTATTATGTTCATGTGCGAAAGTATGAACAAATTAGAGCCTAGTAGATAAAGATCTTTACATCCAGGTATGCATGAAATGACCCCTCTACTTAAACCACATGCAAGATTAAATAAATAGATAAAACTAAAATGTAGTCCTAAGGTGTCTCTCACCACTAACCAATTATGTGCGTATGGGAAAGCATTCAGAATGATATACATGTTTAGCGAAGGACAGCAATCATCATTGAAAGGTGTGCCTACCGACGCGTCATTTACTGCAATAATGTTAAAAACGGGGTAAAATATTTCATCGTGGTCAATGCTTAATTTAAGCTTGATTTATTTGTTCGTCTGCCTCGAGAAAATGCTTCCAGTAACGGACGTTCCCACACCCAATTAGTAAGAACATGCTGTGCCGTTCAAACCCTCAAACAAGACCGGGGGAGAAAGACGGGAACTGGCTAAGATGTACATGTTTGTAATTCCCTGCTTCACCAAGGGGATGTTCAATGCATCTGTGACACCATCTTTAAGAATCTAATGTGACAACTGGAATCAATGCTCGTGTAGATAATCACCTTGCAGTTTCTGCTTTTTCACAAATGGTTTCCATTCAATGATCTATCAATCAAATCCTTCCTACTGAACAACTGTCGTCTGATTTCTCTTTGACATCGGACTCTTATATCTCTAATTACCTCAACGATAAGCCACAAGCAAATTCTACTTTTCTCATGATTGGCTTACATCAAATGTTTGGTAAAAAAATTAATCATGTATACATTGTACTTAATAACGAGCTATTGGCTGCTTTCCTCTTTGGATTAGGAGCACCAAATATCAAATTTTCCAAAGGCGGACGTGGGTTGAAAAAAGGGAAAGTTTCAAAAAGCAGACGACAGGTCAACAGGAAATCGCCTCATTGTGTTTTGTTGACACAAAGCTTCCCGCTGACAACACAGCTATTTCGAACCATTCACGAACCTGCCAACCGTTCAGGGGCTTGGATACAACAGTCGCCCGTCCATTCTTCCATTCTATCATGTTTGTGTTTGCTCGTTATTCAAATAATTAAGCCGCGGCCTCGGGGAAGGTGTATGCACTACTATGCAGTGAAATGTGCACATTGTCTACACTCACTTCCCTGCATTTCGTCCATTTATAAGATTGATTACATCGTTCTCAATCATTACCAGGTCACCATTTCATCAAGTGACGTGCGGAAAATGTTGCACATGTCGAAATCGATAATACGCATGTTATCTCCAACAGAAGTACAATATTGTTCTGTGACACTTTCTTGATTCTAATGCTGTGTTAATCTGCAATATTGTTTAGCCCAGTGTTGAAATAAGAGTACTGTTGTTTTGAACGTTCGCACATCTTTTGCATAAAATGTTCAGTAAACGGTACACAGGACTCCATATTGTCGGTGTTCATCAGTAATCCCAAGCTTAAAGGTGGGTGCGTACAAAGTCTTTTAGACGTTGTTTTCTCCTGACGTTTGAGGATATTAAAGCAATATGGTATATCTTCTTTAACTACTGATTAATTACGTTTATGATGACACGTATTAGCTTCAGTGAGAAGCACATTATGCAGCAATGATACGAACACGACATTGCTGGAGATATATGGAATGGCACTCATGATATACTGTAGTATCCTTTATTGATTTAATTGACAGTCGAAGCCTCATTCTTTCGTCGGATTTATTCGGTCGTTCATGGTATACGCCGGTCAGGGCCTGAACAGGGCCGACGACAGAATGGGTTTCAAAATGGCGGATAATGGGCATTTTTCCTTTTTAAAGAGTGGCACCTGCACCTTGACTATTTTAAAGCATATTAGTGTTATATATGTTATCGATGCGTCTTGCATGTACACGGTATTTCTTCACTATATGTAGCATGTTTCATGTTTGTGGTGACTCTGTCAGACAAGCTTCCGCAGGTTAGTTTTCCTACTTGATTTCGAGTCATCCGTCCGCTAGATTGCCATTGAGTCATTCTTTTGGATTTGTCAATATCTTGGAGTTGTCATCATTTTGGATTTGTAATGAGATTCGGCACAAGTTTAGAGCTTTTACAGCCTTTACAAAGCTTACTTTCAAGAGCAAACAGTGATGCTGGCGTATCGTTCGTTGATACTCGATTTCACAAATCATTGTGTTAAAAAAACATTATATATTTCATAGTACTTTATCGATATGATGATGATTACAAAGCTAGGGTAATGGATGCTAGCAAAAGGGTAAAAAGAAGTTCTTTGCGATATCATATGAAGCCATACTGGGTTATCAAGCCCTTCACCAAAGTATCACTTGTAGATATAGAATGTTTAATACAATCAGCGGACAAATGTTTTACAAGATGGTGTTGTGCTCCAGGGGCCCGTTTTACTAAACAACTTACGGAAAATGTTTGCGTAAGTCATAATTGATTAACATGGGTAATATCTTCAATGAAAGTACAATATTGCAATGTGACACGTCATTGGAAGCGTCTCGGAGAGACGATTCCAATGATGTGTTACTTTGCAATATTGCTTTGCCAAATATTGAAATAAAAGGACTTGTTGTTTTAGATTTACGCAAATCTTAAGCGTAAACTGTTTAGTAAAACGGGCCCCAGGTGTTTGAAAGACCATCTTACTATTGTTTTGGCCTCTAGTCCGATCAGGATTTAAAGCCAGCGGATATGAAATTAGATTATATTATAAAATGCTTTTATCCTGTGTAAAGTTTCTTCCGGGTGCATACTTGTCTTAATTAAGTGATTCATATATAATGCATGCGAAACAAAAGCGATGTAAACTTAGATATATCTTCCTTGATCAGAGTTATATGATGTGTGGTAATTCTTTAGAAAAAACAATCCCATTCCTTCTGCAGTAAATAAGTGAAATCCAATAGTCATCAGGGGTAAACCTAAGGATAAAATAGTGTATGCAATTCTAAACGTTAACCTAACATCATATTGAAAAGAAAGTTTGTATTATATTTATTCTTTGAAACATATTTTTATCGATTGTAATCCAGAACTATGTATTCAATCAATTGAAAAACATTAACGAAAAAGAAACATAACTGACCAGAGAAAAACATACATTTTATTTGACGAGTACATGGTACATAGTTATTGTCACACACAAAGATAATATTGAGTAAAGGATGATAGATCTAGGGGGATACGTAACAGAAGACGAAACTGGACCCGGTTTCACGAGACGACTTAAGTCGCTTTTTTTGCTCAAAACTCAGTTTCAGACTCAACTTCCTGTTTATTTTTTCATTTTTAACTTTTTTAAATGGGTCTTACATCCCATCAACATTATTTCAGTCATGTAGCGATGCCCGACTCTTAATGATGGAGGAAGACCCCATACTCAACTGCCCATAAGGGATGGTCAAGGTGGGTAGAACCATCGGCATTCCGTAAGTCAGTCGGGAGACTGCCTCTCATGAAAATCCATATCCCTCTCAGGATTTGAACCCACGCGGAGAGGGGCCATGTGATTTCAAATTCTGTCAACTTGCTGTTAAAACTGATAATCAAGTCCAATTGTGCAATGTATGGATGTTATAAGTGCATTGTTTAAGATAAAAGAGTTTCAATAGTTATGCTTTAAAGCTGCTTGCGAATAAATGCGAGAAAACCTGGACATTAAGATTGTTTTTATCTAAAATATAAAACTGTATAGCGGCAACACCATTGCATGGAATGGTCTGGAGAATCGTCATAAAGAGTAAGATAAACTCGAATTTAGGTTATTAATGCCTGTATGCAATGTATCGATGTGTATTCAGATCCAAAGGCACCATAAAGTGTTTGAAATACATCATATAACATCTGTAAATAATATGATAAACATTATTATATTGAATGATTCTAAATCAAATGATGCGTTTAGTAGCTATTTCTCTTGAAATAATATACTGCAATACAAAAACTATAAATCAAATGATGCGTTTAGTAGCTATTTCTCTTGAAATAATATACTGCAATACAAAAACTATAAATCAAATGTTGCGTTTAGTAGCTATTTCTCTTGAAATAATATACTGCAATACAAACACTATAAATCAAATGTTGCGTTTAGTAGCTATTTCTCTTGAAATAATATACTGCAATACAAACACTATAAATCAAATGTTGCGTTTAGTAGCTATTTCTCTTGAAATAATATACTGCAATACAAAAACTATAAATCAAATGATGCGTTTAGTAGCTATTTCTCTTGAAATAATATACTGCAATACAAAAACTATAAATCAAATGTTGCGTTTAGTAGCTATTTCTCTTGAAATAATATACTGCAATACAAAAACTATAAATCAAATGTTGCGTTTAGTAGCTATTTCTCTTGAAATAATATACTGCAATACAAACACTATAAATCAAATGTTGCGTTTAGTAGCTATTTCTCTTGAAATAATATACTGCAATACAAAAACTATAAATCAAATGATGCGTTTAGTAGCTATTTCTCTTGAAATAATATACTGCAATACAAAAACTATAAATCAAATGTTGCGTTTAGTAGCTATTTCTCTTGAAATAATATACTGCAATACAAACACTATAAATCAAATGTTGCGTTTAGTAGCTATTTCTCTTGAAATAATATACTGCAATACAAACACTATAAATCAAATGTTGCGTTTAGTAGCTATTTCTCTTGAAATAATATACTGCAATACAAAAACTATAAATCAAATGTTGCGTTTAGTAGCTATTTCTCTTGAAATAATATACTGCAATACAAAAACTATAAATCAAATGTTGCGTTTAGTAGCTATTCTCTTGAAATAATATACTGCAATAAAAAAACTATAGTGTCTAAAATCGATTCTATTTCTATTTTAGAATTGTCTCATGTGTAAACAAGCGCCTTTAACCCTTTTTCAAACAATAACGACATTTGACCACTTTGTTGCAGACGACTTTAGAAAACATTGTGGGAAAAAGGAGAAATTGCTCGTGACGAGCAATTTTTCCTTTTCCCACAAGGTTTTCTCTTCTATCTGAAGAATATTTTTCAATTTCATCACATGTTGAAATTCAGTCTACAAACTCTTTCAATTTGGGACAGTCGAAAATGTGTTGTTTGGGAAAGGGTTAAACCTGCAATATACAGGTATATCAAGAAGAACTCGTGAACAGTATCGATCTTATTTTACACCCAATTCAATATGTAATTTGACTACAATCATATCGGTTTTACCCTTGGCTCTACCAATAATTGCGTACCACATTCCTCCAAACGTTTAACCATCAAACAACAGAAGGCTTACGAAACCAATATGACGAAAGGAAAAATTGCTCAGATCGTGAGTCACAGTGGTTTCGCACCAATGGATTAACGTTCAAACGAAATGCTGTACTGTCATATGATATACAATGAAGAATATTCATTGTGATTTTTAGTCCAGAAGAGCGTCTTACTTCTTAAAACATGTTCACCGAATTTGAGTTTACCACACAGTCCCTTAGTTTCATCAAATTTTGTTCTTACAAAGAAAGAATTTCCACTGACTCTCATGGTGCTTTACATTTGTTTGTTCAAAAAGAATCCTGCCGGTAAATTTATAATGTACGAAATTTTACTAAAACTCTACTGATATAGAAAACTACCAATCCCTTGGGCAACAATTGAATTTTCTAGACTTTTCAAATGAAACCCGAAAGACCACTTCATCCAAGCACCAGCCTGGTTTGTTTACAAACATCCCAACATTGCCGATTTTTTAAAGCATTTGCCACAAACTCAGTAACTTTCTGCTATCATATATATTCAATGGAAGTGCTTCTGACATACCAATTACCTACACATGCTTCTGGATTATTTAGAGCCTTATTGCATGGCACAGTCAAATAAATGATTCAATATAGATGATGAGTAGGTTGCTCATTTTGTCTAGCTGATTGACATATAATAAGGCAATTGAGGTCGCTCAGAATCATCAAAAGACAGTTCCAATCAGGTGTATTCGCCATATTAGTTTGTTCTGTCCTTTTTAATTCGAAATGTGGGCGACGTTGGTGCAGTTGTTGAGCGTTGGGCTATTGTACCGAGGGTCCCGGGTTCGAATCCCTATTATGCGAGGTGAAAATTCCGGGACTTACCCACAAAACCGGCGCGATTACTGGTTTAGTATCCAGGAAGCAGTCATCGAAAGTTATTGTGAACAAGCTTTTACCTTCCTTCTCAATCGTTGTGAAACAAATATGGTGAACTGGTGAATGGTGAACTGGAAATAGCCTATGTAATAAGGACTAAATACTTATGTGACCAAGGAGCAATAAAGAAAAATTCGGAAAAATGTCACTCTCCTTCTAATTTGATTTCGGGCAGATCTAACTAGTAATAACAGACAATAATTAAAAATATGAAAATCCGACTTGTTTGTGGTATTTGATAGGATCTTTTTGAGCCGGTTTTAAATATAATTTCTAAGGTCATCTTATGTACAATGTATCATCAACATGAACAAAACCTTTTTTTTAATCTGCCACTGAAACTGTTTTATTCCTTCAATTATGTAATAATTTCATATAAAAATGATACTACTATCTTTGATTAACCCATTGTCCCATATGGGGATTTGTGAATTATTTAACTTCATATACAAGAGCAATTAATATTTAGGAAGCAACATTTCCCCTCTGATATAAGTTATAAACCATTGTAACAAATGGAGTTATTCTGCATTTTGCCGCTGTGGTTTTTAAAGTCATTTGTGAGAGGTGCGGTAACGTGTGGTATAATGGGGGTAATGGGTTAGTATTCACACAGCTAAAAATATATAAAACGCTGCCAAATGCTTCAACTTGAAACTCTCTAGAGACAGGACATCAAAATCCATTGTAATCTCGGCACCGAAAGGTGTCCGAACGTTGTATCCAGGAGACACAGATCATGTTGGTACTGTGTAGTACGTCGGAATCGGTTTGTTTACTCGCAAGCCTCGTTTCAAAATGACCTTCACCTTAAAAATGTTACTTTTTTTGGCAAACCGTGTTTGTGTGTATTAATCATGCTTAAATTGCTACTCTTTGTTGGTATCAAATAACAATAGCTTTTTTTATTGTTTCGAAGACATTTTATTTTGACATTCAAAATTTCTCATCTGTGAACACGCATCTTTAATGAAAGGTAACCATGCTGTGTCATGATAAGATGATGTCGCCTGTACACATGAACAGGCCAAGTAAATTATGCAACGATTTATACCTTTTCCTTGATTCTTCAGCCCTTAGTACTCGTAAAAAACATCGCATAATGGGGTTATATATATATATATATATATATATATATATTTCTTTTTTAGAAATGAATTAGTATTCTTTTCGATTGAATATAACACGGAATTATATTAAGTCGTGATTTAGTACTTCGAATGCGATTCGGCTTCACCTTATGGTGTCATCATACAAGTTAAGCTCTGATCGAATCAATTTGACATACATGTTCTATGGACAATTGTATAAGACAGCATGCAAGTCATTACTCTAAAATCATCTTAAATGAAAGAAAATCAGTTTATTTTCATATCAACGTTTAAAGGCGACATTTCGAATAAGATCTGTCGTTGAAGTATATTTAGATGTTTTCAAATAGGTCTAGCTAACTACTTTATTGCATCTCTAAAGCCTACAGATACTCATTAAACTTATCACATCAAATAGCTTTTTGAAATATTGCATGTAAAAGGCCATGGTACACCTCGTATCTATCTTTTTTGCGTTGAAATAGGGCTTACATGTAACGTTTCATCAACCTTTTAGTTATGCTCTGGCTATATTCTCACGCTTAACAAAGTACGAAGGAGTCGTTGTGATTAATGAGAAGTTATTTTGACACGTTAAGTAATGAACTACCGTCAGATTCATTGATGCGTTATTTACGACAAAACTTGAATGAGGCGATAGAAACTTCACCGATCTATTTAGGAGAAAAGAGAGTATTCAGCAAACCACTTTATTCAGGCTTGGAAACTTCTGAGGTTGCGCCGTTTTAAACCTGGACACGCAATTTCTTGACCACACTGCAGATGGGTTCGACTCTCGACTTTATAGGATCGGATATCAAGACTCCTAGAGCAGATGATGTACTTTATTTGGTTAGATATATGCTTGGGGTTTGGCTAGGTCGTTCCTAGTACGGATGACCAAGACGTAGATATTTCATTCAATTACAATAACAACTTGGATCTTCCGAGTTAGGCTGCTCCATGACTTTTTTGTATCTACGTCAACATGTTTTACGAGAAATATTTCATTTTATAAAAATGTTTCTGGTAAAGCATTTTGTCAAGAAATATATATGGTCAAAATGATCAATTGTATTAAAAGGAGAAAATCGATTGTTCATTGAAACCGGCATAGCTATTGTCTGTTGGACATAATGTCAAAATGAATCATTGTCCTCTCGATTTGTTGGCAAAAAATATCTGACAAATCGTTAGGGCAACAGCCTATTCTTTGTATTAATATACAACACACCAATACGAAATCGAAATTCCAAGAATTTTAACAGTGCGATGGTGATAACACGATAGTACGATAGTACGATAACCATAGCGGTCAAACACGATATTGATAACGTCACATTAGGATAACTATATCGGAAATTCGCTTAAGTACGGCATTGGAAACGCGATAGTACGATAACTATAACGTAGAATCACGAAATTACTATGGTGATAGTGCGATAGTACGATAACGATAGTGCGATAACGATAGCACGATAGTGTGATAACGATAGTGCGATAGTGTGATAACGATAGTGCGATAGTGTGATAACGATAGTGCGATAGTGCGATAACGATAGCGCGATAGTGCGATAACAAAAGCGCGATAATGAATATGTGACGATGATCTAACAATACTTGATATCAGCATTCACATTTAGGTGTGACACTAGAGGGATTCCGTAGACAATATGCCTTTGAATAAGTATTGGAAACGGCGGTTGGTCTGTGTTGGCACCATCGATCAAGGATTGTCCGTCGATGTACACCTAAATACCATTTTACCTTCATTAAGATAAACAAGGTTACCTTTTTATTTCTGAAAAAGGCGTATTTCCTAAAACATTCTTTTTAAAACAACATTCTTATTCCAACTTAAACCTCATCATAAGACTCTTTGATTATGTTTTCAAACATTATATATTCTCGATACTAATCAGTACTATACTAGAATGGTGCATCGAAATGATAACCGACAACAAATATTCGGGTAATAGGGCTATACAACGTATTATGTGCATTAAAATCATTCGGAACACCTCGGCTATTTCTTAAAATAACCTCGGAGGTAATGGAGAGCCATTTTTGAAAGTAGGTCAGCAACGAAGGGCCAATCATATCAACTCGGCAATCCCCGTCACAAGCCGGGGATTGCCGGAAAGAGCTGATTGACAAAATATGAAACAAAGATGTGTTCATATTATCATCTTTAATGAAAAGGGTAAAAAAAACCATTCAATTGTGATATATAACTAATTCGTGTGTATTTAAATACATATTTAGTGCCCGTGTGCATTTTGCGTTATTCGCCGGAAATAAGGCGAATTACCCCAGGATTTCTGGTGTATTCATGTACTGCCTACGAGGTATATCGACCGACTTGTTACGGGGATTGCCGAGTAGATACGATTGCATTAAAATCTGGTTTTATGGAGTAAAATGGCATTCTTGATCTACCATATGTATGTCCAGTGTTACGTAGCCGCCTCACTCTCTACAGTATAGCAACAATCAATCAGGACAAGATGTAACATCTGCGTTACTGAGCCGACTCTTTAGCTCAGTGGTTATGTCTTGGACTGTCTCCCGGGAGAACCGGGATCGAATCCCCACAGGGGACATCAGATCCAAAGTGGATTTTTCTAGATATGCTTCGTTGCGGACATTGTTCGTAAGATGGGGGCTCGTCCGGGATTGGCCATTGAGCCATTAATTCGTCCGAAATGGACTCACAAGCCGAAATGGCTTACATGTCATCATAAATTATGACTTCTATAAAAGGGGGTGTGTTACATAGCCGCCTCACTCTCTACAGCATAGCAACAATCAATCAGGACAAGACGTAACCTCTGCGTTACTGAGCCGACTCTTTACTCAGTGGTTATGTCTAGGACTGTCACCCGGGAGAACCTGGATCGAATCCCCACAGGGGACATAAAATCCAAAGTGGATTTTTCTAGCTATGCTTCGTTGCGGACATTGTTCGTAAGATCAGAAATAATGATACATATCGTAGTTGTATTTGTCATGAAATACCCCTGGGATCTGGCTACAGACAGAAATTACGGTTTACGTTGGATTAGCCTGTTATTTATTCAATGGAAGGATAAGATTACAAGGACTGACACGTCCATCAAGTGTCTAGACATCATTCTTTTCCGTCTGTCTTTTACTCTCAACGTCTGTCGGTCTGTCGGTCGCTTCGCATGTCTGTCTCTCATTCCGCCTTTCAATCTTTCTGTCGGTCAATATGGCTATCTCAATATGTCACTATCTCTCTGTCTCTTTCTGCTTCTATCTCTTTCCTTCCGCGCATACTCTCGTTGTATATTTCTCTCATGCGTGCACTAGTACCCTTTACCCCTATATATATATATATCCCCCTATCAATCCCTCTCTAACCTATAATCGTCTATTTTACCTTTCTTGCTCGCTCTAGTACAGTCAAACAGACACATGTTTACACATTTGACTGAAATAGTATGGTACTTATTTACGAAGATCTAATCCCAAACCAGCATGTTCAAGTATGTACATGAGACTAAACATTTCGCTTAAGAATGACCTTTATACTGTCAATGGTAAATGTCTGAATGTTTCACGTGATGTACTCTGTCAATGATAGAGTCAATCGTATCTACTCGGCAATCCCCGTAACAAGTCGGTAGATATACCTCGTAGGCAGTACATGAATACACCAGAAATCCTGGGGTAATTCGCCTTATTTCCGGCGGATAACGCAAAACGCACACAGGCAATAAATATGTATTTAGATACACGCAAATTGGTTATATATCACAATTAAATGGTATTTTTACCCTTTTCATTAAAGATGATCATATGAACACATCTTTGTTTCATATTTTGTCAATCAGCTCTTTCCGGCAATCCCCGGCTTGTGACGGGGATTGCCGAGTTGATACGATTGGCCCTTCGTTGCTGACCTACTTTCAAAAATGGCTCCCCATTACCTCCGAGGTTATTTTAAGAAATGGCCGAGGTGTTCCGAATGTGAAAGAGTGTGATCTGTGAACGTTTAATTTATTACTTTATAAACACGTTGCTGTGTGGTTTTAGCCTTCGTGTGTTTATTACGGGAGAGCTTCTTAAAGGTACTAACCCACATTTAATGTGTCTAAGTAACAAACATCAAAAATGTGATTTATATAGTTCTTGCCACTGAACGTATGATCATCTTTCACGTGTCTTTATACTAAAGATGCTGAAAACCTGTGCTTTCAGCTGAAAATGTAATAAGCGATCGTGTCTTTCAGTGTTTTGACGGAAATATCTGTCTATAGATAGTCGTGGGATTGGTTGTTGTCGAAACATACTAGCGTCACGTGACCATAGTGTCGACCCATTTTGTAGTCCCTGTCACATGTCTCAGACCTTTTTATCCACTTTTAACAGGAAGGGAATGATAGATCATTGTAAACATAATAAACCGTCTTAACAGTTTATTATGTCCACAAAAGAAATGTATTTTATATCTATCAACCAGCTATGAACAGGTTTAAGAAGTCTATCAATTGTCTAGTTTTATGTAACTTAACAGGGCGGTGTTATCATTTTATCATATGAAGACATTTTATTTAAGAAAGATTCAAATCTCATTCTGTAAGATCGCCATATTAAAGCATGACAACGCTGTCATCCAGGAAGAGCGACTACAACAGTGTAAGGAGAGCCAGACAGGAACACACACAGGACTATAGAAGTAGAGGGATCTGTGGTGTCAAAGTGGTTAGCATCGAAAACAAGAGACCGGTCAACCCGGGTTCGATATCCGATGCCGGCCAACTATTCACTGTTGAGGGTTCTTTGGCAAGACACATTAAATACCTTAGTGCTCGTAGGTCTTACAGGGAACACATGCAATAATACTCAGGAGTGAGCCCTGTGCATTAATGAAACAGCAACAAAAGACAAGTATCCCAGGAGAAATTAAACCATCCAACTGTAATGTATATACTTGAACATATGTAGTATTTAGTATATGACGATTAAAGAAACATACAAATAAACAGAAAAACTAGAGGTGGAAGAAAACACCGCCGAAAGTGTCAAGTTAATTGGAATCAACAAATGATTCCTCACCACAAATATCAACGTACAGACAGTTGCAGAACAGAGAACACATAAACATACATAACTATATACTCACTGATAGGGATCTCGTATTTGTAGCATTTCCTCCACATACCCAAGTTGTACGAAAATTCACGTTTAATTGTAGCGTTAGTCGAATCCGAGGCGTCGACGTCATACCAGAAATCCGTCACTATACAGGCCACGATCAGACCCAACGAGATTAAGATCAGAAACAGTACAGAGAACAACAAACACATGTGACATTTCCCAACTTTCGCCATTACTCCTTTAATAATCCAAATGCACTATGTTATGATAGGTGTTTACTTCTAAATCTCGCTTATCTAATACTCCGATCCACTTTGCAATAATAATACCTCCCTTATTTCATTCACACAGAAATTCCAAAAATACACTTTATACCAGTTTTCACCGACTACACCGAAACGTTTGTGTTGCAGTATCAAGCGCGATGAAATAAATTAAGTTACCCAATCGATGCACAGGAGTGGGGGCTACTTATATCAAATACAACCCCAACCCTACATAAATAGTATCTAATCTGTCAACACGGATTGTTTGTTAGAGCTCCGCGATTGGAATCTCGCAACTATTTTAGGTTAGGGAGCGGTTAGCAGTGTATCGTAAGCTATACAGAACCGGGTTGAATGCTTCAATCGATACTGGTATTATGTAGAATCGCTCACCTGTGGTAAAAACCCTTTACACCGAGAAAATTTCTTTCGCGACAGGTGACAAGAGCGTTTTACGATGTTTTTTTTTCCATCTGTCAGCGAACGACAGGTATTTGTTCAGTTGGAACCACTCTGGTAAAAAAAGAGATTTGCTTTACCTAAGCAATTTCATCTTGGATTACTGAGATTTCCAAATGTACACCGTATTTTGTCTTTCGTTTTGTAATATGGTTGATTATGAGTTAGGTAGGTATGCACATAGTTTAGACAGGTGGCTTCTTTTTCTCGCAGCTTACGGCAGTTTTGGTCTCTGCTAAACTTATTGTGGTGATGCAAGAAATAGCTTTTGGCCACAAATTGTCTTTACCATAAAGTTTTAAAATTGGCATTCTCTTTCGAATTTTATTTTTCAATTGGTTTGTTCATCTCTTTCTTATTACGCTTAGTTCAATCAGGTGTCTCATTTATTCACTTCATTTGAGCGGACGACTCTTTGGGTCTGTTAAAATCACTATATTGAAAGGACAAAAAGCCAAAGACCAACCGATTTCTCCTTTCATCACACAGATTTCAAACGTTCATTGCTTTTCGGCTTTTGTTTCACCAGTAAAAGTACATCATAGTTTAGAAACGAATGTCGCAAACGTATGTAAATACACATGGAAATATCGAGTTAAGGGTAAGAAAAACGCCTTTGCTCGCATGAGTTGTCCCGTTTGTACATACATCATAGTATTTATATTTTGACAAGCTATGAACCATTCATGACAAATCTGAAATAAAGGTCCACGAAAAACAGTTAACAATGTCGCCCGTAAAATCGATGAGCAGTTAAATCAGTAATTGGACTGAGAGCAAAGTTATGGTGGGCAAAACCGACAAAAAAACTACAATAGAGCATAATAACGACAACCGGTTTGTTGTCCACAAAAATGCGACAAGGGAGCGTTTCAAAAGGATTAGTGTAGAGGTATGCTAATGATTTGACAACAAAAGGGCGTACCGTTACGCAAATATTACCATGACGTGTTTATATTCAAAGGTGTTTCTTCACGCAACAGAGAATTTGAAAGTCAAAATAAAATGTCGTTAAAACAATCAAGTTTTGTATTGCTGATTGATATACATATTAAAGTAGCCATTGAAAGCATGGTTGATTCGGGAAGTTTCAATTTATCTAAGAATACATAGTCAATATGGGGTAACACTCAAAAGCGATGTGACACTTTGAAGATTATAAAACAACACCGTTTTGCTTCGAATGACTTTTCCTCAGTGCGTATCACACAAAAGTAAACCTGATGTGCAGTTTTAAAGAAATTGAATTTCAACTTCCAAATGTCATCATATCTGTGAACAAGCATTCTTTAAGTCCCGTATATGTATTTCTAAAGTGAGATGGTTTGTATAATTTGTGGTCAGGGCGTTTTTCCTAAAGAAATGGGGTTTTATATCACATAATCCATACTTCAATTGCATTACAACACCTTACTTCATTTGTTTTTGACGCAGACCTCTAAACTTACGACATGTAGAGGGATTGGGCAAGCTAGATAAAACCACCGACATGCTTTTCATCAATTGGAAAACTGCCTCGAACGAAAATCCATGCATACTTTGACTTAGTGGAACAAGATATTCTGCCTTCATGTCAAAATGGTTTCGAAATATAAGGCAAATTAACATGAAGTTTTTTTCTTAACGACGACGGTTCTTCAATTAACGTTTCCAGGATAGAGGGGCCTGCGTTAGGCAAATAGTAAGCATGCCACAACCACAACTGCTTTCCAAAATACATTCACACACGGTGCACAGATATACAGTAAATCAGTAAGTAAATAAGTAAGTAACTAACTAAGTAAGTAATTAAGTAAGTAAATCATTTATTATAGTGACATGTACATAACACACATACATGTAATGATCTAATATACAGATAATCATGAGCACCCGGTCGAGTGGACCTTTAGTCTCCTCATCAAACACAAGGTTTTTTACATGTACATGTGTTCTCGTTTTAACGCACACGAATTCTTTTTACAGAAACTGTTGTGCCCATTTATAACGATGTCCACTCGAAGTTAATCCTGGTCCAAACTCACATCTTATGAAAGCATAATTGAGTTCAAAAAGAACTTTGACGTTTTGCTGAAGTTTGGAATATATATTCATGACCAATAAGCATGGGCGAATGCATCGCGTTTGACAGTTTCATTAAAACCGATTACAAAGATTATGGCCCGGGGTAACAACGCCCCACCCTGTTAAATTATAATTCAGGACATGTTCCTTCTTGTCGGTTTTTAACCTACTTGACAATATGGGATTTGCGACGGATACAAATTGATGGCAATAACAGACGAAAAATACCAACCAAACGAACTTTTACTTGATATAGAGGTTTGGGATCGACACAAACTGGACTCCCAAATAGATGAAAACTCTGACGGTAAGAGATGACATTTCAATAGCGACAGTTGGTGAGAGTTATTGTCACAAAATGATGCATTGTTCATATTCCAATATTGTCGTATTGCGTCGTCAACTAATGGTGTGCTATCATTACTATTCTATTTCATCTATATTTTGCATCGCGTCTACATTATTTCAGTTGTTGTTGCGATGGCTGGCTCATACTAATGGAGGAAGACTCCAAACTTGACAGTCTATGATTGGCTGGTCAAGGCGGGAGAACATGTGACATTTCGTAGGTCAACCGACAGACACACTCTTATCAAAACTCAAAATACCCTCACTTATATCTAAACCAGTCCAGAGAAAGGGTCATATACATTTGTAATTTCAAGTTCTGTGATGTTACAACTGGGCGGTTGAGGTACCGAGTGCGTTAAAGTAAAGGCAGGCTTGCAAGAGAAGATTATCTTTAAGAAAATCGAGTTGCTTCCCTATGGTCATCAATTGAATAACATGAAGACATTACATGATGATAATTCATTTTATCAATATGACATCCAATTAACATGAAATCGAGGATGATGAAATCTCTTCTAATATACAGACAATTTACAGACTTGAAAAATTTTGCAATTCATATAATCCTAGTCTAGTACTGGCGAAGCCTTGAGAACTGTAGCATAACTTAAAAATTGTTGAAACAGTGTTAATTAACATATACACATACGCCTCCTTCACCAGAGACTAGTATTGTACAATACAACATGAATATAAGATCACTTCATTTATGGAAATATAATGTATGGCTTTATCCATACAGAGTAATACTATATTCATGTACAGGTTGTTGCAACATATCACTTACAACAAACTGTTCTGAAAAAATAGCATAAAAATTGAGAAAAGAATTATCAAAAGAAAGAAATATCATGTAATTAAGCAATGAAAATGAGGTCTGTATAATTCATATTTTTAAAATACAAGTAAATTGTTTGTCTCTCTGAAATGAAACATTTACAAAGGGAAGGAACAAATCGCCTTTATAAAGGAATCTTGTCAGTATTATCTCCCTTTCCTTCCGTCGCACTTTACTTCGTTGTGTGAATTACACGTGCGTTCATATATAAGCCTGCAATGTACTATAAAGGTTAAAACGCCAGTATTGAACTTATCGAACATTCTTCGTTGCATCTAGTTACAA
Source organism: Cerastoderma edule (assembly GCA_947846245.1). Lineage (NCBI taxonomy): Eukaryota > Metazoa > Mollusca > Bivalvia > Cardiida > Cardiidae > Cerastoderma > Cerastoderma edule. Next base: position 45,918,885 of record OX401406.1, read on the forward strand.
ATGAAAGTATATTTTGTTACCAATACTCATTTTGAAACGCTAAATAACTGTTTCAATTACAAATGTAGTTTATATCAATGGACAACTTTTTGAGGGTTCAAAACAAGATTATACAATTCACTTGTTTGAATGACTTACTTTATATATTTATTCATTGAATCCTCGATTTAGCTTCTATCAAAAGCAAGCAATTGCCGGAAAACCTTCTTTCATGCTTACTACTTAAATATACTGTCACCTATTCAAAACTTATTTCTCATCAGTAAAATCCAATAGAACAGTACTTGTAAACATTTTCCCACATAAATGAACTTTGTCATCGGTGAAAGCCGGATTATATACGTCATAATGACCATACTAACAATGTTTCAAAGCGTGCAAACAGTTTTCTATATTTACAAGATAAATGAGATACATCCAGTTATAAACAGAGTTGAAAAATGAATGAATACACACGTTTTATGTAACTAAATAGATCTGTAAAATTATCGAATCCACAAAAAGAAAATAAATCTAAGAAAATTAAATCACTAATCCATTATATAGTCCTTTTAACCCATCACCGAACAATAACGACATTTGACCAGTTTGTTGCAGACGACTCAGGAAAACATTCAGAGAAAATGAGCATTTGCTCGTAACGAGCAATTTCTCCTTTTCCCACAATGCTTTCTACCCTACCAGAACATTGTTTATCAATTTCATCACATTTTGAAATGCAAATTCTTTCAATTTGGAACTTTCGAAAATAAGGCGTGTGGTAAAGGGTTAATGAGTTAAGGGCATCATGTCATTTTCCCGAAGTTCCCCGGTTTCTGCAGCGGGCTCCGTCATCTCTGTAGTGCCATTCATCTCACTCTCGACCTTGACACTGTCTTTGTCGTCATATACATCCCAGTTCTTCAGGTGCCGTGCAAAGAACAGTGTGGCCGCCACGAAGAGCGTAGATAATATTCGCATACCTGAATTCAAACATAAAATTTGAAATCGATATATACATGTAGTTGCAAAACATCACGTTCGCCTTAAAAGATTCAAGGAGCTATTTTGGTGTGGGGAGAAACTGCCGTATTTCATATTTAATTTTATAGAAGATTTCTTATGTTTTTGTCTTTGAAAAAATAACCACCACCGTTTTTCTAATTTATTTTCATAAAAGATTTCCTATATTCTTGTCGTCTGCTGCTGTGTCAATTATTTTCGCAACTTTATTGTATCATTATTGATTATGCTATTCTATTGAATTAATTAAGCTTTATCTAAATCTGAAAACAATTGGATGGGATTGGTTTACCAGCAAGTTTGATGCTTTTTTCCCGTCGCCCTACCCGATTGTGTCTTTGCAAATGCATACGCTATCGAGTCGCGGTATCGAGTGATCAGTTTTAGTAGTTTGAATCTGTTTGTACATCTGTCATCTGGTGATATAAGTTCATACTAGCGGTGTATCTAAATATCACATATATTCCTGTTTTATTTTGTCGCTGCTTGGTCCAAGGTCAATGTTACTGTTTGACCAATATCATACCTTAGACCTGCTTAAATTTCAGTGCGGATAACTATTTCCTGGAACACTTTTTACTTAATTCTATCATTGAATAGTTTGGCAATGCATTTCCTTTTGTGTATCTTTTTTAGTCTGTGAGTTAGATGGAAGAAACTCATGGGTACGAACAGTATTACCTTCTTTTAATCTTTAACACAATTAAGCACTCACCAAGCATCGATCCATACATTAGATACCGCTGCTTTTCGATGTCGTAAAATGCGCAGTAGTTACCGGATGTAGATGTCGCTTTCTTCCAAACCACGCATGCGCTGTCGACTATTCCACCGCCAATGCTCGGACCAGGCAACCATGCTAAAAGAACGAATATCACCAAGCTGCGTCTCAAATAACCATAATGCTAACGGTATCGTATATGACATGCTCTTAACATTATGAAGGCAAGAAGCTACCACTTCATAAGGAATATTTAACCGTAGAATGCATCTGAGCTTATCAAAAGCCAGCCAAGGAAGTGTTCCGATATATAAATGATTTCTTATTTTTTTAATCAGCCCTTTTTGAAGCAATCATGCGTGACATCGTTTCATGAAATCATTGTTTGAAAAGGAAATCCCTAACATACGTAAACTTTGACAAACAACCCATTGCCAAGCATACATTATTTTTAACCAGAACATTACCTTTAGATTAGATATCTGTTTAATTTATTGTCTGGAAGCTCTTACTATACTGTACCCATTCACCTCTCCATAATTGATATCGTTACTGAATTTTAGATACGATCTAAAATTTATTCAATCATCTAAAGAGTTAGTTCTAATGCACTACTCATGAAATAGTGCCGCAATGTTTCTGACGTTATTTCGCTCACAAAGTTTGCAGAGGTGTCCGAATCCATTTCGGACACCTCTGCAATCTTCGTGAGCGAATAAACGCCTAAAATGCGTTGAAACCATTTCACGGACACTGCAAAAATGTATACGTACACATTAGCGACATCACAGCGGAAGATAATCCAATAGCTAAGGCTTTCCGTTTTTCTCCAGCACTCCTGTAATACAAATGCAATGACATATTTGGATTCCCACCGAAAAATTATTTAAGTTAATAATTATTCTTTAAGTTATTTATCAAGTTTGTGGTTCTGAGTGGACAAGTGGTTTAGATGACTGTCTCACAAATGGGGGTATCGGGTTCGAGCACAATTTTTACCAATGTTTGCGTGGGAGTGTCCTTTGACAACACATGTCAGATTATAGCCTTGTAATACTGAAACCGTAACTTGCGTGCGTACGTGCTGTGTGTGTGCATACGTGTGTGTCTTTAACATTTGTTTGTCTTCTAAGTATATAAAGATAACAGGATGAATAGAATCTATGTGTGGTGACTTTAAAACGGAATGCTGATTAGGCTTGGCTTCATATTATCACCCGATTCGCCGACTACCTATTCTATATTCGTAATATCACCAGTGTGGACAATATGGCCCACTCACCTCAGCAGCACGATGAATATTGGCACAGAAGCGACGGCGTCCACTAGATTATGAACGATCTTTAATGCTGTGTACGTCCACAGCATGTTACAGTCTGACGGGCATAGTCCCACCTTGGCTTCACCACCGTCAATTGAGCCGCACTCACTAAACTCCTGTCGAGAATTCAAGTGTGGACATTGTAGAAAATAACGGAATAAACATATTTTATTTAAAGCTATGCATACACGTATGAATATTGTAAGGCAAGAAGACATGATATGTGTTAGATTGAACTTATTGATTTTACATCAGTTCATTTGTTAATCAAGTTCTAACAACTTTTACAAATCATCCTCAATTCTGCTTTTCCGTTTTATTGCCTGTGCTTGCACCCAACTTTGATTGATATTAAGTCGCAATGACAACCCGCTACTCAGATGATTCGAATCCACGAATACCCAGGATACTACCTGACCACCGCGGTATAGCTAGAATACTGTTGAAAGTAGCGATAACCAATTACCAAACATTAACGACATATAACCACTTTGTTGCAGATGACTATTAACGAGCAATCTGTCCTTTTCCCACAATGTTTTCTCCCATACCAGAAGAGTATTACCCAATTACATCACATTTTGAAATGTCGTCTGCAAACTCTCCAAATTAGGGGCAGGCAGAAATGTGTTGCTTGGTAAAGGGTAAAGGAACGATCCAACGGTTGAAGTTTATGAACAGTAGTTACCTTTAGCGATCCTTCCGTACATCCGGCGTGGCACGGGGAGAACCAAGAGTGTCCATCGCTTCCACAGATAGGTAAAAATTGGTTATCCGTGCAGTTACACGTCACTGGCTGATATATACTATAAATACAAACAAGTTAAATGTCATTGTTGTTTGAAAATGGGTTAAGCAACAATACAACGGTTGACGTTTACGAGCAGTAGTTACAGGGAGAACCAAGAGTGTCCATCGCTTCCACAGATAGGTAAAAACTGATTATCCGTGCAGTTACTCGTCGCTGGCTGATATATACTAAAAATATGACGGTAGGTCATGACAAGATGTCCATTGAAACTGTTTTTGCCCTTGCACTCGTTTTGCCGGATGATCTCCCCAAACACAAATACTCCATTGTAGTTATATATGTCTACTTGACACCATCGTAGCGTTTTACAAAACGGCATGTAGAAAGCATTCGCTTGGGTTAAAATCAGTATTCATTGAAAGTATCTTAACCCATTACCAAACAATAACGACATTTTGATGCTGACAACTCTTGACGAGCAATTTCTCCTTTTCTCACAATGCCTTCTGTTCTATCAAAAGATCATTTTTCATTTTCATCACATTTTGAAATAACTCTTCCAATTTGGGCAGTCGAAAATATGGCGTTTGGTAAAGGGTTAAAATAAGTACATTCTTATATCACGTGGTATGTTATTGGAAGCGACTAGGAGATACAGTTCCAATGATGTGTTACTTTACAATATTGCTTATCTCAATGTTGAGAAAAGAGAGAATGCTGATTTGAACTTACGCAAATCTCTTGAATGAGATATTTAGATAGAAATGCTACCCTGTCGAAACCCAAATGAATCAACCAAACTACAAACATAGTTAATTCGGATACAAAAAATTAGATGTTGCATAGTTTATAAGAAATCATCCTCAAGTTAATGTAAAATAGTTAAACCAAACACGTTTATTTAGACGGAACAGAACAGTCTGCTTACGCACTCGAGATTCATAGCCTCGTTCGGGGTTTTGATAACTTCCGGTTGTGGGCAGCCAATGAAGATCATCACAGAAATCACTCCAATGTTAATGAACGCCAGCACGAGTATCAACAGGATGTTGTTGAACGGTGCTAAGTTAAACCGCTTTGTCAAGTAGCCGCCAACCAATGAGCCTATACTGAACGACGTTATGCTGGCCACACCTTCGCAGGATAAAAACATCGTCATATTAAACATAACGTTCATAACAACAAAACATCTTATGTTTGATTCGATGATATAAAGGGAAATCTTAACCATTCCATTATACGACTACATGATTTCATAACGGATTCAATATAAAAGAAACTACATGTACTTGATTTATGCTGTTGTAATATAGATTATAAAAGAAAACCGTTAAGATTTTCTATCGCAATACCGTCATATTCGATAAATACCTATTTACAGAGTTAGTAAAAAAATGAGCTTCGTCGAGTTATTGGTGAATTCTAAAGCTTATTCAATCGAGCTGCTTAATTGATAAAAAAAAAAGAGAACCCCAAACTTATCAACATGAACTGCAATGCTACGATATGAAAGCATTTATAAAAGTAGAGGATTTAATTCGAATTATAAAAAGTGCATCCTACCTACAATGATGTTCACCTTCCATGATGGAATTCGGAACTGGGTCTCCATGTACTTTGGCTCGAACCCGAAGAAGCAGGCCGTCGCAAGGGCATTAAACCCAGCTGCGAACAACATTGCCATGTAAATTGGGGATTTGATGATCTTAAACAAGGTTTTAGCAGCCACTGCAAAACAGACATATTGTTCTATTGGTATATCAAAGTGTTGAAGCTCTGTGATCCTGCTTGATGCAAGTTTAGTATTGAACTGTTAATAAAAAGCAATACATTGAAATGCATCGTGTTTTTTTAAAATCGTAATCAAGGCTGTAGCTGTCATTTGAAAACAACAACAGATATCAATACAAGAAGACAATATTAATAAATTAAGAGCTGCATCCGAAGAAAACAACATTTAGATTTCATCCAAATCTGGATTAAAATCTTGTGGTGGTATTGATCGATTCAGCAAAGGAAAGGGAGATCACGGTGAGGAGTTTGAGGTTTTCATGCTGTCTGTTTTAAATGTTTTACAATGGGAAAATAGTTATTCCATAGCTGCATTTTACTTTACTTTACTGGAACTTAAATAACTGGCTTTAGAAGCATAACCCATAGCAATTTCTTCCAGTATATCAATGCCTTAACACATATCAAACTTGCAATTTTACAAACGCTGTACATATAATTTGCTATTGCTCTTAATTTTAGACCAGTTACATAATCAAATATGAAAAAAATGGGTTGAATTAAACGAGATAAAGATGGCATTTGTAAAGGAGTAAATGCATCGGATTATTTCCTCTCTCATCACCACACTTTGTCAAAATTTACTTACAACCAGCAACTTTTGGAAATGGCCCTAAATAATTTGTTTGTGGGGACATTATTTGATTGATTCTATTGGTAAGTAATATAAAGATTGGTCCAAGGACCGTATAAAAGAACTGACGTAGTGCTATAAGACATGTATCTTCACGTAAGTGATACAAGTTTCATTAAGGAATTATATGTCTTGTAGACGGATCATTATCATATTTCATGAATTTCGAACGCCATTTTAAGTTAACGGCATCGACAAACAAGTTCAATGCACGACATATGTACTTTCCTTTTTGATAATTTGAAGATACAACCGGACATGTTTCGAAGTTATCGCAAATGGTCCCTTTTAAAGGGGTTCCAAACAGAGAAGGATTGTTAGGAAAATGGTACCTTTGATTTCCTCTTGAACATTGGATGACCTCGGTTTTCTTTCCATCGCCGCTTGGTCACGTGACGCTGTGTGTTTATTCTTCATGCGTCTGGGTAAACAGATCATGGGAATGGCGATCAAGAACGCACAGACGGATACCACTGCCATACCAAGCCACCAAGCGCTTATGAAGCGGGGATCCGACGGGGAAATACCAACATCTGAAAGTCGGTTTGATCAAAGAACGTAGATATCCTTTTTACAGCCGGATTGTAATAAACAACAGTTTTGCAATTGTTTTGCAAAGAACATGTTTTAAAAAACTGGTTTTTATTACATTTTCGGATATTGCAGACTTCTCCATCATATATTTCCAGGAAAGTTGTTTATTCATTTATCTAAGTTATTGTCAGGGTCAATACCATTAAGGGAAAACCTCGAGCTTATCAGTGCCAATCAGTTCTCTGTCAAGCAGGCTAGAATTGTCGTCGTACTATATATTCCGGACATTGCTATTAAATTAATTGTTTCTAGTGAATGTTTCTGTGTTAAGAGCCAACCAGTGCATCCCAACGCTTTATTCAGTAAAAGTAAAATGTATGACAAGACAAGAACGGAACTCCATTCGGCCAGCAAAATTGACCCTTTTTGTTCTCAAAGTTGCACTGGGGTGTAAAGTATATAACAAAACATGGGTATAACTCTATTCGGTTAGAAAATAAACATTTAATTGTTTCCAAAGTTCACTGGAGGCGTAAAGGATATTTAAACGAAACAATGTCAAATCCGATCAGTGAATGCATTCTACGACCTTTGGGAAGACACGATTCGCGTTCAAAGTCCAATACAGTCCACACTGACATAGTTTCATACTTCACCATATAAAAGCTGAAGATATCGTTCCCTGACCTCACATACTAATATGAGACGACACTTATACGTTTTTCCAAATGGTGTTTTCTCCTCGCTCGCTTACTGCAATTTCTGTTATAGCTGATATCCCCCAGAAGTTTACAAGGGTTTGGAAACAATGTACGATATAGTTTTTTCATTCGTTATTCTATTGGATTATATGTTATGATAATCTTTCAACAGTAGCTAAGGTTTTTACATTGTCAGGCTTATTATTAGGGGAAGACAAAAGCATAAATCGCTTGATACTGAGTTCTTAAAAGTATTCAGTAAGCTCATGAATTCAAAAGGACTGAGCGAATATGACCCGTTAATTACTTATACTTATCATGAAGTGTACATTAATTTTGTACCTTAGACACATACAACATGTTAGCGTTGACCATTATACAGATGTTCCTACATGTGGCAAAAGATCATCTTTGTACAATGTAGTTAAAAACTCGATATATTTGCCATGGCAGCATTCTACTTACCATCGTATTCTTAGTTGTTGCGTGAGTTCAAAACATTCCCTTTTATTTCAACAATGATTAAATCAATTCATTGCCAAGAAAAAAGTCGTTGGAATCGGCTTTCCGAGGCGCATATGATGACGTGTACTACTTAAGCAAAGCCCTTTTGTTTATTAAGATAATACTCATGATATATACAAGTACTTTCCTTAACTCGGTAAGTAGAGCGGTGACTAACAGGTCTGTATTTTGGACGGGGAATGTTATATGGATGATGAACACTTGTACTACGACGAAGTTTGTCTGGATTGATATACTAACCTTGTAACGTAACGTGTATGTTACTCACTAGACTTCCTACTCCATACCCAATCGTTAGCCCTAGAATAGCTATGGCGCTTATAATTCCTGTAAAAGACAAACCGATTTGCCAAGGGAAATGTAACTTAAGGTCGAATTAAAGAGAAAGATATATAGAGTGTAGATGGTTGGTGGCTTGAATTAGCAAAATTATCTAGCATGTTGTAGGAATATTACATGGTGGACAGAAGGCAAATCGGATGACAATCTGAACCCGAGCCCGATAACGTATTTATCCTGTTGCCTAAATGAATCGATTTTAAAGAGTCGAAATGAGGTGAAAACTGGGAAAAGCAAGCGTAATCTAATGACGGACAACAACTTATACGACACATCGTTATCGGTCCGTAAATTGCAAGAGTGACAATATAAATAAGATTACAAATGTTTGATACGTAAATGAATGGTGGATATCAAGCTCCGATCAGAAAGATTTTTAGACACTTTTGGGAGTTCATTCTTTTTGTGTTTGTAATGTAACGAACCGAGCGAATATACCTTTCTACGGCACACTCATTTCTTATCATTGAAAGACACTGTCGTCCAATAATCGGTTGTGTTGTTTATGTATACACATGAACCTGCATGTCCTATATAAAATGCATTAGGTTCACTCAATTGCATAAACGTTTCGCGAACGCCCATCTCAGATAAGACTCGGCCCGAGTCTTGGCCCTTGAGAGACACGTTGTGAAGGCAACTCCGATAGAAAAGGAAGTCTTCATTCAACTGCTTCCAAAAATGTAACAGACCAAGCATATGAACCTTGCCTAGATACAATCACATCTTGTTAGTGAAAGACACTATCGTCCACTGATCAGCTGTGGTGTCTATTTATATACATTTGTACCTGCATGTTCATTATTACAATTCATAAGGGTCTCGAAACTGCATACATGTTCCGAGAACGTTACAATAATGAAAGAACTATGACATCACAGGTGCACAGATAAGTGCATTTCGAAGACCCAATGGTGCTATCAAAACAGTAAAATATTTCTATCAAGAAAGCCTTTGTAAATGACAAGAATAAAATCGTTTTCGGAACTAGTAATATATTCCAAAGCAATTATTATATACTTAAATGACAGGTGTTTGTAAATTCTTCTTTTTCTGTTTCAAATTAAATACTCGAACAAACAAAAACACGCAATGACTAGGCAATGTAATGACAAAAGAAGTCACTGTGAGTGTTTGCATGATCTTCACACTGCAAGATCCTTTGCCATCTAGACATGCAAGGTTTGTTAATAGAAGAAGTTAAAGTAGTATATCTATTACCGAAGATTACGGCATGAAACTAAAACAAGAAATGCTCACAATGAGATGGCAAACATACCAACGTAGAAGCCTGTGTTCTGTTTCTTGCTGTTATCGTCCACATATTGTGCGGAATACGGATAACAGAGAGACTTTGTGCAGCCTTGCAGCACGAAAGCCACGTTTAAAATACCGTACGCTATCGCTCGCTTCGACCCGCGAGTCGCCGCCAACTCAGCATCGTCATCTGCATCATTGACATCGTTCGCGTCACTAACACTTGCATTAATGCACAGTTTATCCGAGTTCTCGTTGGCGTTGTGGCTCGTCGAATTTGCTTTGAGCGTTTCGTCCGGTGAAAAAGCCACGAAGTGTGGTAGAATCGTGAGCAGTCCTGTAAAACCGTAAACAATTGTTAGGTAGCCGATGGTCTTTGGGATGTGGGCGCGCGGCGCGAAGTAACTAGCGATGATGGTGCAGACTAAGTAGCCGATTTCCCAGACGGTGAGTAAGCGGCCCGACTCCTTACTGCTCAATCCGAATGCCTTCTCGATGTTTGAGATTTGCGAGATGAATACGGTGTACAGCGGCCATGTGATTAGACTCATACAGCTAAATACCCCGACAAACGTTTTAATGTCGGCGAGCGGCTGCAGACAAGATGGCCGAAAAGAACCGATCCCACATTGTGTGTCAATATCCTCTGGATCGACAACCGCTTTCTTCTTGGACATGTTGGTTTTATTCTGTGTTTATATCTTTTCTCCTTTCTACTACGATTAAAACACACACAACCGTCTCTCTAAATCAAATCTTGATTACCCGAGAACTAATTCACCGCCCAACCTCAGCTGATTCAAAACAATATGGTTTGTAGCACTGTCGTTAGACATATGATATTGGGAGTATATATTTTGCTGGGTACCATATTCATTTATTCATGTCGGTATACCTACTGACCAATTTCCCCTTTGTTACTTTATGATATGAGCCGTCGACTACTCTTGGGTCAGTAAACGTTGCCCAGTACCCTACATTTTGTTAACCCTTTCCCAAACAATAACAACATTTGACCTTTAGAAACATTGTGGGAAAAGGAGAACCTGTTCATAGTGAGCATTTTCTCCTTTATTCACAATGTTTTCTGCCCTATTCCAGTTTCATCACATTTTGAAATGTCGTCTGCAAAATATTTCAATTTGGGACAGTCGAAAATGTGTTGTTTGGGAAAGGGTTAAACCCAGTGGCCAGAGATAACAAATGGAACAAACGCCAAATTTCATTTCATTTCTTTTTCATTTTCGAAATCAAGATGAAACACGACGAAATAAGAATGTCTTCAACGAGCATTTGATCAGTCCTTACCACAATGTAACCAATGAAAAAGCTAATGACTGAATGTATAGGGTATTAAGGTATGTCGCCATCTTAGATCATCACGATCCAGATATGTTCTAGTTAATTTGCTAGTAGTCTAAAAAGATAAAATTATGAGCGAGATTTTAATGAGAGAAAACGTTTATTATGTATATTATTGTAGTAGAAACGAATGTTATCGAAAGAAGTTGTCATGTGTTCTCTTTCCTTGCGTCAATCCAATGTTCTTTATTTTCTGCTACGGATACGAGCGTTATTTTAACGAACAACTTATGATACTGCTGTACTATATTTCTATTTCTATACTATAGAAAGAAGCCGTTAAAAGCCATGGGATCTCTTCCGTTGGTCAATTCACTTACTTTTATGATATGTTACTGGTTCACGCGTTATTATAAGGACATGTATATGAACTAATATGCCAGACCCTGTCCGGGCATAATTCAAACATCATTGACTGTTTTAGTTATCTATGTCAGTGGATACTAGGCCTCGCTATGTGCTCAATGTTGACCACTATTGTGAGGAAGACCCTTCGATTCATAATTTCCTGGCTCTTTCCCCCATGGATTCGACTGTACATTGATTTTTGGGTTTGCATACGCAGAATGTAAGAGACTTCATTGATTGATTTCTTTGCATAGGGCCTAATGCCGTTAAGGTAGTTTTTCATAACCCTAAGGATGCTTTGTAATTTTCTAAAAACAGAATTTTGTGTCGTCTGCTTTCCAAAACCTTAAACATCTGCTTATATTTTTGATGAAGAAAGTTACTTAGAGAAACCAACATGTTATATCGCAGGTCAGCTGCTAATTTACTTGTCGGCTGGCCTGGATCTAACCTGTTTGCGAAAGAATGAAGTCGGTTCCAGTACTTTAAGGGCTAATGATACGGCTTTCCTGGGATTCGCCAGCACTACGCTCGGGTTCTGGCGCGTCTTGACAAAGTACTTTCTCGTGAAACTAGCAGCGCCGGTTGGCATCGAACCGGGGTTCCTTTGAGCTACAATCCATCGCCAAAACCAGGGACCCTGACTACATCTTTGATGTACGACCTTGCCTTGATCTTCTAGTCACATAGTTTGTCTTCGATTAGGTATTGCGTTTTCTTCCCATTTTGTCTACATTTAGTTGACAAGTTTTATCCATTGAATTGAAACCACCATGAATATAAAATAATGTATAAAAGATTACCACATGTTATTGTTTTGGGTCGTCTAAGCTAATATAAAACGAGATGTGTCGTTGTTTTGTCTTGATTTTGATGATTAATTTAGTCAACTTAATTCGAATCGGTCTGTTTATGAGGTTCTGTTTATACTATGATTACATGTATTCATTTTGAATCATCTTGTTTAAAACAAATTGACGTTTTGTCGTGTTTTTGTTTTTATTTAGATGACAAGCTCAAATCAATTCAATTTATACCACAAATAATTGAAGATAACGTTTTAAAAATGACCACATTTTATCAGCCATTTATGAGTTTTTCAGCTAGGAAAATGGATCGGGTTGACTTAACCTATTCTAAACATATGTCTTTGAGATTAACTAGATTTACGTTGCCTAATGAAGTGTCGGTAACCCGCATCCTATCATCCTTACATACATACCGCTACATTTATGCGCTCGGTAACACCTTCTTCCGCACGATCGTATTCATAAACACATTCTAACACTTTATAAAACGACACATCTACAATTGTTCTTATTTGAAAAAAGATTAAGCAGACGACAATTGAAAGCACATCAAATGATGTTACACTGATAGTGTGGAGTTTTCATGAAAAAAGATTCTTTTCGGGGAAGACTTTCTGCTTTTATATGCGTGAATGAATAAGAATAACTTAATAATGAATAACTAAATAGATAAAGTAGTGACTGAATGAATAAATGAACAAATAGTGAATGAAACAAAAAACGAAGCAAACGAAAACGAACGAACGAACGAACGAACGAACGAACGAACGAACGAACGAACGAACGAACGAACGAACGAACGAACGAACGAACGAACGAACGAACGAACGAACGAACGAACGAACGAACGAACGAACGAACGAACGAACGAACGAACGAACGAACGAACGAACGAACGAACGAACGAACGAACGAACGAACGAACGAACGAACGAACGAACGAACGAACGAACGAACGAACGAAACGAAACGAACGAACGAACGAACGAACGAACGAACGAACGAACGAACGAACGAACGAACGAACGAACGAACGAACAACGAACGAACGACTCAACGAACGAACGAACGAACGAACTACTCAACGAACGAACTACTAACGACGAACGACTCAACGAACGAACGACTCAACGAACGCCCTTTTTATATGACGCAACATACTGTTTCACATTGCATAATCAGAACATTGACCCATCAGTGCTTTGTATACAGACAAAGTATTTTTTTGGGGGGGGGGGGGTGGTCATTTGCAGCCCCTCTCTTGATGAACGCGACGTTATCAATGAGCATGTCTAGTAGATAACTTGAACCAAGTGGGAATAGGGTTTTGGCCATATTCGACTAGGGCATTATGGGACAGATAGGTTTGTAGTCTTTATGTTAATGAAATGTTGAATTCCGAAAAAAAAATACCAAATCAACATAAATTTAAAATAAGTTGAACCAAGACAGTGAACGAAAAGTCTCATATTGGTATGATCATTTATTTCCTGATAAATGAAAAACAGCATGAAGTGCTGTTCTTGTGTATTTCTTTTTACATATGCAAGAATTAGACAACGTTCGACACAAGAACTCCGATTCAATTATTGAACTGAATTACCCGTAAGTCCTTCAACCAACTTCATGTTTACGTAAACAGGTAAGATCCAGGCCAATTAAATTGGCGGCTAGCCTATGATCTACCCTGTCTGCTACATTAAGTGTTATTCATAATTAGGCGAATCTTAAAGTTGTTTGGAAAGCAGACAATACAAAAATCTACCAAGCATTCTAAGGGTTCAGGTTTTTATCTGTATCATACGCTTGTGAACCACGTGACTAAGGAGATACAAAGATAGGTTCGACGATTCACTGTGAAGACTGTCTATGCATTGCAAACCTGCATCAATCTTGCCCCGACATATTCGCTTTTATCAGCTTATACAAGCATTTATTTTCTAAGATAAATTACTGGTATTTTCAGAACCATAACAGTGTTACGTCATTGAAAATGAATACGACTGGCGCCGCAACGAACAAGGGCGAGGTATATCACGTGACACAAAGTATGTGGGCGAAAAGGGTGCATTTGTTATAAGTTTGCTAATTCGCAGAGAACATTTTAAAGCCAAAATTATTACAGAAACTCATTAAGGCCATTTTGAGTTAGAACTTAGAAGGTAAAAATTTGTACTAAGCACTTACATCTTAGAACTTAGAAATTAAATCCTAAAAATATAGCCCGGAGAGGCGGGTAAACGCCATTTTTATTAAGACCTCTCAAAATGAGCGGCGTCAAATGGCTTGACGCCATAGACAATGTTGTATTTTCGATCACTTATTCAAACTTAAACAAGGTGTGACTATTTGGGGGAAAATCTTCAACAGTTCACACCGTTTTACCAGTATCTGTGTATCAAACCATTTACTAGCTTATCGAGTGTCAATTGCAGACATTTCTTTTTTCAAATTCGGGAACATAGTAAAAAAGACTTATTGATCATTTTCGTTTGCCCAGTGCATTGCCGTCATATTGTGTAACGTCGTTAGATGTTCTGACCAATGGGAAGGAACATGTTTTCAGATCATTTAGTAAAATCTTGTATTTGACACGGTGAACTTGTTCGTTAACCCATATGGACCATTAACAAACTTGACCTAAAATGTGTCAATATGTTTGAAAAGAATGAACACTATTGTATATAGGCCCTAGTACGTTTTTCATTAGTTCAGAGAACTTTGTACTATGAACATCCAAAGTGTAACTTTCAAATATTTTTAGAATGTATCTAGGTCAATGATGTCTTAAGTCTGAATTTTAAGATGGGGTTCTAAGATTTAAGTTCTAAGATATAAATTCTAAGTTCTAAGATCTAAGATCTACGTTCGAAATGCTGTGATTGAAGTTCTGATTTCTAGAAATTAATCAAAACATACTATATAAGTTCAAGAACAAAGTTCTAAGAACTAATGAAAAACACACTACAGACACTACAGACACTCTTTATAAACATGTTCCGCCTTTACGGACCACTTAATTTATATGCTCTAATTTATAAGTTCTTAGATGTAAGTTCTAAGTTCTAATTACTGCCTTCTAAGTTATAACTCAAAATGGCCCTAAGGGGTTTCCGTAATTTTGGCTTTAAAATGTTCTCTTCTGCGAATTAGCAACCTTAATTACAAAATAGAATTGCGATGAAAATTACAGGTTGTGTATTGTTGTTTGCTGTAACGATACAATAAAAGTAGCTATTAGGGCATAAATAATTCAGGGTGTGGCAATTTGTTTAAGTATGCAAAGTGTATATGTGGTAGTTCTAAAAAATTCGTAAGTGAATTACGCTTTTGGATTAAAATACAATATACACGTAAAATCACGCTTTATAGAATTAAAACAATCTGATTTTGCCCCAAAATCTCGATTCCCCAATATGTATCATTTAACAGTACAGCTGTTGCTCCGTTTAAATCATGTCTGTGTCTACCGAAATGTTTGTTTTGGAATGATAGACTTGACACAGCCGAACCCAAATAGAGGACGTAGCAACTGGTGTTGATCAGACAGTGTTGTCGCGTTCGTATCGGGGTTATACAGGACAAACTCGTCGTATATCTCCGAGGAATCGATTCCACCCAGCACCACTAGGTTACCGTCATGTTGAATAACCCCGTAGCCGCAGCGGTCAAAGTTCTCAATGGTACCAACAACTTCGATCTCGGCAGATTCGTTGTCCGTCGACTCCCTTTTCAAGACGGTACCATTCGGAAAGACCAAGTACGTGGTTTTATTCCAGACCACCGCGCAAGACATCCCTTTTAAGCTGGCTGGTAGATTCGCTATCTGGTAGCTGGAGCGATTTCTCGTATCGAAACACTGAACGTTAGACGAAGGGGAACCGTCGCTTCCTATGCCCCCGTATATATAAATCTTGTCCTGAGACACGGACGACGTTGCTGATCGTACCGGAAATGCCAAGTACCCACACTCCTCCCAGTTTCCGGTCATCACCCCGTACCGTTCGACGCTGAGAAGTGTGCTGTACAGATCCTCCCTCTCTTCGTCGTCATATCCGCCCAATACGTATATCGCGTCACCAACGGCAACCATAGAATGACGTCTACGCCCTGTCAACATGGGACTGCACTCGACCCAGATACTGTGTGTGGTAAGATAATATATCATGCCGTTCAGAACGACACTTCCGCCGGAAACGAACACAGCGTTACCATGGGAGCATACGGCGAATTCCACTCCTAGATCATAAGGCAGCGTTGAGAGTCTTGTCCATTCCATTTGTGTCAAGCTGTAGCAGACGACATCCCTTGTCGTGCGTTCCGGGTGCAAATTCCCGCCAATACAGATGACAACCTCTTCGTACTCTCGCTGGTTCCTGTGCAGAAGCCGTTTAGAGACGAACTCTGACCTCCGAGCCGGGAGCATGTGGTAGCGCTTCGCTTCGTCTAGTATGGCTCTGCATTTTGTACTGTCTTTGACATACCCCTGAGAATCCATTACGTCTAAAATATATTCTGGCTGCATTAACGGGAATCGTAAATGTTCAAACAATACCTCCGCGTACATCTTTCTATCGTCTTTGTCGTAATCGAGCCATTTTAATACCGCTTCGCACACGATTTCCTCGTTCGGGGTCTTCAGATCGTTGTCTTTAATGATGCTTAATATATCATCGTGACCGAGTGCCAAAAACTCGTCTGTGTCCCAAATCTGTTCAAAATAATACAGGACAAACTTCCACGCTTTCTCGGCCAAATGCCTGCATTCATACGAATCTGCCAGTTTCCACGACACAAGGCAGTTTTCGGCATTTACATTCTCCAGTTTGAACTCCTCGCATCTCTCCTTTAAACTTTTCAGCTGAAACATTTCCGAAGCTCCTAGAATATGATCGACATTATCTTCGTTCGCAATCGCACCATCCCCGGTATACGCGTACTTCAGAATCAGTTCGAATATATCCGCTTCTATATCGTGAAGCGTTACAACGCCGTCGTTTCGCTCCTTCATGTCCACGCGAAACATGGCCTCGAAGAATGGGGATATCGCCGCTAGGATGACCTTGTGACATTGGAATGTTCTCTCCTTGACTTTTATCGTAACGTCAGTGTATTCCCCGGTCTCCATCAGCTGTCCGAGACCTTCACTAAGACACTCGGAATAGTCCCTCCTCCATTTAAACACTACAACGTTATCCCCGCACCGAAAGTTAGCCATTGATTGAGGTTTGCATTACCCATTCACAGTCTTGTTAAAACAATTATTCATGTAATCTTTCTCCTTTTCAAGTTAATATGCACCAAGGTACGATTTAAGACAAAGCTGTTCTAAGATACCATTCATGGTAAAGCTGATTTAAGATATACTCGTTACTCTTCATTTTACTCTTGTACTAGATCTTGCACACGTATGTATGGGTAATGGAATTGAACTTGTAATAGCGAAGGCCAGTTGAAATGTAACTAAAAACAATGGCATGTCACACCTGAATACACTCGTAAGGAATTAGCAGTGCAAATCCCAATGTTTCCTTTCGATATCGACTTACAAACACATTATGGTATATCGTATTCCACACAAAAAGGACACTGCATTGATCTTGACTAACCGCAACCCATTGACGGTTTTTTCATGGCTTCAACCATTTTATTAAGGCTGTTTGATAATGAAGTACATGTAGATGTTTAAGGATTTGACTGCCATTGCAACAGTAAGTAATCATAGTTTGGATATTCAATACACCATTGCAAGGGCACTTTGTTTTGTCGTTGGACGAATCGAGTTCTTCTGGGTCAGGGACAAGTTATAGCAAACAAAGTCATTCTCGAAGAAAACACTTTTTATTTTATCATTTTCTGTTTACATATATATACTCAAAATACCTCGCCCTGTATCTATTTAACAGTTCCTTTACCACGTGATGGCTGAAATGTTGGTGGAATAGGCTGTGAGGCACCATGTTTCCCAGGTCTCTCTGTGATATATGCCCTCACCGGATCATGGTCCATGACACCATTGGGGTGATACACGTTCGTCTCCTCTCGCAAACTCACCCATGATATGTCGTTCAACGAGAGTTCCTCTGTGATGATAAAGTAGTCCACAATCCCTGGCACGGTTCGCCTCATGGAGGCGTCATAAATGCAAAGGTGAAAGGGTGGGAGTACCAAGTGCTCTACACTATGCATGTCCACGTTAAAGTTACCTCCAACCAGTATCGGCAGCTTCACTGTCTCCTTGACCAGCCTCAGGAACTCCATCAAATACGTGAAATACTCTAATTTCTCTGCGTATTTTAACTTGCCGCCCCCATTGCTGTTGAATTTCCCGTGCCACGAAATGCAGATAAAACGTAGAGAAGGGCCTTGTTTCGGCGAGATAATTCGAGCACACATTTTTGGGAACGGGTCGAAATGTTCGATAACTGATCGATTAAACTTGCTGCTGTAGGTTTGTTGCAGATCTTCCAAACTGTTTTGAAACTCTTGTAGCGGTGCATCATGGACGTCTATCAGTGATGTTTGGTACATCATGCTGACGTCATCGTTTCCTGTGTACGCATATTTCGACGGGAGGGGATGTGTGCTCCAGAACGTACTTGAAATGTTCGGTAACTTGAAATCTTGGATCAGTATCAATGCTGGCGCGTACTTCTGTAGGACATTTTGAATGATAAGCCTCCTTCTCTCCAGAATCGATCCATTCTTGTCATCATGTCCTTTAACGTTCAGAAGCATGACCATTGGCGTTAGTGGTGATTCTTTAGTCTTTGTTTTGCCATGCAGTTGTGTTGCCTTTGGGACAACAACCCTTTCCTTTGAAAACAATGGCTTTCCTGTTTCTGACTTGAACTTTGATGCTATAGAAGCTCTTTCTGTGTCCTCATTTATGTACACACGACTTCGCACGGATTCATTGTCCGATTTGATAGTATGTTTGTCCGTATCGTTCTTTTCTTGCACCTCATTTATAAGATCATAGTCTTTACATTCGACGGTTTTGCTCTCTGAAGACGACGTCCCGTTGTCTTGAACCTCATTGGATATTTCGGTTGTTTCATTACCATTGTTTATTCCATTTGTTTGTGGTTTAACATTGGTTGCTCTTATTACATACGTTATTCCCCTTAAATTCTCAGAATTTTGAGCTTTTGCTTCGTGATTGAGTTCAGCAAGTTGTTCATCAACTTTCGTTGAAGAATCACTAACACTACGTGTGCTTACATCTATCTCCTGACTTTGGCCGAGGTCTCCAAATCTATTTTCATTACGCTTGTCTTTCTTTCCTTTGTATGTTTTAGGGTACAGTCTAGTTGCAGTAGGTCTGGTCGGTCGGGTGGCCATTTTACTGCAAAATATAATGATGTAAAACACAATAAGGCAGACGCCTGACATAATTTTATTCATTTGTGTATGTAATGTTATAGCAAATAGGATTTCGAATTATGTATTTGACAGATAAAAACACCAGGAATGGTAAAGTACACCAGAAAAGCTTTCTTTGTTGATACCGGTTGGATGGTACCGTGACAAAAGGGAAATTTGCTCACAAAGCCACAGAGAGTATAATCGACTTTTCACAATCCCTTGCCCAATATAAGTCTTAACGATTTTATATCATGGAAAAAGACAAATAAATTGGTGAAATATCGAAAACAAGAACGAATTGTATCTACCGAGTTTAGTATCATGGTATTTGAAAACGATTTGTTCAATTTAACGATGAAGAGATAAACGTATAATTTCTATGTATTAAAACATAAAGGAAGCGCTTCACAAAGGCACATAAACCTGCTTAAATTAAGCACTGCATAAACGTGCAAAGAAAAAAGGTTAGTTTTGACACTTCATTTAATGCGAAACTCTAATGAAACGTTAATAGAAGAGGTTACAAACAAATGTTTTCGCTCACCATTGAGTTTTCGGTGTTGATTATGTTTAATATTTTATCCTTAGTAAGATAGCATTAATGTGTTCATTGTTCCTCCCATTGTTGTGTTTAAATTAACTGATATAGTGTTAAGCTACATTTGTTCAATAAATCGATACTCGATTGGCAGATATGGATTTTAAATATTGTATATTCCCACATTACTATAATCGATATGCCACCCTTGTCTTGTAATTTTTACCTTTTCCCATTTAATCTCTTTACTTGATACGAGTCGTTTCTTCAGCATAACCTTGATTAGTGGGCCAATGTTAAATTTGAAATAAGCGTAAAATTCTGGCATCTTGTTATTCAATATTTGTGTCAGGGAGGTGAGTTAAATCGTAGGTAAAAGTGTCTTTTCTAAATAAAGAGATAGTTCCTAATGCAAAACTTTGAATCCATAATCGTAAACCTGGTCTTATGTCAACGCCATTTATCTGTTAACGCAAGTCTCTACATGGAAACTTGTGATTTAACTCGCTATAGTCGAATCCCGTTTATTCGAAGTCGACAGGACCACAGGTCTTCTTCGAATAAGCCATGGTTTCGAATGATCCGAAGTATGAAATTATTGTAATCCTTACCCCGACCATCATTCGGAAATGGCATTAATTTATGATAACACGTGTTGGAATAATCCGGAATCAACTCTATTAAGCATTAAAAGATAGTATCATTTTCATTTTTGTTTTCTTTTCCGTTTTAGATAGAAACCATTATAACTAAAACATGTTACTAAGAAGGAGTACATCTTCCTTTTATCAAAATGTCTTCTAAGACTTTTGCACAAAACGCATCAAATTGACGTATTACGCAGTAAGGGATTTAATCATTTATCGTTTTTTTTGGTATCAGCATTTCTTGTACAACATTAAGAATTTTGATAATTCATGTATTCATATAAGATCATTCCGTGAAACAAATGGGGGATAACAGTTTATTATGCGAAAGGTAGTTTACATTTGGTTGTTTCCCTTATCTCAGGCGGTTTACATGTTAGCTATCGGTCCTTGGCCGTGCGTAAACGCCACACTAGGCCGGGTATACGCAAGGGCAGGAAACCCAGGCGATTTTCATGTGAGAACATGACTGCCCTCCTCAACAGTAGTCCGGAGTATTCAGACGTTAATATTCCAATTTCAGCATATATTGTTCGAGTTCACCAACGAAAGCTAGCTTTTGGAAAGCCGGGTACCGTTTTACTAAACAGTTTACGCTTAAGATTTGCGTAAGTCTAAAACAACAATTCCTCTTATTTTGATATTTGACGAAGCAATATTGCAAAGTGACACATCATTGGAATCGTCTCTCCGAGACGCTTCCAATGAAGTGCCACATTGCAACATTGTACTTTCATTGAAGATACTATCCATGTTAATCAATTATGACTTACGCAAACATTTTCCGTAAGTTGTTTAGTAAAACGGGCCCCCGATGATTTAAAACCGTTGGCTGTGAAGCACACATCTTATGTTGTGTTTATTCCTCATGCACATTCTGCTCAGTCCAACCTGCCTTCTGAATCGTAAAATGAATATATAAGGCAAAGCCTTGGCCATGCAGATGGTGAAATTATTAAAGAAGTGAAAGACAAAAAGAAAGACGCAACGACCTATTTCCCCTTTGATCGCATTGCGGTTTTAAAAATCATTATTTCTTCCGTTCTTTAATATTGACTTTTTGACGTTTACATCAATTTGCGATTTTACTTCAAAGCTAGTTGTAAGCAAATTGAAATAAAGTTATGTCATCGTGAAACGCTTTGAGATATCTTTATTTCATATTGTAACTTTATTTCAAAACGGGATTTGAATTAGTCCAGATTTATGGTCTCGCAGGCTAAATGTTAGATCTATATTGACAAACCAACGCCTTCGAAGCACAATAAATGTTCAAATGTTAAAGAAAAAAAAAGTCCAAACGTTAAAGAAAAAAAAAAGGTTCGTTCACGGACACATTTATTGAGACTAGTTGTTGCAAAAATGCATTTTAAAGACGCTCAGGTGTTTTAAAACATGTGGTTGACAGATCAGACTGTACGCCCGTTACCTGTCGTAGAGGGGGCATACACCAACTTCGTGAAAGGTGACGGGTTGCTTTTTCTTAGAAATCATGCTTTAGGTATTTGAGGGTATGTAAACGAAGACCAGTTTTTGAAAAAGAAAAGGAATTCATACAACACTCGTTACTTACAGGAGTAAATTGGGAGAATGTTTATCGATACAATATAAGCACATTCTGGTATTTCTGTTTTCAATCCATCTACACTTTTCTTTGATTTAATTTAATCTGTTGGGGTAGACAATCGCTCAAACGTAGCAGCTTCGCACGTCTCTTTCATTCTAGATTTATTTTTTGAATTCCTGAAATGAATTTGAAGGCACATGTCGTAGGATAATACTTAACTGACACATTTTTAGTGTCTGATCAAGGTGAACCACATGTTGCGCTTCAGGGAACTGTCATTCTATATATCAAGTCCTACGAAAACATCTTCAAAACCCATTCGTTCACGTAATGCTGCTTAAATCTGCTTCCAGATAAGTATGATCAAAACCTGGTCGACATCATATGATTGTGTTGCATGTGCATGCTTTATTTCTCCTTTAGAAAACTAATCTTGAACAATTTTCGACTATGTTGAAATAATTGAGAAAAAGATATGAAACCGTCAATATCTCTGATTCTCATGAATCTGCTATATAAGCTTTTATAAATTCGACATCTAGATTGAGGTATAAACCGAATAATATGCGTCGAAATAAGTGCACAATGAGGGAACGAGTGAGTGTGACTGCACATTGCTTCTTATCGCGTGCCTTACTGTTAAGTCAGAGCCTTCTACCTTTAATTAATGTGCAATCAATAAATAGTTCAGGTATACACCTGCCCATACGGTAAATTCATACGCGACGCAGTTAACGAAAGATTGGACTGTCGATTAAGCTCATTATGTGTTTTAATATAAAGGAATCAATAAAAATTGTATAAACGGAATACAAAAGTAATACAATTCACTTAGAAAATTATGACTTTGAATTTTAAACATTTACTTCCGTGACCTACTTTTTGTCGCGAACTACTTCCTGTCAACAGGTAAATAATAGTGAAGCGGTCGCCAAATGGACAAGAATGGAGGTGGATTTTACCGATAAAATAAAAAATATTTTCGATGTTTGTGACACTGAGGGGACAGGATATATTACTGTTGAACATTTAAAGTCGTTAGCAAGGGAACATTTCGGCGCAGACAGTGTCGAGGTAGGCAGAAAAATGTTATTTATTAGACACACATTTTGATATTGAAACTAGACATCAGTCTGTGTTGACAGCTCGTGATGATTACTTTACAAAAACAAATGCCGCATGTCAAGTTTATATTTAACCGACAGTTCACTGATTTGCATCATAACTACGTATAGGAGGATTCCCGGATTGCCTGATTGTGAAACTAGCAGCAGACGTCAATTCATAAATAAAAACAAATGACGTGCTCCCTTGTTAAATTCACAGGGGTTCGAAGTTAAGGTACTCTTATACATAGCCGTGAAAGTACCTTAACTTTGAACCCCTGTGGTTAAATTGGGCAGAGAAGATAATCAAGTGTGATAAAAGGAAAAAGATACACTTGGAAAGTATTTTACCTCCCATATTGAATGCCATCCATTGCAGAAAGAATTGTTTTAATGTGAAGTTGAATGTGACCCCAGGGGTCTATAGTCAAACTAATTTGACGTGATTGGAAAATTTTGAGAAATTTTTGTATCAGGCAATATCTCCCGTCACATCAAACTTTCGAATAATTCATTTAATGGAGGACAAATGCGACAAAATTTTGTCGCACCATTTGAAGACCCATAAGTTTATTTGATTATCTTGTTGTTTCAATTGACTTTGAATGGCCATTTGTTGTTTTAATCAGACAATTAGAATAAAAAAGTCCGACATTATTTGGATCGTTCGAAATTTCGACGTTAGATTACCCCATCTGAAAAAAGAAAGCAATCTTCATGCTAATTATTTTGACTAGTTATCCTCGGATCAGTACTATATGATGTAAGAGTCTAATATACTACAATACCGACACAAGGCTAACTATTATTATAGACCCCTATGAATGCAACAGCAGACAACAAAGATAATGAAACTTCAGCAATAGATAATTATCAGAAAATGACATTTCATATATTATAGGAAAGTAAGAAAGTTCATAAATTTATACAAAACCTCATTTAGCATCCTAGATTTTAAAATAATTGTGACATGAGAATATTTGTCTTTTGATAATGTTTGATCATAAATCATGATACAGTCATATCTATAAGGAAAGTTCTCTTAAAGAACAACAATTTTTACATCTGTTTTCAAATACCAAAAATGTCGTCTGTATGTAATAAGGAGTCAATAGGTGAAATGCAGATTAATGCGATAAAGTCTGGTGTAGGATTTTAACCCAGTTTGTAATAGTTCAGTATTACCCTTTATTGCCTAGTGGATTGTTTGACCATTTTGGTAATTGTCATACTCCACCAGTGACACATACTGGTACTTTTTAATCATGATAGAAACCTTCATGGTAAAAGAAGAAACTGATCTCAAAGAGCTATGTAGATTCTATTTTGTAAAAAATGGCTTTTCGAATGAGGTGTTTTTTTGTGTGTTAAGGCAAGGGGAATGTTTATAAATATAAGGATAAGGTTTAAATAAAAGCTTCATAAGCATTATTGATTGGAATGTCTGGGAATTGGGTCTGACATATTAAACCCTTTCCCAAACAACAAATTTTTTACTGTCCCAAATTGAAAGAGTTTGCAGACAACATTTCAAAATGTGATGAAATTTGTAAATAATCTGATAGGGCAGAAAACATTATGGGAAAAGGAAAAATTGCTTGTTACAAGAAATTTCTCCTTTTTGAATTTCAACAATGTTTTCTAAAGTCGTCTGCAACAAAGTGGTTAAATGTCATTATTGTTTTGGAAAGTGTTAAGACCATGGTATTGAAAGAATTGCAGGCAATTTTACTTAACTTTCTGAAAGGTGTTTTTTAGCACCTTACCTTCATACTGGCTCACTCTGAAGAATCTCACCGACATAGCTCATATCGAAATTACTTACTATCTTCCACTGGCAGTAGGTTTTGGAAACACTTGTAAGAAAAAGGTTTATTGCTCCTAATGAGCAATTAAACAGTTTGTCATGGTGGTTTATAAAAAAAAACATGAAAAATATTGTTTTTTCATATGTGGTTTTAAATTGGTTATAATTTGGACCAGGTAAAAATTCCCAAATGAAGATTTGTGTTAAGGCAGAAA